>OZ018319.1:145504637-145967035 GCA_963969495.1 Ceratothoa steindachneri
TTCAGGTGTAGGAGTGGTACCCATGCTGCAGCTGAAATCTGGTGGATTCGATGCTATCATAGACCCAATGCTCGCACTAGCGTCCATTCCGCCCCAATGCCTGCAGGTAGTTCCGTGGATATACATCTTCCACATATTTTTACTTCCCGATCCTTACCTCTTTAGGATAGTTTCTCACTTCTCCAGTTTATTTCAAATTAGTTTATTTTAATGTCTAATAATGATAAATTAACGAAGGCTTCTGGCGCAGATTCCAAATAAAAAGAAATGCTTGATTTTGTAATAATGCTTAAATAATCTTGAATTCATCTCAAATGACATTTTAATCGCTCTCAAACTTTCATGAATTCATCTCAAATGACATTTTAATCACTCTCAAAACTTTCTTGAATTCATCTCAAATGACATTTTAATCACTCTCAAACTTTCTTGACTTCATCTCAAATGACATTAAAATCACTCTCAAAGAAAAATAAAATAACTCAAGTGACCTAGAAAATACTCGTGAATAAACTTGAAATGATTCTATTATGACTGTCGTGGTATAGCAAGGATCGAGTGGTGGTGTAAGTACATATAGGTTTGTTACGTACTTCAAAACTCCTTGATTAAGTTTTCTCTGAGAGTGCTATATTTGATTAAACTGATTATTATTATTACGTTATTTTTTAATATTTGAGGGTTTCTAGTGCCATGCTCAGCGTGTCGAGGATTGGATTAAATGCTTCTAAGAAAAATAGACCTTTAATTGCAACATGAACAAAAATTGAAATCTAACAAACAAACTACACAGTTTTGAATTAAACATGTTTAAGTGAGGCTTACTAAATTACACAATTGAATATACAGTAATGCTTTACCCAAAGCTCACTTTAATATTAAACATTAATTGACCTTCCCCTCCAAAAATGATGGAATTCATTTAACTTTAAAAAAACACACACGGGAGTCGGGTTTGAGACTGACCTTGGCCTCAATTTTTATGCCACCTCAAGAATGTTGTTTTCGGGCAGGCGCGTGGACTTCCGTTCCAGATGTTGTCTGGCGGGGGATAGCTTTAAAGCCACAGAGGAATTCGGTGCGCGCGACGGATGGCGTAAACACGTTTTCTTGGTAAGATGATTTCACCACAAGACAGGAAAAGTATGCTTCTTCCAATCTTTGGGTTAATCTGGGAATAATACGCACTGACGAGCGATGAACAAACGAGTGAATCCTTTGACGAAAGGGAGTGCTTGAGGGAGTTCACTTTGGGGTATTTCTTAATGGCGAGGACTATCTCTATGTTTTATTGTACACCAGGATAGGGGGTTTCTCTGACGAGAACTAGTTGAACTTGTTTCTCAATACGGTGTGACCACCAGGAACTGGCTCAGCATGAGATTTTTTTGTATTCTTTTCGTAGGGTTGCCGGGCACTCGCCGGACTTCGTTGTTTCGATCGCAAACTCGATCTTTCTGAGACAAGATGCTTAATTTTCGGTGTGACTACCAAGAACTGGCTCAGGATGAGCTTCTTGTGTGTCCCTTTCGTTAGTTGCTAAGCCTCTAGCTGGAATTCGTTGTCTTGATGACTAACTCAAACTTCCTCGTTCTTCTGCCGTTATTCGATTATATACTTCCCACCCCACTGAAGGTAGGGGAAAGAGGGGGATGGGACAGTGGAATTAAGTCTCCTCCTCTAACGTTTTTTCTCAGAGTGTCTTTCACCTAGCCCCAACGGCACCTTCTGGCATTTGGTTGTCGCTCCTCTAATTTCGCATATGAGGTGAAATTACATATCAACCCTTATTGGAAATATTGCCAAATTAACCAATGTTAGGCCTGCCTGACCTAAAATGTGATGATTAATGCATTATGTGGTTGGGCGACGGCTTTTCTGGTGATACTCGAGGCGAGGGGAGAGGGGGGGGGGTAATTAATAGGGTTACGCCGCCAAAATGCCAGGACATTGCGGTTACCGAAAAACGCCTAATTTTTGAGGGGGGGATATCGATTTACCGAAAATGACATTGAAATCCCACTCACATTGCCTTGAAATAACCCTCAAATGGCATTACAAGCACTCTCATATGACCTTGAAATCACTCTCAAATGACCTTCTTCGAACAAACAACATGGCATTTTTATATGCTAGAAACTGTTGCAGGATCATATCCATACTGCCCTGAATTGCTAAGGATGACTCTCTCTTAAGCCCTGGTGTTTCAAATGATCGCTGGCTGGTGGAAAAAAAAACACTAATACCACTCTTCCTTCCCGCAACCCCTTACGGCCATCGGTCTTATGTGCATTCATGCTGGCTAGAGATTAGACAAGCAATCTCTCAATACGTATTCTTTTTTAGATAACGCTTATATATATAAATATTGAAAATTTAAGAAATCCATAATCATTTTTCAGGTACTGTAACTGTAAAATCTCGCTAAAATCAGCCTGTAATCGATCTGATAAAGTGATTCCCGCCATAATGTTTAATTCAGCTATGTTTCTGTTTCGGAGGAAGATATGTAAATTTTCATGAGTCTTGAGATTATTTGCAATTCCTCTTCAGGGTCTCCCATTTTTTAGAGAAAAGGTTTTGAAATTATTTGTTTCAGATACGTTTAGGAATAATAAACTCAATTTAGTAAATACTTACAACTCTATTTATCTCAGTATTCACGTAGTTTATAGTTAATCTTATGAAATTCAATTCAGTCTTCTTGCAAATTAGAAAAGATTTGAAGCGTGATTATTGCTCTGAGAAGGAAATATTAGAAACTATCATTCAGCCAAGAAGGAAAAAGGTTCAACGAGAATTTCGAGTTTTTACCTCTTGAAATCTCTCTGAAATCGAATGATAAGCAGCAAACCCTTCATAAAGCTGCTGTGGCTCTTACCTTCTGAAGCAACACTAGATGTTAGGCTCTCAAGAAAATGTTCACAGTTAAGGACTAAACCAAAAGGTTGTTGTTAAAAAAAAAGCAAAAACAAAGGAAAACCGTATGTTATGAGTTCAAACATAAATTAAAAGTGACTTTAGGAAAGTTATCTTAACGGACGAATCGGTTGTGATGGTTGTTCAAGAAGTTGAATTGTCAATGAACGGCAGGTGAAGCATTCACCAAACAGAAATAAAGAGTAGGAGGAGGATTGCTGATTTGGCCTGCCATTGTTGGAGACAAGCTACTAGGACCTTTAAAAATGTATGATGGTATCATAATAGATTCAAAGGGGGTACTGCGAGGTACTTATGAAAAACTTTCTGAATCGAAGAGAGAGCAGGATGATAAGGTGCCTTGTTCTTATGCAAGGATAATGCTTCTAGTCATGCCTACTCTTCCTCTAAGAATTGATTAAACTCGAAAGAAAAACATGCGGAACATCCTCAAGGGAGACGTTTACGAAAGATCTCAAGAGTTTAACAACAAAAATTACCTTTGGAAAAACTATCTAAGGTACTGCGAAGAATGTTTCTGCTGAATGCATCAAAATTAACCCTCGAACACTTTTATTTCAAATTGTTTAATCTAATTTCTCTTCATTGTATTTCTTACCATTACTCAATATAAGTTCTTTATATTAAATCACCCTATAATTACTCTAGATCTATTTTAAAATCATCCCCTGCCCCTAGTTCCTCTTTTGTCCTCAATCAAGGGGTCTATATGAGTGGTTTTATGCGGTAGCGGGACTGGAATTAATTTGTTTTGGGACTAATCCATTGCACCCTCCAGCTCAGGATCTCACGATCCACAATACTATTTATTTTTTCTTACTTTGGACGTTTTTTCCATTTATTTTCACGACTCTATATCTCATATACAGGAAAATATGGCGTTAAACTCCATCTAACCCTCTATTCTGTGAACTATGTATAGGGCCGCCTACTTTTCACAAACCAACAAAAGGTCTTTCAAAATGACCCAAAGAACAGAAAAGTGACCTAAAACGGGCCAAGACCAAAATGTGGCCAAAAAGTGACCTAAAGATGACTAGATAAATTATCAAGATGTCACTAAAAAATAACCAACAGGTGACCAAACAGTGACATAATGTATACACGCAACTAAAAATGACCCCAATATGAAGACAAGATGACAATATTAAATAAGAAGGACAAAGAGACAAAAATAAGCCAAAAAGGACAAATTACCCTATCTCACTTTTCTGGAGTGAAGCAGAAACCCGGATTTTCCACCAGCTTTATCCACCACTATATTTGAAGGATTCCAAATTGCCTGGCGGAAAATTGGCAGTAAAAGGCGAAATTGGCTGATGCCGTGCCATTTCTAATTAGTTCTTTTACTTTGGCCATAGTCATGTATGAAAGACATCAGAGGTGAAAAATTGTGAGTATGTGAAGTTGAGAGTCAGAAGTTGATGATTTTGTTTCGTATAGGTTTGAAAATCGATATAAACGCTATGGTAAAGTAGTGTCCATAAGAAGATGGCGAACATAGTAAACAGAGGGTGAGGGCAGACAAGATCAAAGCTTTTCTTACAATTTACTTGAGAAACAGCTATAAAAAGGAGAGAAATAAACAAAAAAGAACAGTGTTGAAACATTATGATGCACTTGAAGAAGTCAATAGTCAAAATATTTAAAATACACCAGATTATTTGGGTTAAAATAGCAACGATTTATTAACTTCCACTGCATCAGGCATACCGGGGAATCGCCTTTTATCCACGTCAAACATGTAACCGAATTGAAGAGACAAATTTAGCCATTGTTATAGTAACCATATACTATACATGAGTACACTGAAGTTTAAGAGAAAATCAGGCTAGATTCTTCTTTCTGTGTCATCTTTTCAGAAATATCAATAAATAGAGCTCTCAATGGTATGTATATCATCATACAGTATTTAAAGTGTATACCAAAAATACGATATAACCATTACAGCATCAGATCATTTCTAAAAAAACAAACAAGACTATATTGTTATAACAATGTTAATGAAAGGTTAATTAGTAACCGAAACTATCAAAACATTGTAGTGAGTTCTAGGTAAAATTAAACACACTATGTGTTCAAAATGCTTTTAATGTGTCGACTCGCAGACATCGACTGAAACAGTGGTTGTGATGGTCTTTCTCCTATCTCCAAATGGATCTTCAAGCAAAATCCGAGGGGGAAATTTTATGAAACAAGGTACAGATTAGCTGTCTCGTTCGGAGGAGCGGAGAAGCAAAGACAAATACCATTCGTAGCAGTTGGCGAAGTCAATTAAAATTTAAATGAAAACTACTCACTGCAAAATTTGCTTCACTTTGAATATTAATTTATCTTTCATTGACAATTTCTATAAATTATTATTTATTAATTATAAAATGGATCAGGATATCCAGAAAATAATATTCTTGGAAAGCTTGTATATCTATAAATTATCTTCTCAAACTACCTATTTTTCTCTTTCTTTTTCATTCCTCCCTCTCAATTTGTTTCTATCTCCCCTATCTTTATCATTCTCTTTTTGCTCTTTCTAAAACAAATAGGACAGATCAATTTGAAAGTACTTGCAATTGCAGTTACGCGTAGGCACTATGTTCACTTAATGACTTCCCCATTTATTATTTAATCATATAAAATAGTCCTAAAAACGGTTCTTGAAGCCACGACGCTGCAAGAAATACCTGCTTCGGGAAGATCATTCTAGTAGTCAACCTATTTACAATGAAAATTATAACAAATCTGATGATTCGTAATTAACTTTTAAAATTCCTTTCAAACGATGCTTTAAAAGAAAAGAAAAGGCCTTGTTAGGTCTTGCAAAAATAAGTCTACAAAAGTGCTTGAATGAAACCATGATGAAAACGAAAGTACCAGGAATCACAGTTTCCTTTTCTGGCTGGTAATCTTCATTTTCATTTTCTTCTTAGAGAAAAGAGAACCTAGAGTGATGAACAAGAGCACTTTTGCTCAAAGGATTGAGAATGAGAAGGGGCGGGGGGAGAGCACGAATTAAGAAAAAATACGATTAATGAATTTATTTATTTTATTTTAAAGGATAACGAAAACCAACGAAGGCAATTCAACCGAAGTTTATTCGATTATTTCGTAAATAGTGAGGTTAGGGAAGTAAAAATGTGTGGCAAGTATATACCGGGTTAAGTAATGTGAGACTTCTTGAATGGCTAGGAATCATGAGGGCGTTCAACTCTCCTGAACCTGCCACCATCGTGCAATGCTGGCGAATTCCCTCGTGAGAAAAGATAATTGACGAGAAAGGCAAAAATGGGAAAAGATGCATCAAGTAATGGCAGTCGAAAAATTGCCGGGAAAAGACTGCCGTGGCGTGGCCAGAGAACACTGATCCTGGCACCATCCTGAACATTATACTGTGTAACACTGCTATCGACGGAGAACAGTGTTCCTGGCTCCGACCTGGAAACCCTATGGTGTAACACCGCTGTCGACAGAGAACAATGTTATTGGCTCCGAACTGGAAACCATATAGTGTAACACTGCTGTCGACGGAAAACAGTGTTTCTAGCCCCGTCCTGAAGAGTATATTGGAGAACACTGCTGTCAGCGTGGAAGTGTTCCTGGCTGAGTCGTGGAGATTATTATCTTTGATAAAAGGGATGGGCAGACGAGAGGAAAAGATGACGTAGGACAGCAGAGTGCTGAAATAAGATGAGTTAGGGTACACCATGAGTGGTTCGCTAGTAAAAATATAGGTTGGTGGTAGTATTATCTCGGAATATGCTCGGTTATGGCCGTAGTATAGTCGCATTATAGCCGCCATTTTCAAGAAATTTCCGCCATTTGAACTGAGATTCTCTTCCGTGCCCACAGAAGTCCCAACTAAATGTTATTAGTTTGATAGCCTTTGTAAATTAAAAAGAGATACATGAATATTGCATTAAGAACTTATTTTAAACATATTTTAGACTTAATATATAGATTGAGATAACAGCGTAAAGCGCAGTCATACCCGCTTCGGCGGCCACGGATGTCTTTTGCAACCTTAAAAAACTAACCCAAATCCATTTTATTTCATGGATGATTTAAAAGAAAGACTGACGCCACGACTAAAACACGACCTTATCTCGTCCTCGATTTTTTATTAGGGTCGCTAATCCAAGGGGGTTAAGCTTCAATTCGCATAGCGAGGGTTTCACTGTGATCGCTACCGTATTGTGTTTCCTCTGTTTCTCTCATGCAGTAAAGTGGGTCATCATTGCAGGAGGGGAGGGCGTTTGCGCTAACCAAGACTGCTAAATAGATGACGTTCATTCTTAGGCAACTGGTGGAACTCCTTCGCCTTACTGGAAAACGTGGGTGTATTCCTCAATTTTCTATAGTGGATTTTACAAAGGGTATATCGTAACGTGGATTTAAATAGGAAGAGCCAAGATAAGTATTAGAGGAGAGGGATGGTAGGCGCTCAACACAGATTATAATAAGCGATCATCTGGGCAAAAATGCAGTTTGCAAGGGAAGCTATCGCATTTTGGCTGAACTATACGGTGGATTGTTGTGACCTAATAGGTGTGATGTGAATATGAAACTGCACCAGGCTCTAACTTGAGTGTACTAATAACTCCGTTAACACGATCCTCTTACTCACTACCAGGAGATATGAATGAATTATTGCCAAATTTGAAGCCATGTTAATCTTTCTTTAATATCGTTCCTTTAAATCACTTCTTAACACTGAGACTTAACAAGATTGTTCGCTATGCACAAATCGCAATGGGTTCTACCCTTCTGCGTCGACTCTACTTAAAACCTATGTATGTATATTCCAATCAAACGCTGTGTGGCAACTACATTAGTATTTATATGTGGCTGGTACTAAAAAACCATATAGAGGATTAGGTATATAAAATCCTTTCTCAATATAGTCTGAACGCATGATATACAATTTGCCACAAAATTAAAGTACCCAAATGAAATTGGATCAGGTCTAAAATAAACAGCAATATGAGATATTGTGCAGGACATATCGATGCCGCCGAGAACTTATTAAACAACTTATACTCGTAACTTATATATATATATATATATATATATATATATATATATATATATATATATATATATATATATATATATATATATATATATATATATATCTCAAAGTAGCGCGAGAGAATTTTTGAAAATGAATCCATTAAACCACATTGAAAGAGAAAACGGAATAATTTTTCCTTGCAGTAATATTTTTATTACCTTTGTTTGAAAAAATCCGTGCAGAGAAGCGATTCGAACCAGGTACTGTGATCAAAGCGGTGCCCCCTGCCTCAGTGTGCCTGGTTCGAATCTCTTTCCTGCACGGATTTTTTCGAAGAAAGGTAATAAAAATATTACTGCAAGGAAAAATTATTCCGTTTTCTCTTTCAATGTGGTTTAATGGATTCATATATATATATATATATATATATATATATATATATATATATATATATATATATTTATATATATATATATATATATATATATATATATAAAAATATATATATATATATATATATATATATATATAAAAATATATATATATATATATATATATATATATATATATATATATATATATATATATATAAAAATGAAAAACTCACAAAATATCACGTGAGGGTAGCAAATGAATGCGATGTCCGCAGGAAAAAATTAAAAGGTGTTTCCAAGTACTTTCAAACTTTATTAAGTTCCTTATCAAGGAAAACTACAAGAAATAATATTATATTAGAGGTATATATACGAAAGAAAAGTATGAAAGACCGCCTCAAAAACAAGAAATCATCAATGAGGAAGACGTTTTTGTAATTCTTAATGTGATTCTTTACATTCCCCCTTCCGTCTTCCTCATTGGTGATTTCTTGTAGTTATCCTTGATAAGGAACTTAATAAAGTTCGAAAGTACTTGAAAACACCTTTTCTTTTTTTCCTGCGGGACATTGCATTCATATATATATATATATATATATATATATATATATATATATGAATGAATCTTAATTTAGTTAAATTGCTTTTTTTCAAAAGCCTCAATTTTCTAATTTTTTGATCAGGAAAGCAAGAACAATTATATACATATATATATATATATATATATATATATATATATATATATATATATATATATATATATATATATATATATAGAGAGAGAGAGAGAGAGAGAGAGAGAGATGAAAAAATAATACTAAACCACAATATTTGAATCAAATTTATTTATAGCAACAGAACTACTTTATGGGGGCTAATTATTGATGGCATTTTCAACTGTGTAAATAAAAAGCAAGGCAAGCGGCTCCAGTATATAAAGACGAACAAAAGAATCAACATAATCAAAACGAAGGAAACAAACTGTACAAAACAAATAATTGGGTGGATTCGTGGGCAAGTTATTAATCTCCGAGAACAATTGGTTCTGTCGGCTTATGAATAAGATTTGCGACCTTATTCGAAATATATTTGTTGAATATGTATTGCTCTTCAGATGAATTGAAATTATCGACTTTGTCAATGGTAATAAATTCTGCAATTCTCTTTTCAATATAATTATTTGATTTATAAATAATTTTTGCTTGGTTGAAATCAATTCCATGGTCGTAATTTTGTATGTGTGTGAAGAGACATGAAGAAATTGCACCTCTTCTCATATCTGCTTGGTGTTCCTTTATCCTCTAATTAAAGTGGCCTGACTCTCCGATTTATGACAAATGGCAATTATTCAGGGTATAAGATATACGCCAGCGTCTTGCTTGACGGGACGCAGTTTAGTCAAGGATTTTTGTATGGTATTTAAATATTTAAATGTAATATTTATGTAATTTCTATTCGCATATTTTAAAGGGGCTAAGGCTGGAGCATATGGGAAACTAATATATATTTTTTAAATTGGTCCCTTCCCGGTGTTGAGATGGATTAGAAGTTTTTTTTTGTTTTTAAATGGCATCTGTTTATGAAGTAAATCGGGTATTTAAGTTCGATGAAATTGAAGATAAGGTGGTTAACATAATCCTGAAGGAAGATTGGGTCGCATGTTCTGTAGGCTCGAAGAAAAGGGAAAGAAAGGACAGATATATCAACAGGTTTGTCATGTAATGATAAAAATGTATGTAAGCATTTAAATCTTTAGGTTTTCGATATACTGAGCACGGTATCTGATTATTTAAACGGTGGATTTTACGTCCAGAAACGGTAAAGAGTTGTTCTGTTCCATACTACTTTGAATTTTAGCGATGGATGTAACGAATCAGGTTATGGAAAAATTAATTGAAATTTTTATTATCTAAGGGCCCTGCCGATAGGATGTCGTTGACATATCGGAATTTGATAAGAGGTTGGGAATGAATTCTAGGGAGGAGGGTCGTTTCATAGTTTTCCATAAAAAGTGAGTTCCCCCATGCTTAGGTCATAGTTTGGGTGGAAAAACCAATCTTCAGCTGTAAATACATTATCAGTTACACATAAGAGCACTAATTTAATCAACTTAGAGATGGGTAAAGGTAGGTTAATATCTAGATCGGGAAGAATTATCAATAAAACATCAAGCGCTTCATTGACTGGGATATCTGAACTACACCATTTGTAATTCTTTTGGTTTTAAAAAAATCACAAAATTTCGATACTTATATTTTGAGCAATGAGACAAGAAACAGGAGTTTTTTCGAAGTAAGAGAAAGGGACATTAGAAGAAGACTAGAATCAAAGAGAGCAGAGGGCGGCACAATGAAGGCAACCCTTTACCGAGAAGACAGAGATAACGCCAGGGGAAAAAAGTTTGAAATTCATGGCCGGGACTCTTTGCTTATTCGCGTCCAATTTCTCTTTCTTGTACTATATTGTGATATAGTCTGCAATGCAAGGTTTCTGCACCTTTCTTTCTGTCTTCAAAAGAGTTACAGGTACGCATTAACCAACACAAAGCTAATGTTTTAAGCTTGTAATTAAATAAGTCAGTGTTTGTTACATTTCAAAATGTATTAATACTATTACAAAAAATATTTGGGAGTGTTTATAAATTTCCTTTATTTAAATCTTGGTATCTTCTAAACTTCTCTGTCCACTCGGATTAAGGTCAGATCAGACTATATTTTTTCCTTTTTTGTTATATATATATATATATATATATATATATATATATATATATATATATATATATATATATATATATACACATAACCCCTCGTTTTTAGCTCCCTACAACATTACTACCTTTCTTTTCAACATTTTCCCAGAAAATATTTTATTTCAAAGGAGCTTAATACCCAGTTTCCCCGCTAGTCGAAACTACTCAGAAAAAGTGGACACATTTTGTGGGTATTGTGGACTAGCGGGAAAAGAGGCTATTAAGCTCATCTGGAACTGGGATAAAAAAATTTAGAAAGCCCATCACCATAAACTGTTGGGGTCGGGAGGGCGCTTAGTAAACCTATACTAACAAGTTCGTATAAACGAGCACAGATACATAGAAGTACGAAGTATAATCCTTTGAGGACGTTTCCTCTACAGAGCAACTCGGATGCACCTTTTAATTATCTATGACGGTCTGATGGGGTGCAACAGAAAGGGGAGCCAAGTACAAACAAATAATTTTTAGAATTCCAGAGTCCAAAGTGCCATTCGAGGCCAGACTCTGAATAAAAAAGGGGGAAGAAATTCAGAATGGCTTGAAAAAAGAGAGGAAATAGAGAATTCCAAACCAGCCAACACGATAAAATCCACTCGAGCTTAGTACAAGAAAATAAAAGAGGCGAGAAAAATAAGAGATAGGGAGGGATAGAAGAAATATAGATCGAGTATAAATAATTATCACTGTCTGCGCTATTTTCAAGGTCTAACACATAATACCTGATTTTAGACCAATTTTTCGCTTTAAATCCCCAAATCATGCTAATGAAATTACCTTCACGATCGATCCGGTCAACAAACTTCGTCCAGGATGTCTACAAGGTCCCCTAATTGTCCCCGACCAAGCACCAGGTACCGTTGATGATGCTCGGCTTCATGGCTTCGAATGGCGAGAAGATGCCACCAGTGTGGCTCACAACCGGTCAAAGGATCACCGCTTTTAACTACAGGGATATCTTGGCGAGAAAAGTCCTGCCTTGGGTAAGTACGACAACTAAGAATGCGGTCTACGTCTTTCAGCATGATGGTACCCCGTCCAAACGACCAAGACTGTGGAAGAGTGGTTGGGATCGAACATGACTTCTGGTCCAAGGACCTTTGGCCGCTGCAATCGCCCGACTTTAATCTCCTCAACTACAGCTCATGGCGGCATGTCGAGGGGAAGGCCTGCGAGGTCCATCACAGCGGCTTAGACGAACTGAAGCCCTCAGGTAAACCGCGTGTGGGCCAACATGAAGAAGGACTTCTGATTGTGCCTAGCAGACACTAACTTTCTTTTCAGGCACAACAGTAGTCAGCTATTGTATCGGTAGTGACACTAGCCTCTGAATCAGAGTTAGAACCCATGGTAAATTCAGGCTCAGGACCAGGAAGATCGGGACCATGTGGGACTGGTTTTATAGCAGAAGGAACATTGGGGTAATGAACAAGCTGTTTGGTGCTGCCTTTCAAATTTGTCATGCAGGAGTAACAGTCGGTGACGTGATCTTTGCCACACCATTGGGACACCAAATGGCATACTTTTCCTTTTCTTATTACTCCAATCCCGTAAATTTTCCACGCAGGTTTACCAACAAATATGGGGAGCAAATGACTTAACCTAGTCCCATAGTTTGACCCCCAATTAAGCATGATATGCCTTTTTCACAAAATCCGTGATTTTTGATTGACAGTCTGGAAGAGCGACATGTCCGCAGATATAACAAAGCCTATTCGGATGATTCTTACACGTACGATCCATTGCAATGCAAATATAGACCTGAAAAGATGAATAAAATAGGTTATGTATGGCTACTCATCTCTAGATCGGACAAAAGAGAAGTAATAAACAGTGGATGGTGGCGCTATTTTGGAATATATGTTCTAATATAAATCAAGCATATCTTAGAAACCAGACCTGACCCAAGAAAAATAATTATATTCTTAAATTCAACATGCAAAAATGAACCTAAATCAGTCAGAAAACCTATGACCTTTGAAAAAACGTTTTGAAAAGCAGGTCAGTCTTATCCAAACTATTTTATTTTTATATCAAGCTTATAATTAATATTCATGAGTTCGATTCTTAAACATATATGTTGAGTAATTTTGTAATAGAAAAATACACACTCTTTGGGTAATTTTGTAATATTCTAGGTAATTTTTGTATGAGAAAAATATTCTATATTGGAGTAATTTTTGTGATAGAAAAAATTGTGTTTTGATAAATATTTTGTTAATAAGCTTGTCAGAAGATGAGGGATAGAGAGAGCGAGCGTGTGTGATCGTGTCACAAGAAAGGGATTTCAAGAGAAGAAAGACTGCTTCCAGACCGTCAGCAAACTTACGGAGCGATAACGCGCCAGAACCCTGTCCCGTTTATGGTGTTACGACCCTCACCGCCGATTCTCGCCATCGAGGCTGTGGGACTGAACCGATAACGTTTCTGTCGGCAAACATTAAAATTTCCGGCGTAGTAATATATATTCTCCATCCCGAGAATAATCTTCGAAGTATTTTCAGAGCTTTCGGATCGGGAGCTGTCCCCACCTTGCTTCCAAGTAAGCAAGCCCTCGCAATACAGAAGGTATTCACGCAGCATCATAAGAGGTCTTTGGAATCATTCATCGACGACGCGCAATCCTCGAGCCACAGCCCCCGGTACTATTCGGTCTCGCAGCAGGAATCCATATTCGGAACGACGAAGATTATGTCTGAAATATCGCGCTCTACCCTTCTTCCTCGAAGAAATATCTTTCCCTGAGTACCCATACTCGTCGTCTTGTCCATACAATCATAAGACTTACACTTTCTTTCATCGTTAAAGAGGCGTGACGCTCTCCCACGGAGCGACTCACCTCGTGATCATCTCCCGGTCCCTCTCGGGTAATTATTGTAACAATTATTGAGCCTAGTACGGCTAAAGCTCACCTCGCAGTCACCTCCCGCTTTCACCCGGGTAATTACTGTACTTATTGAGCCTAGTACGGCTAAAACGAGTCCTACTTGTCATTTCAATTTCATTCATTTAATAAACGGTGTTAAGTAAATTGCCTGTATATTATTCTGTAAATATCTATTGTTGTTTGCATAAGATTAAAAGATTATTTTTGTTTTTCATGTTTAAATTCTCCTACCACCAAAGCCTAATTAAATAGTAGCAATACCGGCCAACGATTAATTCACTCTCGCCATTTAAATTCCCTTTGCACTCGAAGAGGAAATCTTTTCCTAATTTGGGGCTGTCGTCTCCCCTTCCCTGCATCTTTGGAGGATAGCCAAAAGGTTCAGGTTCAGGCTACCTGAGTTCTAAGACAAAGCTTAGGAGGGGATTTATATTGACCGCTAGCTTATCTAACTTAAGTCACTTTATGCAGAGTAAAAACACGAAGTGCAGACAGATTTTTTTTTATTTCCAAAACACAATGAAGTACTCGCATAATACTTTTACGAATTTACAATTAGATATATTTCAATATGTATTCTGAAAGTATTCGTAAAAAAATTATTAATTAATGGGATATAAACATATATAAAAGAATTTTTAAAGCAAGCTACACTTTGCGTTTTCACTCCCTATTTGTGAGATCGTTTCGTATTTTAATGACTCAGAAATAAATCAAACATTGCCTCTATTTGGTTTATGATTTTTGCCAAGTTTTGTGGAAATTCTCCTCGTTTGTTATTATTCTTCTGCCTCTCTTACATGTCAATTCAGATTTTCCTTTATGATACTAAATACACTAGTTCAGCTGTTCTTAACCTGGGGGCGCTGGTGACTTCCAGGGAAAGGGATCTCTTAACGAGAGCATAGACTAATATTTATGAATTTATCAATGTAATTTTGATACAAATGGGGGGTAGAGGAAAGAAACAATTCCTATAGTGGGAACGGTAGTAAAACGATTTAAATCCATTGTACTAGGGTGTAGGGGAATCGATACCCCACCCTCACAATGAGCCACTGGTCTTTAAACACAACGTCCTGGCATTGGAGGCGGCGTAGCCGACTACTTAACCCCCTTCCTCTCTCCCCTCGTCTCAAAGAGAAGCTGAAATGCCGCCTAAGACCACAAAATGCATTAATCCTGGCATGGCCGACCAGGGTGAGCCTAACATGGGTTAAAACATTAAGATTTCCCCTAAGAGTTGATATTCAATTTCACCGCATCTGCGAAATTAGAGGAGCGTCGTCCTAAAGCCAGAAGGTCCCTTAGGGCTAGCTGAAAGACGCTCTAAGAAAAATCGTTGGAGGAGGAGACTTAGTGTAGCCTACCCACGCATCTCACCCCCCTTCTTCTCGTACCCCTAGTGGGGTGGCGAAGTATATATGCCAATAACTATGGAAAAACGTGGTAGATTACATCAGTCATGCTAATGAAATTACCTTCACGATCGATCCGGTCAACAAACTTCGTCCAGGATGTCTACAAGGTCCCCTAATTGTCCCCGACCAAGCACCAGGTACCGTTGATGATGCTCGGCTTCATGGCTTCGAATGGCGAGAAGATGCCACCAGTGTGGCTCACAACCGGTCAAAGGATCACCGCTTTTAACTACAGGGATATCTTGGCGAGAAAAGTCCTGCCTTGGGTAAGTACGACAACTAAGAATGCGGTCTACGTCTTTCAGCATGATGGTACCCCGTCCAAACGACCAAGACTGTGGAAGAGTGGTTGGGATCGAACATGACTTCTGGTCCAAGGACCTTTGGCCGCTGCAATCGCCCGACTTTAATCTCCTCAACTACAGCTCATGGCGGCATGTCGAGGGGAAGGCCTGCGAGGTCCATCACAGCGGCTTAGACGAACTGAAGCCCTCAGGTAAACCGCGTGTGGGCCAACATGAAGAAGGACTTCTGATTGTGCCTAGCAGACACTAACTTTCTTTTCAGGCACAACAGTAGTCAGCTATTGTATCGGTAGTGACACTAGCCTCTGAATCAGAGTTAGAACCCATGGTAAATTCAGGCTCAGGACCAGGAAGATCGGGACCATGTGGGACTGGTTTTATAGCAGAAGGAACATTGGGGTAATGAACAAGCTGTTTGGTGCTGCCTTTCAAATTTGTCATGCAGGAGTAACAGTCGGTGACGTGATCTTTGCCACACCATTGGGACACCAAATGGCATACTTTTCCTTTTCTTATTACTCCAATCCCGTAAATTTTCCACGCAGGTTTACCAACAAATATGGGGAGCAAATGACTTAACCTAGTCCCATAGTTTGACCCCCAATTAAGCATGATATGCCTTTTTCACAAAATCCGTGATTTTTGATTGACAGTCTGGAAGAGCGACATGTCCGCAGATATAACAAAGCCTATTCGGATGATTCTTACACGTACGATCCATTGCAATGCAAATATAGACCTGAAAAGATGAATAAAATAGGTTATGTATGGCTACTCATCTCTAGATCGGACAAAAGAGAAGTAATAAACAGTGGATGGTGGCGCTATTTTGGAATATATGTTCTAATATAAATCAAGCATATCTTAGAAACCAGACCTGACCCAAGAAAAATAATTATATTCTTAAATTCAACATGCAAAAATGAACCTAAATCAGTCAGAAAACCTATGACCTTTGAAAAAACGTTTTGAAAAGCAGGTCAGTCTTATCCAAACTATTTTATTTTTATATCAAGCTTATAATTAATATTCATGAGTTCGATTCTTAAACATATATGTTGAGTAATTTTGTAATAGAAAAATACACACTCTTTGGGTAATTTTGTAATATTCTAGGTAATTTTTGTATGAGAAAAATATTCTATATTGGAGTAATTTTTGTGATAGAAAAAATTGTGTTTTGATAAATATTTTGTTAATAAGCTTGTCAGAAGATGAGGGATAGAGAGAGCGAGCGTGTGTGATCGTGTCACAAGAAAGGGATTTCAAGAGAAGAAAGACTGCTTCCAGACCGTCAGCAAACTTACGGAGCGATAACGCGCCAGAACCCTGTCCCGTTTATGGTGTTACGACCCTCACCGCCGATTCTCGCCATCGAGGCTGTGGGACTGAACCGATAACGTTTCTGTCGGCAAACATTAAAATTTCCGGCGTAGTAATATATATTCTCCATCCCGAGAATAATCTTCGAAGTATTTTCAGAGCTTTCGGATCGGGAGCTGTCCCCACCTTGCTTCCAAGTAAGCAAGCCCTCGCAATACAGAAGGTATTCACGCAGCATCATAAGAGGTCTTTGGAATCATTCATCGACGACGCGCAATCCTCGAGCCACAGCCCCCGGTACTATTCGGTCTCGCAGCAGGAATCCATATTCGGAACGACGAAGATTATGTCTGAAATATCGCGCTCTACCCTTCTTCCTCGAAGAAATATCTTTCCCTGAGTACCCATACTCGTCGTCTTGTCCATACAATCATAAGACTTACACTTTCTTTCATCGTTAAAGAGGCGTGACGCTCTCCCACGGAGCGACTCACCTCGTGATCATCTCCCGGTCCCTCTCGGGTAATTATTGTAACAATTATTGAGCCTAGTACGGCTAAAGCTCACCTCGCAGTCACCTCCCGCTTTCACCCGGGTAATTACTGTACTTATTGAGCCTAGTACGGCTAAAACGAGTCCTACTTGTCATTTCAATTTCATTCATTTAATAAACGGTGTTAAGTAAATTGCCTGTATATTATTCTGTAAATATCTATTGTTGTTTGCATAAGATTAAAAGATTATTTTTGTTTTTCATGTTTAAATTCTCCTACCACCAAAGCCTAATTAAATAGTAGCAATACCGGCCAACGATTAATTCACTCTCGCCATTTAAATTCCCTTTGCACTCGAAGAGGAAATCTTTTCCTAATTTGGGGCTGTCGTCTCCCCTTCCCTGCATCTTTGGAGGATAGCCAAAAGGTTCAGGTTCAGGCTACCTGAGTTCTAAGACAAAGCTTAGGAGGGGATTTATATTGACCGCTAGCTTATCTAACTTAAGTCACTTTATGCAGAGTAAAAACACGAAGTGCAGACAGATTTTTTTTTATTTCCAAAACACAATGAAGTACTCGCATAATACTTTTACGAATTTACAATTAGATATATTTCAATATGTATTCTGAAAGTATTCGTAAAAAAATTATTAATTAATGGGATATAAACATATATAAAAGAATTTTTAAAGCAAGCTACACTTTGCGTTTTCACTCCCTATTTGTGAGATCGTTTCGTATTTTAATGACTCAGAAATAAATCAAACATTGCCTCTATTTGGTTTATGATTTTTGCCAAGTTTTGTGGAAATTCTCCTCGTTTGTTATTATTCTTCTGCCTCTCTTACATGTCAATTCAGATTTTCCTTTATGATACTAAATACACTAGTTCAGCTGTTCTTAACCTGGGGGCGCTGGTGACTTCCAGGGAAAGGGATCTCTTAACGAGAGCATAGACTAATATTTATGAATTTATCAATGTAATTTTGATACAAATGGGGGGTAGAGGAAAGAAACAATTCCTATAGTGGGAACGGTAGTAAAACGATTTAAATCCATTGTACTAGGGTGTAGGGGAATCGATACCCCACCCTCACAATGAGCCACTGGTCTTTAAACACAACGTCCTGGCATTGGAGGCGGCGTAGCCGACTACTTAACCCCCTTCCTCTCTCCCCTCGTCTCAAAGAGAAGCTGAAATGCCGCCTAAGACCACAAAATGCATTAATCCTGGCATGGCCGACCAGGGTGAGCCTAACATGGGTTAAAACATTAAGATTTCCCCTAAGAGTTGATATTCAATTTCACCGCATCTGCGAAATTAGAGGAGCGTCGTCCTAAAGCCAGAAGGTCCCTTAGGGCTAGCTGAAAGACGCTCTAAGAAAAATCGTTGGAGGAGGAGACTTAGTGTAGCCTACCCACGCATCTCACCCCCCTTCTTCTCGTACCCCTAGTGGGGTGGCGAAGTATATATGCCAATAACTATGGAAAAACGTGGTAGATTACATCAGTCAAGAAGACGACTAAGGCCCGCAAAAGGCTCGGCTACCAACAAAAGGGACTTAGAAGAAGCTCATCCGGAGCCAGTTCCTGGTAGTCACACCGAATATAAGAAGCCTGTCAGAGGTAGATCGTTAGAGAGATCTAGACAGCGAAGACCGGCATAAATGACCGGCGAACCAACATGAGGAACTTAAAAGAAGCTCACCCTCGAGCCAGTTCCTGGTGGTCACACTGAACTTTAAGTTAACTTGATTTTAAAAGCAAGTTTAACTAACTCTCATCAGAGAAGCCCCCTATTCTGGTGTATTCCAAGACAAAGATATAGTCCTCGCCCGTGAGGAATACTCCGAAGTGAATTCGCTCAAGCACTCCCCAGAGTCAAAGGATTCACGCATTGGTTCATCGCTCGCCAGTGCGGATTATTCCCAGAGTAACCCGAAGGGTAGAAGAAACATTCTTTCCCTGTCCCATGGTCAGATAATTACCTCCAGAAGGCGTGCATCTCTCCATCTGCCACACGCTCCGAAGTCCTCTGTGGCTTTAAAGCATTTTTCCCTTCCGAACACAGCTGTAACCGCCGATCCACGCGTCAGCCCGGAAACAACATTCTTGAGGTGACATAACAATTGAGTTCAAGGTCAGACTCAAACCCAGTTCTCGTAGGAATTACAAAAGTTATTTAAACTCCCAGTATCTGTTTCGTTGAAGGTCAGTTTGAATTTAATCTTAAAGTGAGCTGTTGTCAACCATTACTGTAAATTCCATTGTGTAATTAAGTAAGCCTCACTTAAATTTGTTTAATTCATTTCTGTGTAGTTTGTGTGTTAGATTTCAATTTTGGTTCATGTTTTTAATTAAAGGTCTAGTTTTCTTAGAAACAATTTTTATTTAATCCTCGAAACGCTGAGCATGGCACTAGGAACCCTCAAAGATAAAAGATTAACGTAATAATCATAAATATAATCAAATATAGCACTCTTAGAGAGAAAAAGTAATCACGGAGTTTTGAAGTACGTAACTAACCTATAAGTAGGAACCCCATCCACTCGGTCCTCCTTCCTATACCACGACATAGGAAATCTACATTGCCCAGATTAATTCTATGGTGGATTAAAATTCGCACGAGCGAATAACTTTACCTCTAATAAAGAACTTCCAAATTAATTAAAATACGCCGTTGTGATATGCTTTTAAGTGGGTCAAAATGTACTATGGTAGGCTCTCTCACGCTTCCCTTCATTATTCATCTCTTTCTATTTACTTCCATTTTGAATTCGGCTTATTACCTTTCCATTATTTCCCTCGTTTTATTTAATTCTCTCTTCAGTATTGCTTACTTCTTTTTCAATTATTCCACTCCTTTTCTTTACTTATCTCTTCAGTCCTGCTTATTTCCTCTTAAATATTTCTCTCCTTTTCTTTACTTTTATCTTGAATCGTGCTTACTTCCTTTCAATTATTCCTCTCCCCTTTTCATTGCTTCTATCTTTAATCGTGCTTTCTTACTTTCATTTTTTCCTCGTCTTCTATTTACTTCTATCTTCAGTCCTGCTTACTTTCCAATTATTCCTCACCTTTTGTTAATTTTTATATTCAATTCTTCTTACTTAATTCATTTGTCCCTCTCCTTTTCTTTACTTCTATCTTTAATCCTGCTTTTTCCTTTCAATTATTTTCTTCCTTTTATTTACTTCTATCTTCAGTCCTGCTTACTTCCTTTCAATTATTCCTCTCATTTTCTTTACTTCTATTTCCAGTCCTGCTTACTTCTTTTCAATGATTCCTATCTTACTCTTTACTTGTACATTTAATTCTGCTCACTTTATTTCATTTATTCCTCTCCTTTTCTTTACTTTTATATTCAATCATACTTATACTTCTCAGACGAGAGTAGAAATTTACTCATTGGATTACACAACTTCCTTCCATGTTTGGACGGGAAGTTAAAAGGGCAAATATTGGGTGGAAATATGGGGGGGGGGGGAATAGTAAAGTTTGACCTTGAAAGAAGTAATCTCATCTTATTCATTATTCCCTCCATCTCTTCATGGAAATTATTATTATTATTTAGTAGTAGTATTTATGTGTTAATATTCATTATCTTGGTTATTATTATTATTTAAAATGATTATTTATTATTAGGTATTATAATTATTTTGGATTATTATCATTATTATTATTTTGTTTTATTATTATTGTATATTACGGAGTGTGTTGGGCCGTCGACTCTGCTCACCTTCCTCCAGGACACATATAAGGTGGCTACGCCAGTATAGCGTACGAGAAGTGCAGGCAAGCGGCTAAAAAAGCTCCGCTTGAATGAGTCATTTTTTGAGACTCAGGATGGCCGAGTGGATTCGCCGCTGGCTAACAGTGGTCCAGGGACGCGAGAAGCTGTTCGCAACTTGCCTACGCTAATATTTTTTCTTTGCCCCTTTTCCTACTCCCGTCTATCTACAATGGTGCCCAGACCCGGGAGGGGAAGCGTTAGCCCTTGGATAACATTTCCAAACGGTCTTTCTTCATTTCTTCAAAATACGCTCCGCTTTTAGGTGAGGGGTTGTATAGCGTACGAGAAGTGCAGGCGAGCGGCTTAAAAGCTTTGTTTGAATGAGTCATTTTTTGAGACTCAGGATGGCCGAGTGGATTCGCCGCTGGCTAACAGTGGTCCAGAAACGCGGGAAGCTGTTCGCAACTCGCCTACGCTATTATTTTTTCTTTGCCCCTTTTTCTACTCAACTCATCTATACCGGCACCATCCTTTTTATTCAAAACTCGAGGACAATTTCGCCTGACTAAACGGCTGCGTTGTTAAAGCCCATCTTAGCAGTACCCGTCGACCGAGTATGCGTAAACGATCCCATTAAGTAAATTTTGTGATCCTATGGAGGCATTTCTCTTAACCTATCAAGGTATCGGGGAGGTCATAAATATCACCTTTATGCCTTGTTTTTCTTTCATTTGCACTATGGTCACAAATTATAAGAATAGTGGGAATACGTATAGAGATCAGCCTCCAAGCACGGCATAGCACTCACCCTACCTATTTGTCAGGGACGACGTGAAAATTGATACAACTCTTTAACCCGTGGAAGAGCTTCCCTCTCAACATCCGCAGGCGTCAAATGGCTTCCTCTTTGATTTATTCAGAGCAACTCACCGGCACCTCCACCTCAGAAACGGAGGTACCCCGCCCCGAAGGCTTTCTCAAGGGCCACTCCTACCTCTTCTAAAAGATATGAGGATTATTCCTCTCTTACGCTTACAGGTGCGGTTGTTTCCCCATCACCCGCTTCTTTAGAGGCACACTTGGGCAACTCCATCTAAGTACCAGCGGCAGTTCCCTCTTTCATATCACATGGGACCACCAAGAGAGCAGACAGGCCCTGAAAAATTGCACGCTCTATGTGGGAGTTATTAAATAGGGCAACCCCCTTAAAGAAGTAAGGGAAGGCTCGGTACGTTGCATTATGCCCTCTGCAGTCCTGCAGTCATGTATTTTGACTTTGCAGGGGTCGGCATGCCTACCCCTCAGCAAAAGACAAGGGTGAGGAACCGTCGAAAGAGATCTGGGATACCTTGGAAGGGAGGAAGCCCTGCCCCAGACGAAGGATTTCTTATGGCTTCTAACTCAGGCTCAGTGTCAAACACTGAACCTGAGTCCACATTTATGCAAGCTTCTCGTCCGGTGGCTGGGGTCCGAGGACTCACAAAGAGAGGAGGAACATCCTTATTCTTGAAGAAGAATCTTGCTGAGGGATGTCCATTTGACCTAGGGGCTTCTTCCTGCGATGAAGAGAAACGATTCATTCCCCACAATCCTATCCGCAATCGACCCGTGAGGGCTCTTGTGAAGGAAGGATTCACTCCCGCTTCGGCAAGTGACCAGGCCAAGATTTGTATTCCGGTCCTGAGGGGCTCTCGGGTGGTGAGAAACTGACAAAAACTAAAGTTGCGAATGCGCTGAGCAGAGCCTTACTTTTCTCGGGGCACCTCATTCAGAGAATACCTGGCGTTTTTAAGTCCGCTGGCTTCAAACAATTTCTGGTTATTTGCAACACTGATGGCAGCTTATTGGCCAAAGGCAACATGATCAATCAGAGGATAGCATTAACTAGCTTGATTGGTAGAGAGCTGAAGGTGACACGTTTCTCTGACGGGAGCCCTCTAGCGAATGTGTCGGAGCTTTCCGAGTCAGCCATGATTAATGCCTTTCGGTAAGTGTGACACCACACTCTACCCTGAACTTTGTGAAAGGAGTGGTTTGTGCGAGGGAACTTGTGGACTACTCCATAGAAGACAATAACCTTAG
Organism: Ceratothoa steindachneri; assembly: GCA_963969495.1. Lineage (NCBI taxonomy): Eukaryota > Metazoa > Arthropoda > Malacostraca > Isopoda > Cymothoidae > Ceratothoa > Ceratothoa steindachneri. Next base: position 145,527,954 of record OZ018319.1, read on the forward strand.
AGCTGAGTGACCTTGGCGGTCAATGTCGAGCATGTGATGATAAAATAGGCGCGGAGCCTTGAAAACTACCCCTTCACCATTCGTCACGTTCGACCGCAACAGGCTAATTGAGTCGATGCGTGCCGGCTTGTATCGCTACCGCGTGAAAGAATTTGTGCCACTGCCACTTGGTTGCTACTACTGGAACCATTTCAGCCATAAGAATCACTTATATAAAGTCAGGTTTACCCGAATTTTGTGGAAGCCACTATCGTGTAGTGCCAAGTGTATCAATTGCGAAGAGCTGCACCCCGCTTCTTCGAAGCAATGTGTAGCCTTATATCCTGGAGAAGGAAATCCTGACCGTTCAGACTGCGTATCTTCTCTTATTTCACGAAGTTATGGACTTGGTCCAGGCGCACATTGCGCTGCCTGGGACTTCTTATGCTTCAATGTTAAAAAATCACCCTTTGCTCCTAGCCTTTTCAGTCCTACAAGTCCAGACGTTTCTGCACCCATTCGGGACTCTTCTGCGAGTTATACTCACCTCAAGTAGTCCCCTGGTAAAGCTGGTGACAAAACGAGTTCACACACAGCCTTGGCTAAAGCCAGAGCTCCCCTCCTTCCCTAGCATGGCCGTTTCTCGTAAGTCGAAACGGCCGCGCGCCTCCACCAAGTCGTTAGACTCACAGGAGGCAACACCCCTGAAAGTAGTCGTGAGGCCGTCTTCCGGTGTACCTAAATCTGTCCCCCGAAAGAAGGAATGCACCAAAAGAATGTTTGGGTTTCTAAGCCCCTATCCATAGCTGTAATGGGTGGGGGGAGGCTAGGAGACGGCTAGGATCTTCCAAAGCAAGGACCCCCGCCTCCGAAGCCACTCCTTCCACCAAAGGTTTGAGTCGGATGCAGAAAATCACTCGCAAAGCAAACCCAACCTCTCACAATAGGTCCTTGGAAGCGATAACTTCTTCAGCGCCTTGTTCGGTCAACAGCGTCCGGAGTCTGCCTCTAAATAGGCTACGGGCATTCTCGTGAGGGTTTTCTCTTTGAAGAGGATGCCCCATCACCTCCGAACTAGGCCTGGAGGGCATATTCCTTCAATGGAATTACTGCGGACTTCAGATCAACTGGGAGTAACTGCTGATACTCGTCTCCTCCCGTTCGCTAGCTATCTCTTTGCAGAAGACCATGCTTGGCGCATGCCTCCTGCCCACCCTCACGGCGTATAAGAGTTTTGCAACCCCACCACAAAGGGATGGGTGCCGAGCATGTTATTTTCACGAACTTCCTGGTACTTAAATAGCTGGGATTATAGTTAAGGTCGTTCAATTCAACATTTAGCAAATATATTCAAGCTTGCTTTCTTTTCTTTTCTTTTTCTTTCATTTTTTTTGTGCTACTTCTTCATCCTTCCTCACTGTGAATGAATGGAAACGGGGGATGTGGTTGTGGAAGTGAGGCTATGTAACTCGTTTAGTGACATGGTTTTTCAAACCCTATCTGTCGTTTTCTTTCTTGTGAATCGGTTAATTCATATTCACTAGAGCGGTCTTTCTCAAACAATCAAATATGCATCTACCGTCTTCCAGTTGAGGAGATCTGATAGAGAGCGGCATCCTTCTTACATTACTCGAATTCACTAAAATATCTAGAACTTCTCTATATTTACAACATCTAGAATATATATAATTTCTGGAATATCTAGAAGATTTAGAAATGAATGACTTCTATCATATCTAGAACATATACGACATCTCGAATATATAGAACCTCTATAAAATCTAAGACATCTAGAATATCTATAACCTATACTATATTTAGAACATCTAGAGTATGTATGACTTCTAGCATTTCTAGAAAATCTAGAATATCTAAATCATTTAAGAGATGTATAAGATTGAGCATATATAAAACATCAGGAAAATGTATGAACTGTACCCTATTTTGAATATATAGAACTTCTAGAATATCTAGAACATCTAGAATAGGTAAGAACTCTACTATATCTAAAACATCTAGAATATAAATAAGCTCTACCGTATCTAGGACATTTAGAAATGTATGAACACTACTCTTTCTTAAAATGTAGGATATGTATGACTTTTAGCATATCTAGAACATGTAGAATAAATAGAATATCTCGAGCATCCAGCATATATATATATAATATCTAGAAGACCGAGAACATCTAAAATATGTATGAGCTTTACCATATCTAGAACGTCTAGAATATATAGAATTTCAAGAATATCTATAACATTTAGAATATTTATGAGGTCTACCATATTTAGCACATCCAAAATATATATAAGCCCTAGCATATATAGAAAATCTACAAAATGTGTGAACTCTAGCATATCTTGAAATACTTGAATGTGTATGACCTAATGCGTGTATAAAAGGAAACGGGACGGGGGGGGCAACCTACAAAAAACTGGAGTCTTTTCGATAAAAATGAATTCCATTTTTTAAAGTAACCGTATTTAAGGACCTTTAAAGGCTTGTTAAGATTTTGGTTGGCGTGACGAGTGACTTTATTTTGATCCACCCGTCGAGTTTGTTCTGACTTCAAAGGTTTACGTAGATTCTGCTTCGAGGCTGGGTTCCAGAAAGTGCCTTGTTTGAGGTTACAGGAAAGGACTCAAAGGGAAAGCGACGATTAAATAGGTTTTTATTCTTGAAATAACGTCTTCCTTATTATGCGTAGTGAAATAAATCGAGTTCTATGCATCTGTATGTAAGTTTTACTAATGTTAGGGTAGCTTAAGCAAGGTGACAGGACTTAGGAGCGAGGGACGGACCCCTGATGCCAGTAATACTAAACGAGCGAGGCAAGTGTCTGTACTTGAGTCTAACCTGCTGAATGAGTTAACTGATCTCCCCTTGACTGCCCATAATGTTCTCCTTCGTTTATTTATAAGTCCCCTGCTTAAGTCGGCGTGATTTATTTTCTCTTCTCAGAGAGGTGGGGCGGAGCTAACGATAGGAGATCCACTTGTTATCTTCTCTTCCGACCGTTGGGTGGAGTTTAGAAGTGTATGTGCTTCTCGAGTATGTGTGACAAACTGCTAGTATGGGCTGGGTTCGTATCAAGAGATGACTGTTTACTTTTCCTTTGACACCTTGCTGAAGATTCAACCGATCAAAGCATATCTCACTCTGTATTTGCTTGGCTTCCTTAATTATCAAGCATCGGTATTTTTCCGTCTCGCAGCTGCGTGGTGTATCAGCTTGGGAACCAGTTATTCGCTTGCTTTTCTTATGCATTTTTAATAAATATACAGTTATGTTATACGTATTTCTCTATTTTACAATGGTTTATTACTTATTACATATTTTATTACCGAATTAGTTAATATGTGTGTTCAATCTTAGAATTCCTAGATCCATTGAGCACCCATTTGTGGTTTTCCTCATTGGGCCTATTTATCCTGCAATATGGGTGCCACAGGCATACTTCCCTTGCACTCTGGGCACCACATATGGCCTACGACTTATTCGTCTCTGTCAATGGGATTTTAGTTTTAATTTTTTTTAAGGTTTCCAGTACATATCTCCTAATAATTTACTCTAGGTCTATCTTTTTTCACATCGATGCTTATTTTCTAGGCCTAAAGGGAAAAAAAACTTTTATCGGAATTCTTTTAAAATACGGGAAAAACAATCATCACGATTCCCTCCTCCCATCTAAATTTCTGTAATAATTTCATTTTGCTTTACTCGTTTTTAGAGGCCAGTAGCTATTTCCATTCGCTAAATATTTAAGAAAATTATAAATGCTGAGGTTCATAAAAAGTAAATAGGATTATCGAATGTTTTGGAATTTTTTTTTTTAAACAAAAAGAATTACAAATGGTAAAGTTAAGAAAAAATATGATAATTATCGAACCTTTGGGATTAATTACCCACCCCAACCACCCAACCCCCGTTTAAATGGTGAATTTCAGAAAAAAGTAAATAAGATCATCTTTAAAACATAGTAAAAGAGTAAACTATTATGAGAAAAGTATTGGGAACCTTTTAAATTTTTTTTAGACCAAAAGCCCGTTGTCAGAATCGGGTAGGCCGAGGGCCACGGACGGAAGCCTTGCCTGCGAAGCCCTAAGTTCCTTATGTAAGGAGGATGGCGAAGCCGCTCGCTCCTCTTGTATGATTATATATCCATAACACTATATTTTAACATGGGAACATTTCTGGATATTTCCTTTAAACAATTAACTATGAGAATGACCATGTTTGTTACTTTAATTATTCAAAATTTGGAAGAAAATTAAACATTTGAAAATAAATATGATTATGGAATGTTTTTAAAAAAAAAATTTAAAAGAAAAGGGGAATTATATGTAGAATTCGGACCCCAGTTAACCAAAATGGAGGATACAAACCCTGACTATTCCCTAATGTAGAATCCAGACCCGAACTTCCTCCTAATGTACAATCACACCAACTGTAAAAACTTATTTTGTTTAATATAAGACAACTTAAAGGTTCTTATAAAATTTTATTTTATTATCATAAATTTAATTAAAAGAATATTGCAAAAAATTGTCCTTCATGCCACGTAAATTCGTCTAAGCATAGCCTAGGAGTAATTTAGTTCCTTTTTATAAAACTCTTTTGCTCATTCCAATAACTTTGAATAGCTTGTGTTTGTAGGGAATTTCGGTCAACAAAACAAAGTGAATGATTCACATTTCTGTGAATATATCCAACATCTTGTTGAATGCGTCTGTAAGCTTTACATTCATCTCTGTGAAGTGTAGCTCCATGTTTTACTACTTGTGAATAATTGGTAACTACGCATCTGCATTTCTCTTGTACACAATCTCTATATATCCGGCGGCAGGCTTAGTGCTTGTGTCAACCAGACCAAAAACTCATAATGACGTGCTCGGAGCTATCCCGCGATTGTGCTTTGGACTGTGTGAAAAACATGACTCATCTATTTCTACAACGATGACAGCACCACCAAATTGTACTGGATCATCTTCGAGGTATTTTGAATACACCTCTGAAAAAGTGATATATCTAGATCTACGATAGGTTTTTCTGAAATATTAAGCTGACTCATAGCATTTTTTGACTGGTTCTTTCACTACAAAGATAAATGGCGAATATTCTTGGCTTAAGAGGTAGATTTAGAACGTATGGATTTTCTCGTTCTGTATTTGGTACAGTCCTAATTTGGCATTTGCATGAAAACTTGTCTAGAGCTGAAGAATGTTTAGTCCAGTCCTAATTTCATCAATAGCAGCTGCAAGTGGGGGAGAGCCTTTTTTTGCTCCCATTCTTCTTCTAAAACTGAATCATATAGTTAAATCGTAGATTAAAATTTATTTATTCAACATAAAAAAAACATATTTAATTTTAACGTAATTTTTAAAATCAGATATATTTTATTTTTAAATTAAATGTTATAAGCACTTTGTTCTGTGAAGAAACTCAAATTTTAAAGAATAGCTTAAACGAGCCATATGGAGAATCCAGACCTTAAAAATTCCCGCTAGTGTAGAATTCGGACCCCAACCTTGCTAAGATCCCGATTCTACAAATGATCCAAAAAGGGATGGGAAATGGTGAAGTTAAAAAAAAAAATCTCCATTCATCATAATCAAGGCATGGTTGATTTTTGTTTGTATATTCGGTTTTATTGAAATTCTTTTTAAAATTGATTTTCCATTTTAATCTTTAGCCCTAGGAAATAACTACTAATACCTAAAACTCACTAAACAAAGAGTAAATTATTAGAGCAAATGTAGATGGGGAAAAATAGCCCTGCGGGTTGATTTTCCGTATTTCAAAAGAAGTCCGATGAAAGACTTTCTTGCCTCTAGGCTTAGAATAATGGTATGTATGGCAACAAAGGAATTTATGGAAAAAAGTTGATATAAAATATGGTGATCTGAAAACTCTAACAAAAGAAGAAATTAAAAAGAAAATAAGGATATGGGACGGTAAAAACTGGAAAAATGAATTAAGTGAGAAATCAAGTTTAAGAATCTACTGTAAATGAAAAACTGAAATTAAAGGTGAAGATATTAGACCAGCATCAAATATTCCCTACCGGGCAAGAACAAACAACCATCATTGAACGACAGAAACAGACACAAAAATGGACATACAAAGGGATTAATGTGTGATAGTGAATTAAAGCATTTCATTTTGTGGTGTCCTGCATACAATGAATTTAGAACAAAAGAACCAATATTCCAACAACCATATATTCAAAACGAAGAACTCCTGTTAGGACAATTACTATTTGAGGAAGTAAAGAGAGATAGAACAAAAGACACTTCATAGAAGTGTTGGAGAAAAAGAGAAAGTAAAAAGATAGCAATATAAAAGGATAAAGAGAAGCGCCGCTGCAAAGGCATTGCTTCTCGCCCCCCAACCTACGATAGGCTTTAGGCCAAAGACCGAAATTCTGCCTGTGAAGCACAAGCTCTTCCTGTAAGGATTAGCGCAGTCTCGGCTTGTTGTTTTATACAAAAAACTCCGTAAACTCCGAATGAAAAAGCTGTGAGTGGGGTCCCACATTGGGCAGCTTTCGACAAACAGGATGTCCGGCAGACCTCTACAACCTCTCACAGTCGATGGTTGCCCTGATTAACTCTTGCCACCATCAATTCTGTGTGAAACTAAGCTGTGGGGATAGGCCCAGCGCAAGCCCTTCTCCACATTAATCCACTCACTGCGCAAGCACAGCTTCGCCTATCTTTCAACCTTTTCTTTTTCTCATCTTTTATCTCTCTCACTCTCTTTTTCATTCAATCATCTCCTTCACACACTCATCCCTTCGTTAACCATTTATCATCATACCCATAAATTGATCTCCATTTTCTTCGAGTGAAGCTTGAGTCGTGTTCGTATCCAAAGGACAGCTATAACAACAACATGTATTATAAATGAATTTGTAATGATAAAAGTATGAGTTTATCGAGTTTTAGAACTTCACTGGTTAAAATGAAAATGGACAATTACACTAATGACAATTCGGTCAAAAAATGATGGCAGTATTTTATTATTATTGACTTGGTAATACTAAAATTGATAATTGCCTTTCAGAACTTTACTAGTTAACATGAAATTCACATTTCATCTGGTAGTCCATTAAATAAATAATAAATAAACAAGCAAAGCTAAATTATTATATTAAATTGTACGCCGGGGCGTGATTCCTTCTTCATCTCCTTGCCTCTTTTTTTGTTTTTTGTTGGCTTTAGTCTTACTTTTTGTTGTTGTTGTTTTTGTTTTTTTATTGAGTTATAGTTATATTTTTTTTATAATGTAGCCCAATGTTACACTAAAAAGTTATTACAACGCCTTATACCCTTGCCGGCAGTCACCGGAGCTGGCAAAACATGTATCTAACCGATACGTGTTTTTGATCATATTTTAATAGCAAGGGAGTCGTTAGTGGGCTTAGCGCACTGTTTACATTGTTTACAAACACGGACTGTCGTCGCAATTTAGCTTCGGAGGGAAGAAAGTCTAGGTTATTGGGCTAAAAGATTTGCATCTTGGCTCATTTCCTTTCTCATGATTTGACAACCGGTCATTTTTATTAGGAATATTGATAATTTTTTGTATTTATATTTCTGCTTTGTAATTAAGAGTGAACTTTCTTTTTATATGTGGATTGCTGAGTTGTTACTGCATACAAGGTCATTAAATATTCAAAGGACACGTATTTTCATAAATATTATAAACATAAGAACATAGATAAAATATTATTTTATTATTCATATTTTAAAATTATTATGACTATTATTATCATTATTATTATTATCATTATCATTGTATCATTATTATTATTATCATTATTATCATTATTACTATCATTATTAATATCATCATTATTATAATCATCATTATTATTATCATGATTATTATTATTATCATCATTTTTATTATTATCATTATTATTATTATAATTATTATCATTATTATTATCATTATTTATTATCATTATTATTATTATTTTTATTATTATTATATCTAACCTTTTCCTTTCAGGGTGCATTCTGCATATTGCCTTATTGCAATATTCTTTATTTATTTCTCCCTCTTAGCTAATTAATGCAAAATGTTGATTCGAGTCTTCTTAACCTCTCGATGCTCGCGATAGTTAAGACACATTTGCAGATCATTCAATGCATTGACAAATGTATCAATACAAATGTATTTTCTTCCTGTACTCAAGGCTTGCACAAACCAGAAATACAGCCGTATTTCTTTCGAGAATTCGTCTAAACGAACGCCATTTAGGGGTTTTAAATATCTCAAATACCTGAATCAAGTCAATCACGACCATTTTTATTCCTGTAAAAATGCATAGCTTGAGAAATTTCTCTTATAGCTATTTAGATACCACATAATTGTGTTTTGTACCTCTTTGAGGACTTTGAAAATATTACAGAATTTTGTTTTTACCTCTTTCCGGACTCCTCCAGCATATACTAGGAGTGTATTTTTACCTCTTTCAGGACATCTTCAAAAATATCACCATTCTTCCAGCATCTCGCAGGAATGTGTTTTGTACTTCTTTCAGGACTTCTTCCAGCATCACACAGGATTGTGTTTTGTACCTCTTTCAGAACTTTTACAGCATATCGCAGGATTGTGTTTTGTAGCTCTTTCAGGACTTCTTCCAGCATCATACAGGATTGTGTTTTGTACCTCTTTCAGGAATTCTTCCTGTAAATAGTTAAATTGTGTTTTTACCTCTTTCAGGACTTCTTTCCAGCATATCGCATGATCTTGTTTTTCATCTTTCAGGAATTCTTCCAGCACCTCAGAGGATTGTGTTTTGTATCTCTTTCAGGACTTCTTCTCCTATATCGCATGATTGCATTTTTACCTTTTTCAGGACTTCTTGCAGCATTTTCTAGGATTGTGTTTTGTGCGTCTTTGAGAACATCTTTCAGCATCACGCAAGATTGTGTTTTGTACCTCTTTCAGGACTTATTCCAGCCTATTGCAGGATGTAGTTTTTACCTCTGTCAGGACTTCCGCCAACATATCAGAGGATTGCGTTTTGTATTTCTTTTAGGATTTCTTCCAACATATTCCCATCCTGAGAGTAATGAGAAGACTTTTCATGTGTTTTAAACAATAATTGAAGTGTGATTAAATGAAGGAAAGAATTGATATAATCTGTCAATAACCTGTTTAATTTTACTACTGACATTTCTTATACTATTTAGCATCTCACTAGTCTTATTTCTGTATGAATTTGGCATTAAAGTTTTGATTATTATTGTAATGATGATATGTTAATATCTGTTGAGAGAAGATAATTATAATTTATAGTGGCATTGCACTAGTGAGCATGTTGAGGCAAAGGTCATAATTATGGTGGATGCTGGGGTTTAAGAGAACCATGCACAAATTATAAAGCCAAAACATCGAAATGAGACTCACCACTGTTCCCAAAGAATTACTAAATGCTGTATTTCCTGATAGGATTATTTAACCAAAAGATTGGGAAAGAAATTCGAAATGTTCTCAAAAGGTTTTACAATCACGGTGATTTAAAAATAATTTTATTTACAAACACGGTTAAGGTAATTATTTAAATTCTAAGAATAAGAGCTCTCTTGAAGCGATATATTCCATGGTTTATAAATCGAATTGCCCCGGATGCAATCTTAGGAAGTATGTTGGGAGAACGGTGCGCTTGCTGAAGCGAGATTCTGTCCACATATAAAAGCATAGCTTGAGAACTGGACGGGGGGTTTTCGAAAAAAGAGTTTTCTCCTGTTCGTTTCAACTCTATAAATGGTAAGACTGATATTTTTAATAATAATTGTTAAATAATTAAAACTGCTCATGAAAATGTCTCCCTTACACATTTACGAATCCATCTTTAATGTCTTTTTCACTCACTCAACTCTGAAAGCTCCTCCCATCAATTACTTCTAATTTTTCCCTAAAGAACCAACCTCCTTTTTTCTTCCTGCGTTCTCTCATGCATCTCGTCAGTCTTTTGTCCTGTCTTTTGCTAGGGTAGTATGTAACTGTGTTTGGAGGCATTTTCATTTATTTTAATTTACATTATTTTCTTTGTCCCCCTCGCTTTTTACTCCCCTTTTAAGTAATTGCTACGTGATTATTGTTCCCAATTTTAATATGATCTTTTAAGTGTAGTACTGTTTAGAGAGTGACGGTTAATGGCCTAAAATTTGTTTAAATATCTTTTATCTAACCTGTTAATCTCGTGTATTTATATCGCGAGACTTTTGTTTCTACAATAGTGACTCTTTTGTGGATTTTACTGTCATAGTATTAAGGTTTGATAATTTACCTCTGCCTCCGATAATTCCTGTTTTTAAAAATGCATGTCATGAATCTTTAGTCATTTGTATGTTTATTTCTCTAGTACCTCAAAATAGGTTGTTACCCGAAAGTAAAATTATTTAACGATATTTAGTGCAATTTTACAAAAACGAGAATGACAAAAACATTTTTTAATACAAAGTAACTTCAGTAGGAAGCAAATAAAAAAAAATGAATGGAATTAAGAATAAAATAGCAGAATATATTATAAACAAAAAACAAAACAGGCAAGTGAAAAAATTGGAAAGAGGGACTTACCTGTATCGTTGGAGCCTTAGTCACTTACTATAACAAATCGTCAGTCGCTGATGATGGTCCCAGTTGAGGTCCGAAACGTCTGGCTAATATTTTTAGAGCAATTTCCTGATATATATATATATATATATATATATATATATATATATATATATATATATATATATATATATTAGGATTCTATTTATGGACCTCTGGAATGTAAGTTATAACTTGCAGGCCTCACCCTCATTAGAAAATTTGATCCAATACCCAGCTATTGGACTTGCATTGATTGCGAAAAGGCGGAAGCTGCGTGCCTTCCTGTCCCTAGGGATCAAGGCAGTCTCTCTTCTTTCAACCACTCTGACTCAATATCTTCGCACATTGTACATCCTCTAACTACACCGCCTTCCTATACATCTTTCCAAAGATTTTCTGTAATGCCCTCATATATATATATATATATATATATATATATATATATATATATATATATATATATTTGAGGGACGGTCAATGAGTTTTGCGAATCGGTAGGGCAAAACAGAGGCAAGGGGATTGCTGTTTGTGGGGGTGTTAGGACAAGCTATGACAATTCAGGATCTGCAGCCGCATGCTCCTGCCTCATCAATTAAGAAGCAGTATCTGATCGCAGATCGTCAGTCACAAATTTTTCAACAATAGAGAAGGTTGAGCACCGCGCAGTGATCAAACTTTTGACCAAGGAAGGCAGGAATGCAAAAGAGATCCATGAACGCATGGTTGCAGTGTACACCCACACCGCCCCTTCCTATGCAACCATTGCTCGCTGAAATAGGGAATTCCGCCATGGTCGTGAGTCCCTTGAAGATGACCCTCGTTCAGGACGCCCGTCAGACGTGACCAAAGAGGACAATGTGGCCCGTGTGGAGAGGATGATCCTGGAAAATCGATGGGTGTAGGTCAAAGACATTGAGCGAGAACTTGAAATATCACATGGAAGTGTTATCAACATCATCCACGACAATTTCGCCATGACCAAGGTTAGTGCCCGTTGGGTCTGTAGAAACCTCACGCCCAATGATCGACTTTAACGTCGTCAAAGTCCACAAGGCCAGTTGCACAACTGCCCTGCGCAAGTGCCGATTCGAGGAGCTCAACCATCCCCCCTACAGTCCAGATCTGGCCCCTAGCGACTACTTTTTATTCCGCCAGCTCAAGGCTACACTGCGTGGACACCGTTTTGGGGACGATGAAGATGTCCAGCTCGCCGTCCAGGAGTGGATTGAACAGCAGTCGGGAGATTTCTGGTTGTTGGGAATTCGAAGCCTCAGGGACAAGTGGCGCAAATGCATTGAAGTCGAGGGTAGTTATAATGAAAAATAATAAAAACTTTTCCTCATATCCCGTTTCCTTATATCCTAATTGCAAAACCTATTCATCGCCCTTTCCAAAGAAGTACAGTAACGTATGATGTAAATGTAAGAGAGAAACCACTGTATTTTGGACCAATTTACTACAAAAGGGGGGTTCGAGAGAGACTGAAAAGGACGGATGTCTTCATCGAAACCTGGTTAATACGAGGAGGAAACTAGAAAGCACTCATTGTTATTGTCATTTAAGCTCGAACAAAATTAAAATATTCCGGATCTAGATCCCCTCCCCCCATCTGAATCTAATCAACATAACAATGTAACGCCCCCCCCCCCATCCCCGCTCCAGAAGTTTAATTTCAAATTCGTCGACAACCTTTTAAGATATCCCATACCTAAAAAAAAACCGCTGGCCATCACACAACCTTCGCCCAACTGTCAGTGGAGTCAATAAATACACTATCGTGTATAGATTCAAGCTTGTTTTGGGCCCTTTGCTTATTCATTAGATGCCTCTTTTCGTCGTAGGATAAATTTTGTCCAGAGAAAAGAAACGGCAAGCTTTGTTTCTCCAAAGAAAGAAATAAACGAGTCTATTGACAAATTTTATTAGTAGTTTAATAATAATAATAATAATAATAATAAAGTAGCACTGAGGGGTATAGAGGCGGAAGCACACCAACAACTTTGCACACCGGCCGGGGGAGGAGGAGGTGCAGCTCCTCCGGGTACCAAGTGTAACGGGCTACACAGAGTTTCCTCATGCGGGGTAACCAGATGGCATCGATAACGAACAAAGAGGCGCTGATAACCAGATGACGCCGATAATGAGCTTGGACCGGCTTCTAACTAGATAGCACCTATAACATATAGATGCTGATAACCCTATGGCACCGATAGCGAACATAGAGGTGCTGACAACCAGATGGCACCGAAAACAATCATAGAGGCGCTAATATCCAGATGGCATCGATAATGAACAAACAGGCGCTGATAACGAGATGGCACCGATAACCAAACCCAGAGGCGCTGATAATTAGATGAAGCCTATAACGAGCAGCTTAGACAAAGAGGCTTCACGAAAGCTCATTCCTCGAGTTTGAGATCCCGGCAGCGATGTAATCCGCCCGCCTTTCAAAAATGAGCCAACGAAGCCAAACTAACAATTTGCAAACTTGCAGATAAAATCATCACTGACGGGGAAGTTTGCGCAATTATGTATTGGGTATTCGTGCGTATGTACGTGGATATTCTTGTGTATGTACCCGTATATTTCTGTATATATGTCTTCTAGCGTGGAAATTGTACGTGTAATTCGTGTATTTGTGTCGGCCATCGCATAAGGGACCTTTGAAGTGTGGCATCTGAGGCAAATCGAACAAGAAGCTTAGATTCCCAGTCTGGCGGCATTCTTCACCCTCTTCATCTAATGCCCTTTGGGTAGCCTTGAGTGGATCCTAAGTTCTTTGTTGGTGTTCGTTCTCTAGTTCTCCTTTTCTTTCTTCTTCTTCTGCTTTCCTTATTAACCATTTCTTCCTCTTCTTATTTAAAAAAAAATAGTTAAAAAAAGACGAACGTGAGAATTTCCAGCATATTTTTTTTTAATAGATAAAGGACGAGGTGAGTGGAAGCAAAATTGTGTAGAAGGCAGGTGATCCCGAGTTGCTTCAAGAGGTGACTACTTGTAGTACTCGGCAAGAGGAAGCAACGCATCATTTCACTTTCAAATTAGTGAATAAATATGAAAAAATGAAATAAGTGAATATGCAAAAGTGATTATCACTCGACCATTACAGAAACCTATACGAAACTCAAATAAGAAACTCAAAGAACCAAGACCAAATTTCGTAAAAATTATCCCACGATGTTTTATGCTGAAGTGTTGTAACGCCCTCTTTCACCCTTAGTGTAGGTCTAATTTAAGGGATAAAACGTTCTTTCATACCAAAGAATGTAGAGACTAAATGCTTAGGGTGGGAGGACACGTTGAAACCACATAAACAAGTTGTACAAAGATCACAAGGCACTAGTTGTTCTCAGTGTATGTATGTATGTATGTACATATATGTGCAATTATGTATATGGATGCAAATCAATTCCCCAAGGAAGGAGAAAACAAGAACTTTATTCAGTTCTTTCTCAAGTTTACAATGAGAATGAACTCAATAAAGCATGAAAGTACTTTAGATCCCCCATAGTATGTGTATATGTGTGCATAGTGACATGAATGTTTACATGAGTATGTGTGGTGTGCAGTGACTTGAATGTAATCACTGCTTGGTTACACTATCTTCTAGGCTTGAAAACTCCCTCCAGAGTAAAAGGGGTGGGATTTGGCTTGCAATAAAATAGATTCCTTATTGGCTTTAAATTCAGGTCAACGAAGTAGGTGGAAGAGGTAAAAAGCGTTCGTTGCTTCAATAAAACCCATTAGTTTCAAAAATCCCCTTCGCGCTTAGAGGAAAAATACCCTTTTTTACGTTGAGGTGGTTTTAATTAGGAGGAATTTCTCTTATCGCTGTTTCAGAAAGTTCGACAACTATGACTCTTTCTTCAATGGTGTTATAAATAAGTAATAAAACTTAGTGTCAAACCGCTGTTATTCCTAACCACACATTTTCAGTTTGATGCGCATCTACGTGGGGACTTAGATTTAAACGTAGGATCTAAACTGCAGATTGCTAGAAAACGGCATCCGCAAATTTGAATCGAATCTACCTTCTCTGACAATTCAAGAATACTACAATCACCCTGTAGAAGTCTAAATACTTCCATGCATTAGTACATACATAAATACACCAACACAGCTGCGTGTGCCCCCACCCCCTTATTCCAAATTTGCCTTTTCGCATCGAATCCCCTTCCCCCCTTTTAGCGCCTTTGAGACAACCAAATTCGCGGCCGACCACACAGGACAATGTCTGCCTGAAAAGACATCAGCCAGCCGACGAAGGCCCGAGTTTCTTCGCGCCGTCATAAACCTGCGACTTGAGAAGAGGAAAGCTCGGATGGTGCCGAGGTGTGAATGTTTGGCATGTCCTGGCGGCAGACAAAAGGTCTTTTCGCGCAACGATAAGAATTTTATGAGAATCCGGTGCTCTCTCTCTAGAATTTAGCTCTTGAGGGAAATAAAAGGGAAAATTCTCCCTGGAGTCGGGCAGAAGATCTTGGACCTACGTTGTATGTGGAGCTAGTCCCACAAAGGAAACAGTTCGCTCTTTGCAAGGAAGAAACTTCGGGGAATTTGTTTTTGCCATCACGGTACTTGTAGGTGCTCAACTTCTCGCAGCCCCACCACCCTTCAGAGTCAGAGGTTACACAGGACCTTCCTCTGTAGATTCCCTAGACGCAGCTAGGTAATCATTTTTGGCTATCCACTCCAGGTGCAAATTATCGCAACGGACACTTCGAGGAGAAGAATTCCTATTTGAGTCACAGTTTGACTCGCCTTCGCGATCCGTCCTAGGATCATTATATCAGGACACTGGTCTAGGATTACCCCTTCATTCGGTAACCTCAGACGACCGGGCTAAGTGCGAACGTCGTCAGAAAAGAAGACATTCCCCATCATTTTCCAAATACTTACGAACTCAAAGGTATTGTTAAAGTGAATTATTCCCTCTCCTAACTTCACCAGTTTAATCGAAACTAGAATTTCCACCCCAAGCTCATAACCTCGAGTATTACAAATAATTAATTCAGTGGTTAATTCCGTGATATTATTCAATTCATTCTGTCGTGTAAAATTAAGACGCAAGGATCCTAGTAAGTAGATTGCAAGTGTAATCCTCACGACATTATATAGATTTACCAATTCAGTACGAAGATTAATCCTATTTTATACATATACATATATGCTATTTCATATTTCCAATTTATGTATAATAAATTTTATTTTTGTATTTGTGTGTTTTAACTATTTTGGACGATCTTTTGGCAATTGATAAGCAATCCACTCGGCTCAAGTCTCACTCAATATTACATAAGTCCACCCATGACTTGGCTTTTACTGAGTGAAAACACACTCAGGGGATCATTATCTTAATTTTGTTTAAAAGGGAAGCACCGGGGTTATTCCTATTCACCGGAAGTGGCTACGGTAGGTGTATTGGCTACACTTCACCCACTTTACCTTGGTGCGGAATTAAAATAGATGCTAATGAAGTGGAACTGGGAATACCCACTCACTAACCCTCGCCCCCCCCCCTCCTCTCTCGAAAACGTTGCCCTAGTGAAAAACAAATCCCCAACTACACAAAAATAAACCAAGGAGGGCCAATAGAGGTCCGATATATCTTACATACCTATGAGTGTGAGCAATACACGATTCATGCTTTGTACGTTTCTCTCAAACCTGGGCACTTGAGTGGTTTCATTCCCACAATTTAAAATTAGACCTTTCTCCAATTCTACCTTAAATGACTTTCGGAAGTATTCAGCTCAGTTGCTGATTTCCCGAGAGATTCGCGAATGGAATCGGCCTTTATTTATGCGCTGATGTTGATTTCAATCTGAGGGGCAACATAGCAATATATATATATATATATATATATATATATATATATATATATATATATATATATATATATATATATATATATATATATATATATATATATATATAACTAAAAACACTGTTTAGGAGCGTAGTATTTTATTCACGAAACCAGTTTCGGCATGGAGTTTGTCATGCCATCTTCAGTCGTATACGAAGAATAGATGCATTCAGACCATACATGAAATATATTTACGAGTATATAGGAACAAGAGATCAGATTAAAATTCCTAATCAAGGGATGTGAATTTGAGGTCATTAAGGATATCTATGAGCACAGAGGGGATATCAGGCGGGCAAGCACAGCTTCTAGTATTTTCACACACTCCAATAATTTTAACCACCCGATAGATTTATCCCAGGGCAAACTAATTTACCCGTGTAAAGATTTTTGCAAAAGGAAGGTAGTTGAATCCACCCTTATCACCGAAATCCGAATTTCAACCTTTCGGATGGCAATTCAAATGCAGCCCCTACATCAAAAATTGAATCTTGAAAGATATCCTTAATGACCTTAAATTCACACCCCTTGATTAGGAATTTTAACCTGATCTCTTGTTCCTATATATATATTTCATGTATGGTGTGAATGCATCTATTCTTCGTATACGACTGAAGATGGCATGACAAACTCCATGTCGAAACTGGTTTCGTGAATAAAATACTACGCTACTAAACAGGTGTTTTAGTTATATATATATATATATATATATATATATATATATATATATATATATATATATATATATATAATGAAAATTGGTAGTATAATAAAGTAATGTAGTTAGGGGAAGTGGAAATACTATTGTAGTACAGAATAATAACGCCCCCCCAAAAAGGACAATGATTCGATGGTCATGTAGAGAGGAATGGAAATAGTGAATACATAAGCACAATTAAAGGATGCATTAAATTAAGCCAAAATGGTTTACCCATTATTATGGCGCGTATTAATTTCCTCTCTCTGATTTGCATCATAACATACACTACCGAGGTCATCCTTAGAACGCAGATGCTAAGGAACTTGTCTTCCCAGTCCTTTAGCACCAGCAGTGCTCGTAGTCTTATCTTTTAGCTATTCGCAAGGGGTACCTCCCTTACACCTTTACTTCCCCTAACTTCAACACCACTTTTCAAAAAACTTCATCAATACTGAAAATGGGTTAGTCACAAGCTTCCAGCCGTTCTTCCGAGCATTATATTCATTCAATGGAAGCTACCTCATAACCGAGGTGAAACTGCTTCCCCTTTGGCCCAAGTTAAGCAGCAACAATGGGTATAGTTAGCTTCTGCATGGTAACATAACATAACATAATTACACGGATGACAAAAGCCACAAGGGCCTATCAAAGGTCATCCGCCTCCGTCAAAACCCACCCACAAAAAGCACCATCACCAGGGAAAGACAAAATCAAAGTCCCCCACAATATAATATAACAGATGACAAAAGCCACAAGGGCTCATCATAGGTCATCTGAGTCAAGCGGCCTCTTTTTCAAGGCACCCAAACTCCCAGGAAAACTACATCCAGAGGATTGCATCCAGAAACAAGGGTATCACCAATCAAGGCTTGTCAAGAACTAAATCATGCAGCTATAGATATATACAAACAATATTAATATATACAAAACTTAGGAACCATCACAACCTTCCCTTCCCATAAACTCATCCAACCTACTCTTATATACATTTAGATTTGGACTACCTACTACCCTCTGCGGCAATTTGTTCCAGAAGTCTACCACTCTATTGGTGAAAAAATATTTTCTTAAATCTAACCTACACCCTTGCTTTTTAATTTTCAAGTGGTGACCTCTAGTCCGATTTCCATCATTTAACTCAAAAAACTTGCTAACATCCAATTTATCTATCCCGGAAAAAAATTTTAAAGAGCTCAATCATATCCCCTCTCACACACCTCCTTTCGAACGAGAACATATTTAATACCCTCAGTCTATCTTCATATTCAAGGTGCCTCAGGGAAGGAATAATCTTTGTTGCCCTCCGTTGCACTGACTCAAGAAGGTTAATATCGTGTCTAAAATGTGGGGACCATGCCTGTATACAGTACTCTAGATGTGGCCTAACATAAGAGTTATAGAGTTTGAGAATAACCTCCTTACTTTTATAACTGACATTTCTCTTAATAAAACCCAGCACTCTATTTGCCCTATTTCTTGCTTCAATACACTGCTTAGAAAACCTTAATGACTTATCTATTACTACTCCTAGATCTTTCTCATCCTCTACTGAGCTCAGCCAATGCCCATCCATTTCATAGTTAAATTCTCTATTATCTTTTCCCATGTTAATAACTTTGCACTTATCAAGGTTGAAAGTCATTTGCCACTTATGTGCCCAGGATAACAATTTATTTAATTCCCCCTGAACTTTAAAATTATCATCAATATCTTTAACTACAGCTGCTAATTTGGTATCATCCGCAAAAATTGACACTTTATTATTAACTGCCTCCCCAAGATCGTTTATATAGATGACAAATAATTTTGGACCGAGAACTGATCCCTGAGGAACCCCACTGATAACATCCCTCCACTCTGACTTTACACCATTTAGCACTACCCTTTGCTTCCTGTCTTTCAGCCACTCAGCTATCCAATTTGAAACACCCCCACATATCCCAATCATTTTTAATTTATGAACTAGTCTCCTGTGTGGTACCTTATCAAATGCTTTACTAAAATCTAAGTAAATTATATCTACATTCTCTCCCTTATCTACTTGATCTGTTACAAACTCCAGAAAGTCTAGTAAGTTAGTCAAACATGATCTACCTGATCTAAACCCATGCTGAGCATCGCTGATTAACCCCTCCCTCTCTAGATGTTGGCAAATCCCTTTTTTAACTATTTTCTCAAGAATTTTACAGACTACAGGAGTTAGGCTAACCGGTCTAAAGTTATTTGGATCCTCTTTACTACCCTTCTTGAAAATGGGGACTACATTCGCTCTCTTCCAATCATCGGGTATTTCTCCATATTCCAATGACTTAGTATATAACTTGTCCAGAGCTATTGAGATACTTTCTACCCCTTCTTTAAGTATCCTAGAATGAATATTATCAGGGCCGGAGGCCTTGGTAGTATCTAAATCACCTATTAGTCCTTTTATCATCCTCCGATCCACACAAATGTTTGTAAACATCTCTTTTCCTGACCTATGAGTACTATACATAGGACTATTTAGTTTCTCTTTTGTAAATACTGATGCACAAAAGAGAAACTAAATGGTAGTTTCTCTTCAAATTAACTTCGCTGGTTCGGATCCCCAGTTTAAATGAGCGATCTGATGATTGACCTTAAGACGTTCACTACCGTTGTCAAATTCCCTTTGTAGTGCATATGTGTATCACTGCATTTGGTAAATACTCTTAGTGTGTACAACGACGGATACAGCGTGTTAAAGGTTGAAAGGAATTAAACGAATAGAAACATTCATTTCACTCACTGACTTTTCCATTTTCCAACGGAAGCCTCTGAATGGGGGGTAATAATTTGCCACACCCTCAAAGACAAAAAATAATTACGTCAGAAAAGATGAGGGGCAAATTATCAAACAAAAATGCTACTTTGTCCAATAATTAAGGCTCCTCTCACTCAGTTGGATCCCAATTAACTTTCCAATAAACAAAGCCTATGTATTCTCTCGATCGGTTGTATTGGCCTATGTGCTCTCTCGCTCAGATGTGTTGGCCTATGTGCTCTCACACTTGGCTGTGTTGGCTGTATGTGCTCTCTCGCTCAGATAACTTTGTTTATGTGCCATCTCGCTCGTTTGTGTTGGCCTATGTGCTCTCTTGCTCGGCTGAGTCGACCTTTGTGCTCTCACGCTAGTTGTATTGGCCTATTTACTCTCTTGCTCGTCTATGTTTCTCTATGTACTTTCTCGTTCCTCTGTGTTGCCACATGTGCTCTCTCGTTCGTCTGTGTTGGCCCATGTGCTCTCTCGGTCGGCTGTGTTGGCTCGTGTCCTCTCTCGCTCGGCTGTGTTGCCCTATGTGCTCTGTCGCTCGAGTGTGTTGGTCGATGTGTTTTATCGCTCAGCTGTGTTGGTCTGTCTGCGCGTATGAATGATTTAATGGAGGAGGAATTGACCATTCTGTCCAATTGGGCCGAGAAATAGCAAATGAAGTTTAACATAGACAAATGTAGTGTACTTAGTATAGGTAGAAATAATCCATTGAATTGTTATAAATTAAATGGGAGAATTTTAGGGAGGACCGATTGTGAGAGGGACTTGGGTATTTTGGTAAGTTCAGACCTTCGTCCTAGAAAGCAATGCCTAAATGCTAAGAATAAAGCTAATAGGATATTGGGATTCATTAGGAGGAGTGTAAGCAATAAGAGTGCTGAAGTCATTCTAAAACTGTATCTGGCGCTAGTTAGGCCTCATCTAGACTATGCAGTACAATTATGGTCACCATATTATAGGAAGGATATTGATTTGCTTGAGTCTGTGCAGAGAAGGATGACAAAGATGATTGGTAGGCTAAGGAACTTACCTTATGGTGAAAGGCTCAGAAAACTAAATCTACATACATTGGAAAGGAGAAGAGTCAGAGGGGAATTGATTGAAGTCTTCAAATGGGTAAAAGGATATAATAAAGGGGATCTGGGTAAGGTTCTTATACTTAGTGAACATGACAGGACACGTAGAAATGGGTTTAAGCTTGATAAGTATAGGTTTAGAGGGGAGATTGGGAGAAATTGGTTTACAAATCGTGTGGTAGATGAATGGAATAGGCAAACTAGACATTTGATAGAAGCCTCCTCTCTGGGTAGTTTTATGAATAGATTAGATAAATATATGAATGAAGCTGCTAGATGGGACTGACTTTTTTTATGTACATATGTATATATTTTTATAAGGATTGGAGAGATTATATTTTGCGGTTGCATGAATGGACATAATCCTCTGGATGCATTTTATGTATATTGTAGATTAGATCTGACGAACTCCTGTAAAGGGTGACAATGTTGATGACTTTTCTCTGGTAAGAAATCTTTTGTGTGTTGACTGGAACAGGAGCTGCCAAGTGTAGGCCATGAATGGTCTTTTGCAGTCTCCTTCTTTTCTTATGTTCTTATGTTCTTATATCGGTCTATGAGGGCATTTTCTTTATGCAAAGTGAGGATAAGGATGGAGTGACCAAGGGAAAAGATCGATAGACGGAAAAGAAAGGAATAAATCAAATGGAAAAGTAAGATAGATCCAGAAGAAAAGAGAACAGGAAGAATACAAAAGAATAGAAAGAAAAAATAGTGGAAAACACGAAAGGGAAGGGGGTGGGGGAGAGAGCGCCCTCCTTCCAACTCAGCCTTGAATCACTCGTAGTAATTGAATTAATTCCATTTGATGTGAAGACGAAACTGTACCCCATGCTAACAAGACTCCTACAATTTAAAAAAAAGCGAAACAGCAAAACACAAACAAGTGCTAACTAAAAACTTAAGGAGCTACGTCTCGTACAAACGGAACAAACGTGATTTATACAACAAAGAAAGAGAATAATTTGCCCCAAAATACAGCTTTATTTTAATGCGTTATCTTCTGGTATATATATATATATATATATATATATATATATATATATATATATTATAAAGAGGTGATGTTGGATATAGTAATTGTTATACTTGACAGCAGAAGAGCCATTTTTTAGTTTTTTGATAACTTTTATAAATGATTATATATATATATATATATATATATATATATATATATATATATATATATATATATATATATATATATATATATATATGATAACTTTCGTTTGATTTGAATGTAATATTTAGATATCAACTATTTGCTACCAAAAATCAAGGATTCATTAGGGAGCTACGAAAATGAGTTAGAAAAAAAATATGCACGAACAGAGAATTTAATGCATTAATTAGATAGGCCTACACAATTACTATTCTTAATAGAAATAAAGAATTTTATAGTCCATAACTCTATAATTTAAGGTGGGGATTTTTTTAAAATTTATAAATAGTTTTTTGCTTTGTTGACAAATGACCTCGGGTTTTTTGGAAATTTAAAGGATTGGAATAGTTAAAAAAATCATGGAGCAGAAGATGAAGATTAAGATGAAGATGAAGATGAAGAAGATGAAGATAAAGAAGATGATGATGAAGAAGAAGAAGATGAAGATGAAGAAGATAGAGATGAAGATGAAGAACATGAAGAAGAAGATGAAGATGGAGGAGAAGAAGAAGGAGAAGAAGATGATGATGATGATGATCAGATGAAGATGAAGATGCAGAAGAAGAAGAAGAAGAAAAGGGTGTTTAGGGTGTTAAAATAAAGAGTCTATAAAGGGGATTAAAAAAGGCGGTTAAGATTAGAAAATAAGGCCATAGGCCACACCCCCGCAGGGGTGCCTGTGTAACCAAGCTCATCCAATTAAGAAACAGCGGCTTGTATTTTTATTACGGATCTGCACTCAGTTTGGGTCCTTTTATTTTTAGTGGGGACATATGGTTTAATGTTTTATACTCAATCACGGGTCACTTTATCGTACGGTAGCCACAGTAAGTTCAATCCGAACTGGAACTTCATTCGGTGACTAACGTCCCCGGTTGTGTAAATTTGGCCCAGTCCCTTCCCCCCTTTTAATTCTAGCAAAAAGAATCCAATTATGATTTATTAATAGGATGAATCTATAGGTGGTACATATGATTCATGACCTAACGCTGTCCAGTTGATTAAAAGGTTTAAACGAGACAATATCTGTAATTCCGACTCGAGATTTTCCTGCAGAATTTGGAGGAGTTATGTATAAACTTAATTTGTTGGCAATGCTGCACATTGACAGGTACAACAACCTTTAATAGAGAACTAGGTCTAGTGACAAGACATATTAATATCAAACTAACGATGTATTTTATATGTACAAACGATGTCCCACGTCAGTGGGGAACCGTTGAAACTTATTTAGGGATAGTGATTTGCGTAAAAAGACGAGAAGGAAAGATAAGGTGTTTTTGAAGTAGCTGTCAGTGTATGTTCTCTGGGAGTGAAGCCGCACGACTTGGCAGGCGAGGCTTCCTCAATTTTCACACCATGTACTGAAAGGTGGTTTAAGTTCGGACTTACAATGCCGACGTGATTTGTATATAATTTTGAAAATCAATAAACTTTGAGACGATTTTGAGCACGGAATCAACAAATCACCCACCTCACTATATGGACTTAATGATGCGTGGGAGTTAATTCCAACTTCACTGTTTGAAAGACCAACGATGAAATTATTATAGTTCGTAACTTTCAAACCATGCTTAATTTCTTAAAGTTTAAGTAATGTAAAGCCACCTCTTATTTAATTCTACCACGGTGAGAAACTATTACAATTTGTCCTACCAATTTTATCACTCTCACATTTTCTTTATAATAAAATGCAAAGGGATAGAATTAATATATGCCATTCAAATTTGCACCGTCAGGGTTCAGAAAGATTGGCGAGTGGTTGAATGGATATTAAAGAGTAATAAAATTTCCCAATATTTATTTTCCTTGTACGTTTTTTACCACACAGCTCAGCGGGATTCGAGTGTGAATGTTTATGTATCTTTATTTAACACCGATTCAGAATTCAGAACGTTCTGTATATATCTCAGTGGGACTCTAGTTTAAAGGGAGTTACGAGCTTAAGGATGGTTACATGGGACGATGACATTTAAGAAAACCCCCCCTCCCCCTAAAATATCAGATTCCTATCCATCCTCTAAAAATACTTAATGGAAATGAACAAGGTTCATGTATAAGTAAAAATGGGAAGGAGCATTTCTGCTTCCCCCCCCCCCAAAAAAAAACACAACGAATTTGCGTGCATATACTCTAAATTGCTTACCCAAATATATACAGATGACACGTGTCAACAGGCGGGAATTTCTTCATTCATACCAGCATAAATGAATTCGGCGTGACTGATTTTCTAATAATCTTATGAGACTTTATTTACTCATATTTCATTTTAGTAACTCAATTAATCATAAATCCTGTATTATATATAGATAGGGGAAGGTTGAGTAAGACGGATTACTTAACAAAAGAACGAGTCTAGAAACCACATTTATATAATTTTGTGAGGTTTTAGGCGTTGCAGTGGTGCTTTGGAGGAAAAGATTGAAACACGGAATGTTAAAAAAACTATTTCAATGCCACCAAAATTAAATATGATGGGGTAAACTCCTTTACGTCATCGTGGTCATCTTGCAATACACCATCATTAGTGACAGAGGTAATCCAATGCCTGACTCTAAATAGTGCACCCGAGTATATACATGTACATCGAATAAATTAATATATAAAGTCTTCGTAAGCTATTACGTTTGTTGACACATTGATTGTAGAAAAATGTAAGGAATAAATTATAATAAAATTAGTAATTTCTATTGACGATAAAGGGTTGATAATCATAATGTGATTGAAGGGCAGAAATTAAATAATGTTGTTTACATTTATATAATCCTGATGGATTTATTAAAAACAACCCCCGGGAAATTGGCATTAGGTATCCTCGGTCTTAGAATGCAACCATGATTTCTACTCATCAAAAAAAGCGAAACCAATGAG
This sequence comes from Ceratothoa steindachneri, assembly GCA_963969495.1. Taxonomy (NCBI): domain Eukaryota; kingdom Metazoa; phylum Arthropoda; class Malacostraca; order Isopoda; family Cymothoidae; genus Ceratothoa; species Ceratothoa steindachneri. The sequence continues at coordinate 145,553,016 of OZ018319.1, forward strand.
CGAATTCCCTACAGAAAGATACTGTATAGTTTCGAGAAGAAAATGGCGAAGTTTGGGTGAAGTGAAAATGTGAGTGTAAATAAGAATAGTCAACTTACGCTACATGGAACCAGAAGGGTGCGCAACTCTCTTGAAGTGCTCACCGTTTCTACAACGATGAAAGTTTTCCCCTTGTTGAGTGATGCCTTCGTCGCCAAAGGAAAATATTTAAGAGAGTTGCGTCCCCTCGAGGTCCCGAGTTGTATTAGCCTTCTAACCAGGCTAATAACCTTCGGGTTTTTTTTCCTCTAACTTTATGAATCTTTTTGTTAAAGGACAAATAAGATTGAACGAGACAAGGAAGGCGAAAAAAAGAACAAAATAAATAAATTGAGAAAGTATAAGATGAAATAAGATAAATAAAAGGAACGAAATAAAATTTCCAACAGGACTCCAAAATGAAAGCAACCTAATCCACCGATGTCATTTTCAAGATACGTGAGAGAAGCCAGAAAGGAAATGAAGGCCTGACCTGAAACTTACAGGCGAATAAAAGGAAACCAGGATCGCAAAACCAGACATTGCCAACCATACATACCACATAATACAGCAGAAGGCGCCATGACCTCTAGAAATTCGTACAGAAAAATCCAAGTAACTCGAAAAGACCAGCATTAAGCCCCATCTGCAGGGATAAGACGAGGTTCGCTCCATTCATGACCATTTATATTCATTGGTTAACAGCTGATGTGAGAGACGGAATTGGATATATTCAAATATTTATTTAGTAAATAGATGCCAGTTTTTCTTTTGTAGTTACATTCCCGATATAAAGAAGTGATTTATCCTATTAGAGAAATCAAATCGCACACTAATCAAGGCTTTAGAGGCAATCAAAAAATGAAAAAAATCATAGTCACTATAGAATTTAGCATTGGTGTTGGTGTGATTTGAGATTGCATGAAGTGTTCCATATTTTCAGATTTATGTCAGTATTTATAGAATTGGCTCAGTATTTATAGATCATTTTGGTATTTCTGAGGGTGTTGGTATCTTTAGATGGTATCAGTTTTTCAGAATGAACTCGCTTCTTCCGAAAAATACCGAATATTTCTTAAGCTTTTTTTTATTTCGAGTCATTATTTCGAAAGGGTCTCGTCCAAATCTTCAGAAATAGTTATAGGTTTTTCAGAATGTCTAAGTATTTCTATAAGGACTAAACAATTGTTGAGGGGATATTTATTTCAATATGATCTAGAGCTATGGCAATAAGTTTTGGACTATGATATTTTTTCATATAAAATAATTAATAGAACTAATCGAATATTGGAATTGTTGTATTATGTTTGTATCATAATTCCAAGGTGAAAAAAAAAAATATTTATATATATACAGTCAATAATTACAATGATGTCCCTTGTACTTCAGTACTGCTTCAATTCGTTTTAGCATGGTGAAAACAAAATTTGTGATTATATCTTAACTGATATTGCTCCATTTTTGTTCAATAAGCACCGTAACTGCTTACAATTAGATGACTTATGTTTATCAATAAGCCGTTTGATTTTCGGTCACAAATTCTCTATTGGTTCACAATTTGGCGAATTCCCGCACCAAGACCACAAAAGTTATATGATATTTTCGGCCAAATCTTTTCTATTGTTTTGTGACAATGTGGGCCATCATTCTGAAAATTATAAATATCATCCTCAAATTAATCCTGAACTGTTAGGAAAAGGTGCTGATGGACACGATTTAGTATCATTTTGAGTTTATGGCAGTGCTCTTTGGAAAAATTGTCAGTGCTCCAGTTCCTTTAGATAAGAAGCAGCCCCAAACAGGGAGAGTGTCCGTATGCTTCACCGTGGGCACAGCACAGGACTTGCGAAAGCGCTCTCCTTTTCTCCTTCTAACCAGGTAGCTTCAAGAAGTTCCAAACAAGTGGAAGGGAGCTTAATCAGAGAATATTGCTGTCCAAGTCTTCAACAGTTCATTCATTATATTTCCTACAAAAGTGGGGCCTATCCGTGAGGTTCTCCATGGTGAGAAGCACCTGCTTCTTTCCAATCGTGAGCAAGCTTGGCGTTGGAGGCAACCCTATCCTTGAGCTGGTTGGGACCTCACCAGGAGGCGATCTTGACCTTTATTTGAAGCTCTTGAGCGTCCAAAAGATATCTTCACACCAGTTTGACCACAGTCCTTTTAAATTCATTAGTGATACTAAAAGATGGTGCTCCTTGATGCATTGCCTTTAGCAAATATCTTTTTGCATTTCAGGCTACTTTGGTGCAGAGCAACAATGGTCGCAACGCTTTTATTTGGAAAGAACCATAACTGGAATTGAAAAACATTCAATCATTTATCTTTACAAAAGATATACCGAAATAGATTATAATTACACAAAATCATTCAATTAACCCATATTGCAAACACTTTACCCTTTGGATAGAATGGCAAAACTCGAGAGACTGAAACTTACGTCCTACAGGAGCAAGACAGAGGGTGATTTTAGATTCAGCGAAGGAATGCAGTTTTTCTCATTAGTATTTAAATGCTGACTTTTCCAATAAACTTACGATAATTTAAATTTATTCGTATCACGAAATTTTTAAAAAAAGAATGAAAAAAGATATATATTAATCTCAAACCCTTTGCCATAACTATAGGTATATTTTTAAACAAAAGAAAACTGATATTGCTAGAAAATTCCTGTATTTCTATTATGCATCATTATTTTTAATGTCTTTTTATTTCTAGAGTATTTCGCCTGTTTTAGTGCCTTAGTAATTCTCGTGGTCTTGATGTCTTTGGAGCTTCCTATTATTTCGAAAAGGGTTAAGCTATCTTTAAATGTTTTCAGTGTGTTGGTAGTCTTAATAATTCTCGATATTTCCTTAATCCTAACGTTTATGGTATATTTAAATGATCTTACTTTTGATAGAAAGCTTCCATAATTTTTGTGTCGATATTCGAAAGCATTAGTGTATTTTTAGTGGGTCTTGTATTTCTGGATTATTTTAGTTTTCGAGTGTTGCAATAATTCTGGACAATCTAGACTAGTGATTCCCAACGTGGAGCTTGGGAAAACTTTGGTGTGGTGTGGGCATGGGATCCAAGAATATATATTTTTTTTTAACAATGAACATCTATGCGCGTTTTTATAATTTTGATAAATTGCAACTTGGCAACCAAAAGTTAGAGGCAGTGAGATAAAAATCGGTTCATTGGCTGAGTTAACTCAGTCGTTACAATTTGTCTTCCGTTGGTGTCTGCGGTAAGTTGCGATTGACACCGTCTTTTCTGTTGTATTGCAACGTCTCAGCAGCTACAAAAGCAAATAGGAAATTTTGAGTTTATTTATTTTTTCAATCTTTCGTGGTCAATAAATATGCTAGTTAGATTCTTTTGTACTCAATAATTAAGAAAACAATATTTAAAATAGTTATAAATTAAAAAAATAGTTTTAACCACCCCATTGGGTTCGCGTTTTTCTGGAAAGTTATAGTGGTGCTTAGGGGAGCAGAAGTTGGGAAACACTGATATGGATATTTCTAGATGTCCTTGATATTTCTACATGTTATATTACTCTATAGTGTATATACTGTTTTTATGTAGAGGAAGGTGGGGTAAGACGGACCCATGGGGTGAGATGGAACCCCCTCGCCATCTAATCCCAACCAGAAAGGACATTGTTAAGATTGTGTTGCTAGATGTCCACGTCATCTCGAAGTGATGTATTTGCAGGCAGAAGTCGTGCTCAGTAGTCCATTTGCGCTCAGGAGGGGAAGTTATGTTTTTTCATGGTGCTGATGTTATTTGCACAAGGTAAGATACTGAATTGTTTGCATTGATATATTAGCTATAATGACTTACTATTTATGCTGAATATGCCCATTTGTGTGTACATTATAGGTATATGCCATAAATTGCTATACAAAATATGGATGTTCTGTTTAAAATTTCTGAGATTGAATATTTACTTTTGGAGTAAGATGGGACCCATGGGGTTCCGTCTTACCCCTCACCCTTTTTCTTTATAGATGGCCCGTAAATACGTGAGAGTCAGTGGTAGAGGGGAATGGAATGAGGCAGCTATGAACAGTGCAATAGCTGAAGTTAGAGAAAAAGAGATGGGCTTGAAAAAAGCCTTAAAAGAATTCACTGTGCCCAAGACTACTTTCGGTCGCCGTGTCAGAGATAAAAATAAGATAGCAACTGGTGCAACAAAGGTAAGAAACTGTCTAGCACATGCCAAAGTTAACTATCTTGTCTAGCACTTTCTGAAAGCTTAACCTTTTTGAATGACTTATGCATTGATTCCTGTTAACTTTTGTCTTTACTGCTTGCTGTTTGTTGTCCTGCAATATTTTATGTTTTGTCATATTTTTTTAATTCAAACATCTAGAAAATTGCATCTGTCTCATTTTCCAGATGTTTGGCCCTATCAGTACGGTATTCAGTGCTGCACAAGAAACAGAGTTGGTTACTCACATTTTATCGATGGAGGAACGACTTTTTGGACAGACTACAAGAGATGTTCGCTACATTGCATTTCATGCAGCGGAAAGGAATAACGTGGACCACAAATTTTACAAACTGGTGAGATCTTGCTATGAAACAGGTTTCTTCCTTTCATGCTTAGTTTACATCCTAGTATGACACACATAGGAGTTTGCTTTTATTCCAATTTCAACACCTGTTTCCTGTCTTTTAACCAGGTTAGACTTGCTGGTAAAGACTGGTTACTAAGCTTCCGACGGCGCCACCCAGAACTTGCAATTCGAACTCCAGAACCAAATTCTGCTGCTCAAGAAAGATGCTTCAATCAGACGAATATTGACAAGTTTTTCGACATCTTATCTTCAGTGCAAGCAGAGCATTCCATTCCTCCACACATGATTTTTAATGTCGATGAGACAGGTGTTATAACGGTGTTGCAAAGCATACAAGAATCCTCGTTCTGCAGGGTTAAAAACAGTTAACACACTGACTTCTGCTAAAAAGGGAGTTTTAGCTACAGCAGTTTGCTGCATGTCTGCTGGGGAAGGGGGGCAGTTTGTTCCACCTTTCCTCATCTTTCCACGAGTTTGAATAAAGCAAGAACTGAAGGATGGTGCTCCTCAAGCAACTGGATTTGCATGCCATCCATCTGGGTGGATACAGTTTTCCACTATTTACTGAATGGTTTCTTCACTTTCTAGCTCACACCAAGCCATTAGTAGATGATCCAGCATTATTAATTATGGATGGCCATATGACTCACATAAATAATCTTGATATCATAAGTCTTGTCAGGGACAATTATGTCATGATTGTCATTTTGCCACCACACTGTCATCACTGAATGAGGCCACTTCATGAAACCACTGAATGCCTACTATGTGAGGGATATTGAAACATTCGTCAGAAACAATCCTGGCAGGCAGGTGACCATATACAAACTAAGTGCATTGTTTGGAGAGGGCTATCTACAGGCTGCTCTTTTAAACACATCCATAAATGGGTTTAAAAAAACAGGAATTTCCCCATTGAATAAGCATGTTGTCGGAGAAGTTGACATTTTACTTGCCCACCCAATAGATATTCCATTAAGTGGTGAACAGGAAGAGGAAGATCCGGGCGACCCAGTTGTCCTTTCAATCATGACTACTGAGAATGAACACAAATTGCCTGAACCTGTAGCACGGAACGTGACTCGGAACCTGTTCAGGCCAGGTAGTTCACCCAAGGAAATAATTCCATTGCCAAAGGTGGCCACAACTACGCGAAAGAAGAGACCCAGGTCTCAAGGGCGAGCTCTTATTATGACAGCATCCCCATATAAGAAAGAACTAGAGTCAGAAATTCAAAAGAAAAATGAAAAAGAACTCACTCCAGCAAAGAAGCGCAAAGAGAGAGAAGCAAAGAAGAAACCGGAAACTCTAGCATCTTACCCCATCATATTTTATTTTGGTGGCATTGAAATAGTTTTTTTAACATTCCATGTTTCAATCTTTTCCTCCAAAGCACCACCGCAACACCTAAAACCTCACAAAATTATATAAATGTGGTTTCTAGACTCGTTCTTTTGTTAAGTAGTCCGTCTTACTCAACCTTCCCCTATCTATATATAATACAGGATTTATGATTAATTGAGTTACTAAAATGAAATATGAGTAAATAAAGTCTCATAAGATTATTAGAAAATCAGTCACGCCGAATTCATTTCTGCTGGTATGAATGAAGAAATTCCCGCCTGTTGACACGTGTCATCTGTACGCGATATTTATGCTTACCCTATTTTGGTTGATTAACCTGACCATTATTTGATTTCGCCTAATTATTCCAGTCCATCTAATTATCACAAATAACACAATTCATTTTATATAATTCTGCGTTGTTTAATCCAATTAATAACATGCCAAGAATCTTCAGTCAATGAAGGGAACATGGCGGATTTGAAGGTGTCAAGGGTCAAGGTGTTCTTCAGACTAGAAAAATGAACTAAATGGAGCCATTGGTAAGTTAATAAACCAACCTTCACCTGACCTGGTTACAGATAGAGTCAGGTCAGCCGAAGTTGTTCAGGTCTAGTCTACTAGTGTGGTCTTGACAGCCTGTAGTGTTCCTTAGATTATGTGGAGTACCCGGGCCCAAACAGCCTTGGGAGGAAGTTCTTCTTATGTTCCATAGAAAAAAGCAAACCTCCGAAGCGCAAATGAATCTATGCTCCAGTGACGTCGGGCTAATGGGCGTGGCTTATTTTCCCGAGTTAACTCTGCCGTTGGAGCTCCAAATAAAGAAATATCTGCTATAATTCAGTTGCTCATGCAATTCATCATCCAAGCGTGCCAGTTTTCTAAATCTGTAATGTTACATCGACTTGCACTATCGGCTGCTACCTTATAGGCAGAATCTCCAAGATGAAACCCAACATCTTAGATATTAGACATTCCAAGACGAGAATTACCGAACACACGGGAGTAAAGTTATTTCAAAAGAATTTATCGCCCTATAGATCCCTAGTTAGGTCTATACAGGCTTGGATAGGATTAGGAAAAATAAATGAATATACATAGAAAAAAGAGACTGCTATAACAAATGACATCAACCAATCAATGTGAGGCATACAAACTGAGCCGTCTAGCCGACCCAAACCAGCCCTGCTAATTATGCCACTAAAGTCGGCCAAATAGGCAAAAAAGCATATTCTCGAGAGATCCTGTGTTTCCTCGAAAAGGTTTTTCGCTTTCTTTTTATAATTCTTGTCGAGAGCATTCCAGTAATTTCGTTGAAATTTTATTAATTCCTCAGTGGGTAATTTGCATCAGGGGCAATGACATTAAACAGATGGTGCCATGGCATGCTCTGGCTTCTAGCGCGCGCATGCGCTGACGTTTGACTCCAAATGGTGTCTCACGGGTGCGCAGCCAGGATTAGGGATAATTTATTTCCTAATTATTGAGAGAGAAAAGAACCTGATAATATCCAATTGGTTAATTTCAATTAGGAAGGAAAGAATTACGAGAAAACCAATTAAGAAAAGAATAAAACGGATCGGATGAGGGAAAAAAACCCTAATTAGGACAAGGCCTACTCAAGCAAGAGCTATCGAGCCTATATATGGGGCTGGGTAGAGTACCTCGAAATCTGAAAATAGTTTGGATACAAAGCATGAAAGCAGGAGGTACGAACACCCAAAGGAAGAATGGGAAATTGCAATTTGTGCTCCTAGACTCTGGAATGCTCTTCCTGCCGAAGTCCGATCATCTTCCTCCCTCGCTACTTCTAAATGTCTCCTGAAGACTCTTCTCTTCAGAATTGCCTACTCTCCCCTCTAAACTTTCTCTACACTCGCTACACAACCTGCGCTCTGGGAGGACTAACAGCCCTGAAGGGCGCATTATGAATACCTATTATTATTATTATTTTTATCTGACCTTACTACCTTCAAAACGCATTGAAAAGTAAAATGGTTACCATCCGACTGACGTAGAAACTTATACCGAGTGGCGTAGACACTACTAAAAATAAGTGTCTGTAACTACTTTGAAATCTTCCTACATTTTTATTTTTGTCGAAAAGATTTAACGGCATAATGCCTGTAGGCCTCTGTAGCCAGTAGAGTGAAACCGTTAAGGGTTAATTAACGGTTTAGACCCGAAGAAGGAGCGGTAAACTCTTTAAACCATAGCGCTTAAGACTACGAAAACTTAGGCTAAGGGAATAAATATAGACTCATATGTCTAAATAATATATATATATATATATATATATATATATATATATATATATATATATATATATATATATATATATATATATATATATATATATATATATATATATATATATATATATATATATATATATATATATATATATATAAGTATTCATAAACTTATAGTATAGCTCCCACGTGGAATTTAGAGCTATTGTCATATAAACTTAAGCTAACCTTTGAAAATACTAACAACACAAAAACATATTCATTTTTTCATTACAAAACTAATTCGACGCTTTTCCCATCATCTTTCACTTGCCCATCAAATTGTGAGAACGTTTGAAGCCTCCATATATGGAACAACTAAAATTGTCGTACACACGTGCACTTATTATATACACAGGAAGACAATTAAAGCCGAGCTTAAATCAGCAAGGTGACACAAACTGCTCCCAAATAAAACTTTTTACAATAGAGCAAAATTTAGAGTTTGAAAAGAGGCCAAAATGGAATCAAGATAGACGGCTTCATCGACAGTCTAGGGCTCCTTTCTTGGGATTCAGGCCACTTTTTATCTACGAGATTTCCTGGGATGAAATTAAATTTCCCGCTAAATGCCGCATTCATTTTTTTTATTTAATTTTTTTAATATTTTGCATTTCATAAAATTTTATTAATTAAAATATTTAGCAATAATTTTTTTTTAATAATATCTCTTTCGTTATTTCCCCATTAAATTCTTAATAAAAAAAAGGATGCTATTAAAATATATAGAGTTGTACTATATATATATATATATATATATATATATATATATATATATATATATATATATATATATATTATGAATTTTTGTTAATTATATTCATTTTTTGTAGTATTTAAGTGACTTAGAAAAATAATTTTTGAAGTTTCACTTATTAAAAATATATAGACTAAATTATCTTTATTGTTGAACATTGCGCAGACGCTAATGCTTTATGACTCAACGCAACCGGTCACTTCACCAAGATCAGAAACTCAAATAAACGCATTATAGCAAGTTGGGCAATTTATTAAAGCCCCACTCTTCCATTTTTATTGTTATTTGTGATTGTGACAAACATTATTTGCATTTCCTATATTAGTCAATTATACACAAATTTACGTCTTAATAGAATTTATGTAGACGAAGCATTATAATGTCAGAGTCATTTGTTTGGAAATATTAGGGGAAAAATTCGGAACTACAATCAGCAACCTGGAAACAGCGTAAAGTTCAGATAATGTATAGTATAAAGGTTGGTCTATTAGTGGTCTTATCAGATATTTGCAAAATAAGTATAATATTAGCAAGTCTTCTGCTATTGAATCTGATGTGAAACGTACAGTTGTGGAAAATGAAGGTACTAGTAACAAACGGAAAGCCACTCAATAAACTGTAACATCATATCTAATAAAAAAAGGAAACTTTGCATTAAATAGTTACAAAATTGTCTAATCTAGGTGTTATATATATCAATTCTATTAAAAAGTGACTTTATCATAAAATTATTGACAGACAGAGAGTATAGTTTCCGATAAAATCCATCCCATGTAATGGAACCTGTTTATTCATACTACAAATAAGAGAAAGTGGAAGTTATAAAATTGCTACACAAATAAATTCACACAAAAAGGTTTAGTTTATCATTAGATGAGTACATCTCTCTAAACAATCGTCAGTATTTGAAAATTAATATACATACAACCAACGGAAGGAAAATTGGGAACTTAGAATCAGGTTTTCTAGTTCTCTACCTGCTGAAGCTAATGTTAAAGTAGTCAAAGAAAAGTTAGACGATTTTTTTTTCTTTAGAAAAACACCTGGTAGCCTGCATTACCGATGATGCAGCTGTGATGAATAAATCTGGAAGATTAAGTGAATGTGATCTTGAATTGTGCTAGGCACATGGGATCCATTTAGCAGTGTGTGCTGCTTTGGATTAGAAATCATCTACTCACCTTACAATCACCTTTTATGATTAAAAACAATCTGAAGTAGATCACCAAAGGGATGACACAGATGAAAGAGAAGATCAATCTTGGTATTCAACACTTTGATGAAAATTTATTCGAAATCGATCTATCATCTGAAGTGCACGAAATCGATGTGCCTCAAATTATCCATAAAGTCAGAAAAATAGCAAAAATGTTTTGGAAGTCACCTGTGAAGAATAACGTGTTGCAAGAATATGTCAAACAGGAACAAGGAAAATAATTACATTTATTGTTGGATTCTAAAAATAGGTGGAACAGTCTTTTAGACATATTAAAACGGTTTATGAAAATAAAATCATCCATGTCGAAAGCTCTCATTGATCTCATTGAAGATAATGATCATTTCAACCCTATTAATCAGGAAGTTGATGCAATTCGTGGCATCACAGGTGACTTCCAAAACATTTTCGCTATTTTTCTGTCTTTATGGATAATTTGAGGCACATTGATTTCGTGCAATTCAGATGATAGATTGATTTCGAATAAATTTTCATCAAAGTGTTCAGGCAGAGTCAGACATAACATTTCCAATCCCAATACTAAGATTGAGGTATTCTTCTCTTTCATCTGTGTCATCCCTTTGGTGATCATTAAAACATGCTGTTGTAAAGCTAGGGAAAAACAGAAGCCAATTAACTTTCAGCAGAATAGATTATTTCTTTTGTCTTGAACCGACTAAAATAACTGAGCACTGCATTTTATATAAAAAAAACAACTTCGTGAATAATTCATTCAACGCATAAGAGAGAAGAAACGAGAAATTGACGGGTTTCTTAAATTACCTCACTGGTCGAAAAGATTATAAAAGGTTCACATGAAACAGCATTTTGGCAGCCTTACTTAATAAGGCAATGATAACTTTTTCAGCACCACAAATGTTTCATCGCCTCTTTGGACAGCCTGCTAGTACTCTTTCTAGAGAAGTAGATGAACTTGATTATGTACAAGAATCATCAACTGTCCCTCTACCGAATGCAATGACTTTAGCTGACAAGCCAGATGAATCTTAAAGCATCCTAGGCAAAGAGTAAGACACAAATAAACAAATAGAAATAGCCAAACAAGTGATGCAGAACAGTTTAAAAATAAATTAGTAAGTTTCGAAAGAACAGGAATAAAGACTCAGAAAATGGCTCTTCTTTTAAGTGCCTTAAATACCATTCCAACCACGTCAATAGAGTCTGAAAGGGCGTTCTCAGCGGGACTTTTTTTTTAGTAAATTGATAACGAGCAAAAGCTATTTTTTTTGCGGAATTTAATTTTAGTAACAATACAAAGATTACTTTTTGTTATACATATACTCTATTTAGCATTCACTAGTCAGCAATAGTTTGCTTTTATGGATATGAATTTGTGTTTTTCGATAAATATACAATTCAGACAGAAACATTTTATTTTAATTTATCTTAAACGAAGGAGAACATAAATTAAAAAATGATCTTTTTTATACAGGGTGGGCCGTAACTTTCTATACATAAGAATATTTTTTATGTTTTAGATACCCTAGAATTATGCGCTTGACGAAAGAGCAAAGAATTGAAATCATATTGATGGCTGCTGGGTCGGGAAGCAGTCGCATGGTGGCAGTGAACTTTAACAGAAAACATGGAATGAACATCACATACGACAATGTGGCAAAACTTATTAACAACTTTCATAAAACAGGAAATGTTGCAGATCAACCGCGAAGTGGTCCAAGACGTACAACCACCGGATGAAGACACAACAGCTACAATACTTACAGCGCTTACACAGAGTCCTAGAGAAAGTACATGACGGTGGTCTGCAGAAAGTGGTGTCAGTAGATCGAGTATCAGGCGCATTTTGAAAGTAAACAAATGACATCCATACAAATTGCATATGGCACAACATTTGAGTGAAGACGACCCGGATAGACAGATGGAATTCTGTGAATCGGCATTAATAAACCAATCTTTGGGAATTAACCAAAGTGAGTGAGGATGCAAACTTTTTAACTAAGATCTTGTTTACTGATTAAGCAAAATTGACGTCAATGGAAAGGTTAATCGGCAAAACATACCTTATTGGAGTAATTCTAACCCTAACTAACTGATTCCGAGGAAGATGCAAGGTGACGGTAAAGTGATAGTGTGGGCCGGGATATGGGGTGACAGAATTATTGGAACAATTTTTGTCAGTGGAAATATTAATGCCGAAAGGTATCTTCACTTGTTGCAAGAAAATTTTAATATCCCTGCTAAACGAGGAAGGTCACTTCCCAGTTTACTTCACGTGGGTCGGTATTTGGATCAGCAGTTTCCGGGTGCTTGGATTGGTCCTGTGGAGTGCTCCCCCAGATCTCTCCTCCCTTGATTTCTATCTTTGAGGGCACTTGAAGGCCATAGTGTATCGGGTAAAGATACGAGATATAAATCACGTATTAAAATATGTTTTCAAAACAATGGCAACCATGTAGAGCATATTATATAAATAAAAATGGTTGTCCATAATATTTTTTTTATTTTTCCTATGTATAGATACTTACGGCTCATCCTGTATATTAATTTATTATTATATAGGGAGCCAGTCTTTTTGGGGGGGTCATGGGTACTATTTTGGTTTTCTGACTCCAACCCTTCGAACAGAGGAGAAGACTGTTATAAAGACGGGAGTAGAAAGACAGCGGCGTCGTTATTGGCTGTGTGGGATGACCTGTATAAGATCTGCATACCCCCTAGTGGGTAAGCACAGCGCGGCCGCCACTCGTTGACCAGACCTCAATGTGCCCTGACGTTTGTGTCCGCTTTCGCTTGGGATCTGACCCGGTTCTTCGATGCTAGGAGTCTAACGCTGGATCCAATAAGCTAGCAACCGTGGCCGAGCGGAATTGCGGAAGATGGACTCGATTCACCACACTGATCTCCGTTTCGCGACCGGTGCCTCCCGTACATTACCTATTGGGAACCTGGTGGTCGATGCTGGTGAGACGCCACTCTGTGTGTGTGTGTTCAATACGTTTCAACGCGCGAGCCCCAACGTCTCCCTCAGTCACCATCGGTTCTTCCTGCATCCGCGGGCGATCTCAACGGCGCCTGGGCCGACGTGAGATCGACAATCCTACCCGAAGCCTTTTGGGTTTTGGGCGAGAAAACCTCTTCTAGGATTAGGTGTGTCAACTAAGTAGCGTGGGGGGGGGCAGAGTAGGCCTACCTCTTTTCCATGGGCCAGATATATTATTCTACACGGGGCAACCCCTCGCGCAGTGCTTTAAACTAGATTGTAAGTTATAATAAAGAGCCCGGGGCCTCATAAGAAGTGAATGGATTCGATAAAAGGGAAAAGCAAGAATAATATGGATAAATAAGTAAAGCTATAATAAGCCCCCTCCCCCATAGATAGGAGAAGAAATAAGGAGGAAAGGACCTTTGGGTGCTGGGGCAGAGGAGACATTAAAGCCCGTAAACAACAGCCACAGTTCAGTTGCCTGATGCCTTAGTGGATAGGGTTGAGGCGATTTTGGCGGGTAGGTTGTGGTGAAAAGGGTCACATTCAGAGGTTTCGGAGGACTAAAAGCCCTTTTCTCTAAACTTAATTCGAGACTAGCCTAGGTATTGGCACCGGGATGGCGTGTCGTACCCCCAGGTGCGATTCTGCAAGAGTAAGAGCAAAGGAGGGCAACATAAATGATGCCTACCCTGGAGCCCCTTGAATATGTCGATAGACTAAAGGAATCGGAATGGTGTAAGATGATGGGGTTGGGTTAGTCATTTGTCCTCGCATGAATTAGCTTCAGTTAAACTGCCATGTCCCCATGCAGTCAATAGGGAAGTAAAGGTATGCAGTTATTATGGCAGTGAAGGATTGTTACCCATATGGCGGCTAAGGAATGCATTCATTATGACACTGAAGATATTTTCATTATGGCAGGTGAAGTATGCAATCAATAGGACATTGAAGGCATAGACTCAATATATCAATAGATATAGTCAATGTGGCAATGGATGTGTACAATAAATATGGCAATATATGAAGAAATGCATACAGTATTGTAGTGAACGTATACAGGTAATATGGCAGTGAACAGAAACGGGCGATGTGGCAGTGAATGTGTACAGTCAATATGACAGTGATATTAGGCTGTAAATATGGCAGTGAATGCATACAGTAAATATTGCAGTGGATGTTTACAGTAAATATGACTGTAGAGATATACAGATCAAATGGCGGCTGTAGTGCACGATTAATATGGCGTTGAAGTTATACAATCGATATGACAGTAAAGGTATAAAATCAGCACTAAATATGGGACTGAAAGCATACAGCCAACATGGCAGTATAGGTATACAGTCAATATGGTAATGGGTATCTACATAAAATATGTGAATGTATATATATACATATAGCAGTAAATGTATATACGCAATATGGCAGGGAAGGTATGCTGTAAATATCGTATAGAATATATAATAAAATATGGCAGTGGACGTATTCAGTCAATATGAGAGTGAATAGGGGCAGAAAAATGACAGGTAGATATGCATTCAGTATGGCATCGGATATATACAATCAATATGACAATGAAGTATACATACAATATGACAGTTGATATGGCAATGCATGTATACATAAAATATGCCAATGAACGTATTCACTCAATATGGCAGTATAGATACGCATTCAATATGACAGGTAAGGTATGTAACCAATATGTCAGTGAAGGCATACAGTCAATATGATAGTTGAGGTAAACATTAAATATGGTACTGTATACATACAGTCAAATATGGCACTGGGCATATAGAGTCAATATGCCAATTAAGATATCCAATAAAATATCGTATTGGTTAGTGACTGTCACGCTGCTTCAGCGATGTTTGGGTGATGCTTTTCATCCTTGCCAAGCGTCGAGCTATCCATTAGACCAATTTATTTTTTTCCTTTTTTTTCTTGTTCCTTCTTTCCTCCTTTCTTGATTATCTTTATCATAGTCCGGGTCACTCTTTTTCCAATCTAGGTGGCTGATTCAATCTCCGTCGAGAGGGGCGATGTCTGCTTTCGTGAAGATATTCCGCCAATTACGCGGTGCGTCGAGTCGGACGTTTGCGCGTAGGAGGCTTCATCCGCACACGTCATCCACGGTATAGCTAATCACAACAATACTACCCGCCACCCTCTTCCTTCACATGAACAAAAAATATCCAGACAAGACATGGTTCTCTCTATTTCTCTCTCTCTCTCTATATATATCTCTCTCTTCGGCAAGGAATGGTTCCCTGACCCACCCCGCCCCTCTCCTCCTCTACTTACTATCCATCCCTCACCTGGCCCTCATCCCTCCCCTGCTCTTGAAGTGAACTAGGTCCTTGTATCCTCGGGCTCGACATCAACTGTTATTCTGATCTTCATGTAAATTGCATCTTAGGATCGGGAAACCTAGTCTCGAAAGCAACCATCATTCTGATATTTATTTAAATTGCATTATAGGGTCGGGATACCTAGTCTCGACAGCAACTGTCATTCTTATCTTTATTTAAATTGTATTATAGGGCCAGGGCACCTGGTATTGACTGCAACTGTCATTCTTATCTCTATGTAAATTGCATTATCCGGTCGGGGAGATCTAACCTATGTACGATAAAAAATGAGGATTGAGATATTGATCTCGACCCCAAATCGACTGCAACTGCTATAAATATATCTAACACAACTTATCTTAACCTCCAATCCTCACTTAAAGTCCGATAAAGATCAAAGCTTGACTTATTCAGGCAAACTTCATTTAGGTGATGGAGTAAACAAATTGAATCCACAAATAAACTTTCCTTTCGCTTTCGTTTGTTTCCTCTTAAAGTTTCGTTCAAGCGATCCGACCATAGATCAGGAGAAGGGTGGCAAAGGGTGGCAAACGTGTTTAATTAATATTTTATTTATACAAAACAGATTTTGCTACATAAATATTATCTAAGTATCGAGAGATACATGTACACTCATGGCGGAAAGTTTTTTCACCAAAAAAATTAATAGAACTAATCAAACGCTGCATTTTGTTTCAATATGTTTGAAGGTGAAATATAAAAAAAGCCAAAACCCATTTTATTAATAAATATAGTCGTTTTGCTCATTAGTTTTGATGTGCTGACTTTTTACTAGACCTACAATAATTTAAATATTAGAATAATTTTTCGTATCACGTAGATAAAAAAAAACCCGAATGAAAGATATACATTGTATATTCGATGCGTGTTTACCTCAATTTCTCCTTTGTCTTTTGAATTCTTAATTAATTTCTCTTTCTCACACAGTCAACAAGGAGTAACAACAAGGAAAGAAGGTACCCTTGAAAGCTTGTCTATTCGGACGATTTTTTGGTCTTCCGTGTAGCTGAGTGGCCTAAGGCACGGTTTAATTGAGATTAAAGCAGTTGCTCGCTGCCTCAGTGTGCTTGGTTCAAATCGAACAAAGCACACTGAGGCAGCAGCGTTGATCTGCCAATGTCGTGGCACCGGGTTCGATCCTGGCAAGAGCGGACACAAAGTCAGCGCACGTAGAGATCTTGCCTCCAATTGGTAGACAAATAAACAACTAGAAATAGTCAAACAAGTGATACAGAACAGTTTACAAATGAATTAGCAAGTTTGGAAAGAACAGAAGTAAAGACTCAGAAAATGGCTCTTCTTTTAAGTGCTTTAAATATCCTTCCAACCACATCAATAGAGTCTGCAAATCGGTTATTTAATATTTCATAAAAAACAAAATCGAAATATAAAACCTGATTTTTTAATTGTCTGCAGAACAGACAATTGTAAAACGTTTTTTTTCCAAATGGAAATATTGAAACTGAAGATAATTCCACAGCGGCAGTAGCATCAGACTGTGAAATACAAGATAATACTAATTGTGAACTGAAGGAAGGTAACTTAATGTCTGAGTTCATGGAAGAACTGAAAACAAGAAACAAAGTCTGCTGACCATAGTCCCGTGCTCTCACTTATTCTAATTTAGGACATTACGGCCTCCAAAACTTTCAATAATTATCGGACTAACCTTGGGAGGACCTTGGCAATCTTATCATTCGAAAGAGAAATTAAAACAACATAAGCGTTTCAAATTTCGTTAGAATCGGCCTAATAGTTACAAAGTCATTATAAAAAAACAAAAAACAAAATGGGGACCGACGGACCGACGGACCGACGAACGTCAAAGTGAGATATGGAGTCGCACACGACTAAAAATAGAGCTACCTAAGAAAGCTTAGGGGTTTTTAGCATAAAGACTGAGTTTAAACTCTATGAAGCTACTCATAAAAAAACAAACAATTTGCAACTTTTGTTTGATGCACTTCTCACGATAAAGCTGAGAGATCATTTTCAGCAGCAGGCTATTTTTTGTCCAAAGTACGTGCAAGAATGGGCGAAAATACATTGAATGCCCTTGCTTTTTGCGCTACTACTTTAGAAGAAAACATGTCTTTAAAATTATACATGCATTGTTTTCTTCTGATAAATTTTTATTAGGTTTTTCAATAATAAAACGCATTTTAATTGTTTAAAAAAGGTTATATATGTTTTTATGGTATGCATAGGTTTGTAGCTGCATTTCTATTATTCAATAAAGGATGTGTTATACAGTTCTATTTTTGATTAATCACTAGTTGTTGTTTTTTCATTTTTTGTTAAAACCGGTTTTTAAAAATTAGGCTCGGTGAAAACCGGTTTCCAAAATTCCGGTTTTGAGCAACCCTAGTAGACGCACTGCGCTCAGCCTTGTACTAGGGTATGTAGATCCTACACTTCTCATCACGCACAAAGCCAATTATAACACTGCTTTCTTTCCTCTCCCGTCTTCGCAGCACAACACACACATACAACCGGTTTTCAAAAATTAGGCTCGGTGAAAACCGTTTTTCAAAATTCAGGCTATTTAGCAACCCTAGTAGACGCGCTACACTTAGCCCTGTACTAGGCGGTTTAGATCCTGCCCTTCTCATCACGCACATGCCAATTACAACTGCTTTCTTTCCTCTCCCGTCTTCGCAACACAACACACACACATACACAGACTCGGTTCCAAGGAATTCCTGCCGATAGCTATCTATATCCACATACATCTGACGCGGAACAGGCCCATCTGCCTCGAGTGATGAAAGTTCCACCTGAACATTTAATCAAGTTTCCTTGAAGACCCGAATTCTTCGAAAATTCTTTTCTTCAAAAAATCGTAATTTTATATTATCTTTATTATTTATAATATACTAAGCTTTTGTTGCACACCCATGACATCTTCAGAGCGTTTAAATTTTCTAAGGTCCCAAGGGTGGATTTAGATATCCTAGCTAATTAGAAGGGGAGGGGGGCGTGTAAGGGTAAAGCGAGATAATTAAAACGAACGTTGGAGCTATAATAAGCATAATAAATTATAGCAATTTTTACCAGAGATTTGCACTCATTTCAGATGGCTTTTATTTCCTAGTGGAGAGCCAATCGTTGAATGGAGGATGCAAACCATCAGCGTATGGCAACGAATCGGAAATCCATCCGCGACTAACCACCTCCGGCGAGGCTTAACTTCGCCGTAAGCGGAAGCTGAGTTGTCACCGGACAGAAGGAATTAGCTTAGTCAACCTGTTTCCACGAGCCGCACATTGATGTCATAGAGCCGCATCTAGTTGGTGAGCCGCAATTCGTCCGCTCATACCCCGGATTAGTGACGCTCGATTACCGCCGCCCACCAAATACTAATTCTTAGGCATTTTATTTATAAGTATGATTATAAGTAGGCCTGCTGTGAATAATGAGGGTATTTTCGCTCAGCCGTAAGTAATAGGTCAAAAGGTTAAAAAAACAAGGTCTACTGACCAAAATATCGCGTGCCATCACTGATTCTGATTTATGACCACACCTAACATAATATTACCAAGCGTATCATATTATAGTCAAGACTACTATAGCATACCATACCCTAGACTAGAATACCTTGCATAGCTTAGCCTATTATAGCCTTGGTTAGCTAGCCTCTCGTAGCCTATCAGACTAATAGCCCTCCCTAGCCTATTATACTTTAGCCTACCCTAGCATAAGCATAGTATAGCCTTATTTAACCTAGTATATCTTAGCATAGCCTAGCCTAGTATAACCTAGCCTAGCATTAACTATGCTAGACAAGTATAGCCAATACTATCCTATTATACTCTAGTCAAGCATAGCTTAGTATTGTCTAGCCTAACTTACTATATTCTATCCTAGCTAGCATTTTATAGCCTAAATTAGCATACCATATCTTACCCTTGTACATTTGATCTTAGCATAGTTTAGCATAGTATAGCCTATTCTAAGCTTGCTTAGTAGATTATAACATATTATAGCTAGGTCTAGTCTAGCAGAGTATCAGCCGAATAGTTATGATGTTATTGCCCCCTAAAGATAATTCCCAGGCTAACCTTGGGAAGGCTTTGGCAATTTTATTATTCGAAAGAGAATGTAAAACAACATATGGGTTTCAAATTTTGTTAGAATCTGCCGAATAGTTATGATGTTATTGTCAAACCAGAATAATTCCCGAGCTAACCTAGGGAGGAATTTGGCAATTATAGCAAACTAAAGAGATGTAAAACAACAGAGGGTTTTCAAATTTCGTTATAATGGACCAAATAGTTATGATGTTATTACAAAAACAATAAAAAAACAAAACTGGAAACGACCGATCGACTGACATAGTGAGATGAAGAATCGCTCGCGACTAAAAAGAAAAATAAGGTTAAAACAGACTAACAAATCTAAAATTATAGGGCAGGTAAATATTACCCAACGTCTAGTTGGGCATGTTATATGTAGACCTTCCTTTCGTACAAAGAGGGGGGGGGGGTCAAAAGCGCACAACGGGACGATTGTGCCCATTTCTTTTGCTAGAGTGGTAAAGGTTCAAACATGCGTGACGTCACTTGACCCTGGCGTGGTCCTAAAAAAAGAAATCCGTTTAATTTTCTTGTTCTGCTCCCGGAGGGGGAGGGGGTCGTTATACCACCACCTTTAGCCATTCAAGAAGCTACTGGTGCCCTCAAACAGACAAGAGAGGGCTAACCCTCCCTCTCAGTAGCGCACCAGTATTCTCCTCTTTTAGGTATTCGGGGTACCCTCGGCAAATCCCTCCCAAATCTGTGACCCCTTTTCCAACACATCGAGTGGGTATTCCCTAGTCTGTTCAAAAATCTTCCCATTAATTTGGTGGAGGGGGGAGATTCATCACCCTGACTCCGGCTAGGAAAGTCAAGAACGCTTCGGGACGGGAGTCGCCATTTCCTCTGCGCAGTGGCGCCAACCAAATATCCTAGTTTAAACCCATTGACACTTACTGTCCAATATTAAAAAAAAGTGAAATTTAACCAGCATATTCCTGTTGTCCTCTTTATAATACATATTCTATTCGTTTTCTTTATAGGGCTTATTCCTTTTTTCCTTTTTATAGGACATATTCCAATGTCCTCTTTATAAGACATATTGCTGTGGTCCTCTCTATAGAACATATTCCTTTTTCCTCTTCATAGGATATATTCCTGTTTTCCTCTTTATAGGACATTTTACTAGTGTCCTCTTTATAGGACATATTCCTGTTTTCCTCTTTAAAGGACATATTCTTGTTATCCTTTTTCTAAGACATATTCCAATGTCCTCTTTATAAGACATATTGCTGTTGTCCTCTTTATAGGACACATTCCTTTTTTCCTCTTTATAGGATATATTCCTGTTTTCCTCTTTATAAGACATGTTACTAGTGTCCTCTTAATAGGACATATTCCTATTGTCCTCTTTAAAGGACATATTCCTGTTGTCCTCTTTTTAATACATATTCTATTCGTACTCTTTATATGATATATTCCTGTTGTTCTTTTTATAAGACATATTCCAATGTCCTCTTTATAAGACATATTTCTGATGTCCTCTTTATAGGACACTCCTTTTTTCCTGTTTATAGGATAATATTCCTGTTTTCCTCTTTATACGACATGTTATTTGTGTCCTCTTAATAGAAAATATTCCTATTGTCCTCTTTAAAGGACATATTCCATTGTCCTACTTATAATACATATTCTATTTGTTCTCTTTATAGGGCATATTACTGTTGTCCCTTTTATAAGACACTTGGTTACACAAATAACCTCAATTGTTCATCCAGAACATCTTTGATAGCCTGTCTCAAGGATCGCTCGTACTTCCGAGCCTCACTTCTCTCTCACTCCTCGAAGTCAGTCCTCCCCCCCCCCCTAGTTAAGGACAACCCCACTAAAAAACCCTTCTCCTGGAAAAGAAATCGCCAGACGGACCGAAGATTCCTTCAAATCGCCTTTCTCTGCACGACGACCTTATAAATACGTAAGCTACGCATTGCATTTAACTATTTAACTTTGTGCCAACGCAACTCTGTGCTTTAAACGGGTTTAGCTAACCCTTTCCTTTATTGTTTGTTTTGTCATTTTAAATCCCTCCAAATCTTAATCCTCCGCTTAGTCAAATATTCCCATGACCTTTTTCGTTTCATGTGTATCTCCCATTTTAATTCCCGGTCAGGTGAATATTTTCTATGCGTTGTTTTGTTAGATTAATTAATAAAATTCTATTTTATTAATGTTTACAATATTATTTATCCTTGGCTCCGTTCCACTTCTTAAGTATATTGAAGATAAATAAGCCCTCTCCAGGCCTATTTATTACGTAGAGTCATTCTCGGCCATCTGATCAGCCCCGCACTCGAATATAGAATAATCCCCACAAAGAATAGATATATAGTATATCGTCGGGAGCCTATTCTACGACACAATTGTTATGGCAATACAAAATATTACTATGCATAAAACTGGAAAATCCTTCAGGGTGTGGCCGTAAAGCAGATTAAGCAAAGGACGCAGCTACAGTAAGCAATTTGCTGTATTTTCTCAATGGTACAATTTAAATAAAGTTACGTTATTACCTCGAGTTCCTTAATGATTTTCCTAAAACAAAGGTTGAAATAACGTTATGATGATACAATCTGTCCCTTGTAAATACGAAGAGATTCCTAACGGTTCCTCTAAAACAAATAAACCTAGCTGGTACTATCTATTTATCCTCTATAATTACAAAAATTTACATTTGTATGTGAGTTAAATTTCTCTTTCGCATTATGTCTTCCAACATACAAAGAATATAGGTCCACTATGGGTCTGTTCAGACTTCTTTTACTGCACTTATCCTTAATAACACTGTGTAACAAAATTTCACTTTTGTCTTGTTCTTGGGTTAAAAGTGTTATTTCCCAATTGTTTGTGGCTCAATTAAATATAAAAAAATGTCATTTTTAATCTCAAAGCTTTGCTTTTGTGGCTAGAGCATTGAATTTTTAAATTAGCCCATTTATGGTAAATAACATTATTTTGATGCAAATAGTTAAAATATATTAATAGTTTCAAGGGTTATGTTTTTTCAGTAGTAATAGCTATTATTTCCCTTATATTTTTGTGTTTTGCGACCTGGACAACAATGGCAGTTCTCTTACATTCCATATAGATTTAGCACTAATTTGTTGACAAATAAACTGTAGAGCTTTCTAGAAATTTCGAGAATTTTTTATGTTTGAAGAATTCCTAGAACATTCTGACAACGTAGATGACTGTATAAATACAAGGAATGTCTACTCAACAGATCAGTTTAACTCTAGCCGACATGTCACTCGTCATTTATAGAAGCATTCGTCACACATGGCATCAATAGGTTGTAAGCATCCGACAGACGCATTTTGCTATGTCTGCGGTGAATTTATTAAGACAAGAGCGAAAAAGTACTCTGTAGAGAGATCTGCTAAAAATGTTTGAGGCCTACAAGGCATATTTCGGCATGCCAGTCGGAGATCAAGACAAACCTTGGGCACCTCATATATATATATATATATATATATATAATATATATATATATATAATGGGTTTTGTTTATTTGGATACTGAAATTTAATTTTTTTTAACATTTATAATAACAGTACGTGAAAAGTATTTGTATATTTATACTTATGTTTTCATTTAGTTATTTTACAGGGTGGTACAGAGGAGAAAGGAGAGCTATAAATTTCAAAACCCCACGACTTTGGAGGGAACCAACTGAGCACTCAATCAATTGTTTCTTCTGCTTCGTGAACCCTTTCAAACGTCGAGCAGGCAAAAGTGCGCCTGTTATAATGTATCCAGACCTTCAGGCATCTATTGCGCCAGTGTCACACAGCTCTGGGCTCCCCGTACGTCCACTCCTCCCAAAAGAGAGCAGCAGTTTTTAAAAAGGAAAGGTAATTCAGAAGAGGATGAAGTCATTGACCCAGATTACAGAGGTGCAACTGAAGAGAGAAACCTATACTTCCCCAACCAAAAAGATCTCAACGACCTTGTCAGAGATCTTGGTCTTGATGACACTGTACAAATATCAGGTCAGAGAAAGCACCACCAGTGTTTTTCAAACTTTTTTACACGTCAATATGAGCTTTGCTTTTGTTACGTTGTGACCGGTCTGTTTGAGGCAATCGGAATCGCACGTAACCCCAAGAGAGGCGCCTCTTCATTGACAGCTCGTCCTTGAACCTAAAAGCAGTGCTTCTCTATAACGGGAACAGGTATCCATCTCTTGCTCTTGCTCACTCTGTCCAGTTCATGAAGATCTTGCTAGATGCATTGAAAAATAAAGAGTATGGTTGGGAGGTTATCGGAGACTTCAAAATGGTGGCCTTCTTGATGGGTCTTCAAGAGGGTTTTACCATGTTTCCTTGTTATATTTGCTTTTGTGACAGCAGATACACCGTGGCACACTACAATCAGAGGGATTGGCCACAACGGACCGAATTTAGTGTGGGGAGAAACAACGTCAAATGGGAGCAATGTTGGACCCTCGAAAAGTACTGTTTCCTCCTCTGCCCTTAAAATTCGGCCTTATGAAACAATTCGTCAGAGCTCTAGATAAGGAGTCTGCAGCTTTCAAGTATCTCCAAGATTTCCTTCTTAAGCTATCTGCGGCAAAGGTGGAAGTCGGGGTCTTCGTCGGTCCACAAATAAAAAAGGAAATGGAGTGCAAGGAGTCTCCCGAGAAGCTCACTAGGACGGAAAAAGCAGTACGGCACAGCTTTACCACATGGTTCTGGGCTTCCAAGGTAATCACAAAGCCGAAAACTATGTAGAGTTTGTTGAGAACTTGGTGAGAAACTAAGGCAAGATGGGTTGCAGGATGCTCCTGAAAGTCCATATTCTAGACGCTCATCTTAATAAATTTAAGGAGAACATGGGAGCGTGCTCCGAGGTGAATGGCGAGCACTTTGACCAGGATCTACTAGACTTTGAACGGCACTATCAAGGATCTTATAATGAACATCTGATGGGACACTATATTTGGGGGGATGATCCGTGAAAGTAATTTACAGTATAAGCGTAAATCACGGAAAACTACTCATTTATAATATTTTAATTGTCTCACTTATGTAATTCTAGAATAAATAAATGCTATTTATGTATCATGTCGTTTTGTTTCTAATTTATGCAAATAAAAGTTCAAATTCGCCACTTCCTTCCAAAGGGAACAGGTAAATTTCATATAAATATCATTATTCTGGACACAAAAGGAAAGTTCGAAATAAATAACAGCGTTTTTTTCATGTATTCTATTGAGACACAAGCAAATAGAAAATAATAGTTGCTACCTTAATATAAAAATTGTGTTACACAGTGTATAATTACTTCCCTGGGGCTTCTTTTACTATCCAACGTCTGTTCACTCACCTCTTTCAGACATTCGTTAACACGTCATATACTTACCTCTGATTAATGATTTTTTTTTAGGTTTACATAAAAGTGTGCTTTAAAGAGTTTAGAATCTTATACTCATACACTGCATTTAATATTGTTCATTACAATCAGATCGAAGGAAATGGTTGTGATTTTTAGGACCATCGGTACAGAGTTGTTCATTACACCTATTTTTGTGCTATTTAAACAATGTAGTTCAATCAAACACTTCTATTCATAACAGCCTTCCCCTGATATCGGGGCGTGGTTCCGTTTTCTTCTTCTTGCTGTTGTTTCGTTTCTGTTTTTTTGTTTGCTGTTTACTGATGTTTCTTTGGTGCGAGCCTATTTTTTGTTGTGGTTTGCTTCCTTTTTATTATGCAGCCTAGTAAACGACTACCGTTGATTATGGCGAGTTATGTCTTTGGTGGGAGTCTCTTGAGCCACTGTACATCGGTCACCAACAAGCCAATAATAAAAAAATACTAAGTCAAATCTTCTGGACACTTAATTTCTTAAACCCCAAAAGATGGATTAAATATTTTGACCTACAGAAAACCTCCTACACACTCACTACTTCTTCGCTTCTACGAAAATAAATTTTGGAAGCTTCGTTCGAATTTAAAATCTTATAAATTTCAGAATTGTATCAGATTCATTTACAAAAAATATTTACATTCAAAAACATCTTACTAACGTAGTTAATTGCGTCATCTATTCCTTTCAATCATGGATGCAGCTTCTCACTTGGTGATAAAATTTACCTAAAAATCAGAAAGACAATCTAGGGTAAACCTAAAAAATAACCTTGAATTGAGTTTTATATATATGTAGAGATTTAAGACAGGGATGAATCTGAATTTCAAAAATCCCTGATGGATGACATTTGTTTAACCAGTAATTTTAGGGAACGAATTGCAAAGTGTGATGATTCTTTACGTAAAATTTAATGTCTAGAGTAAAAATTCAGAACCTGGAATGACATTTGTTTGAAAGATAAATCGAGTTGAAACTCAGAAACTAATCACACTCTCATAAGTAAATCGCAAATCAAATTTCTGACTAATAAAAGGCAAATTAATTGAATTAACCAATTATTAACGAGGGCATATGTACCCAATGAAAGAAAAAGAGAGAGATAGAATGAGAAAGAGCGAGAACGAGAATGAGAAATGAAAATGAGCGAAAATAACAGAGAGCAAGAATGAGAGAATGAAAGAGACAGAGAATGAGAGAATAAGTTGGAGCGAGAATATTTTTCTAATTTAGGAGCGCATCTGGCGACTGCTTACATGGGGCATAAGTCGCCGTACTCACCAGACCCCACTAATAAGCTATATTAAAAAATAAATAACCATATAAATAAATAACAACGATAAAAAGGCTAAAAAACAACGGGAAAAAAGGAAAACAAAGCAAAAGGCAACAAGGAAGTGGGCTTCGGCGTCGGGGGTAGGCCAGCCTTCTCACGGTGCAAAAACAAGCGACCTAAAAAAAAAGGTCAAATAAAGTGGAGGAGGCTAGCCTCCTCCAAAAAGTCGCATAGAACACAAGTTTGTGTGCACGAATCCGTCCCGAGTGCAGGTGAGAAGCGGTAGCGACACCCCGCTCGTCCCTGTTTCGGGACACGTAACGTGCGCGAAGATCACCCAGACTGGGACATGAATGTGCCGAACAGTCTGGGGGGACAACGCAGTCTACAAAGTATGGCGCAATCAAGCGCCCCATCAAATAGGGGTGCGTTCCGCGATTCGGAGATGATAGAAAGCAACTTGAATCCGTTGCGGAACTGGAGGGTAGGTCCGTGGGAAGAGTCGCGGCGCCATGGCACGTAACTTTAAGTTTCCCTCGACCGTCTTCCATCTTCTTTGCCAAGCCGCCTGTAGGGCAGCCCGTATCCCTGCCATTTAATCGGTGTGAGGAAGAGCGAAACACTAGGCTGGTCACCCAGTCTTCGAGGACCCTTTGGGGCCCTCATCGGCGCGCTCATTTCCGCAATTCCTACAGGTCTAGGAACCCAGCAAAAGATTATCTCGACATCCACCCGGCTCGCCAAAACCGTGGCCTCGGGGATATCGCGAACCGAGGGATGCGGATATTCCAATACCCCGAGAGCACTCAGGGCACTTTTTGAGTCGCTATAAATCACAATCCGGCCTCCGAACCAGGCACGTCGCGTAATCTCCCGTACCGAGCAGTGTATTGCAACCAGCTCGGCCGTGAAGACAGAGGCAGCGCATGGCAGAGCCCCGCTGACTTCAAACAAAGGGGATACGGCGTGGAAGCCGACCACCTCTTGGGAATTGGAGCTATCCGTACTCTCGAAGGAGTTTTCTAGACCACCTAAACCCAAAGGGGTTAGGGGATAACTGAAGTCTCTCGGCGGCATAGGCACCATCGAGATCAGCTGCGGATGCAGTGAGGGTTGTTGGTGACTGAGGAAGGCACCCGGCTCGCGCGTAAAGGCAAATAATGCACAGCGCACGTCGCAGAGCATCAACAAGCATCGACAAGTAGGCTATCAATGAGCGACGAGGGAAAGGCACCGGTCGCCAGGCGAAGGCCGGTGTGGTGGATCGAGTCCACCTTCCGAAATACACGGTTGACTGCGGATGCATAAAAGTCGCATCCGTAGTCGAGCTTCGAACGAACAAAAGATCGATAAAAAGTACCCCAGCCGCTGAACGTCACGGAGCGGAGAATGTCCACGGCGCGGGTACAAGAGACACTAAAGATGCGAATATGAGCCTCCCAGGTGAGGCATAGGTCAAATAAAAAGGCCAAGGAAACGACGCGGGTCTACCACTTCCAGCCCAACACCATTTAGAAACAAGTATGGGTTGGGGTGGAGCCGTGGATGGCGGCAGAAATGCACGAGTTTATTTTTGGCCAAGGAAAACCGGAGCTTGGGCGCTTCGGGAAAGCGAGAAACTTGGTTCAATGCTTGTTGGAGTCGACGCTCCAGAGTAGGCATCTGGGCATCGCCCAATAGGAGTTAGGCCCACAACAATGAGGGTCCCGGAGAAGAACTCAACGGCAAAATTGACAGACAAAAACTCATTGACTGAGACAGAGAAATCAGTCATTTCCTGAAATACGAACCACCGCGCCCGCGCCAAGTACCACTAGGGCGGGCTCTCAGGTGGCAGCTGCCCAAAACATGATATTTGGATTGGAAAGTGATCACTACCATGGAGGTCATCGACTACCTCGACCCAAAATCAGGTTGTGCATCCGGAGTGCACAAAGATAGATCGATATAGGAAGACGAACCGGTTTTCGGGCTGTGATGCGTAAACTCATCCACCTTAGGACACCTATTTCTAGCTCGTCGATCAGCTTGGCAAGGCCTTGACAGCTAGGATTAATTGAGTAGTCTCAATAGAGGAGATGTCTACCGTTCAGATTCACGAGCAAGAGAAAGGGACTCGGCAACCTTGCCACGACGCGGCGGAAGTCCCCAGGGTCGAAGCCGACTGACGGTGGAATTTACGCAGAAATAACAGTATACCTCCTATCCAGGTACAGCTGCACAACCACTGCATGAAAGGAGGTGTCTAAAGCGAGAATAAGTACTGAGACATTATGCCGGGTGGAAATGGTGCATCCTCCTTCCCGGCCCTCATCCCTTAGTGCTGGGGTTGCAAAACCCTTATACCCCTGGATGGTGGGCAGGGGCCACGCGCCCAGCATGGACTCCTTCAAAAAGGAAAATGGGAAGAGTTAGGTCTCCGCAGCTCCTCCCAGTTGGCCCAGAGCCCGCGGTAATTCAATTGAAGTAATATGCTCCCCAGGCTTGGCTTGGAGGAGATACGGGGGACCTCTTCGAAGAGAAGGCCCTCACGCGAATAGCCGTACGATTCCCGGAGGATGAACTCCAGGCGTTGTTGGCAGAACAATGCACTGAAGACACTGTCGCCTTCGAGGAC
Organism: Ceratothoa steindachneri; assembly: GCA_963969495.1. NCBI lineage: Eukaryota > Metazoa > Arthropoda > Malacostraca > Isopoda > Cymothoidae > Ceratothoa > Ceratothoa steindachneri. Next base: position 145,581,889 of record OZ018319.1, read on the forward strand.
TTATCAAGAGAGGTTAAGTTCGCCATGCGTGTCTTTTCCTTCCTCCGCCTCGAAACCTTAGGCAGGCTAGGCGGTTTTGGAGGCGGGTGTCACTCCTTTGGAGGATCCACCACCTTTGAGTAACCCAGCCTAGCACTAAGTCTAGGCGTAAGGGCCGAAGCTCTCCTAGTCTATCCTCCTTTCCGGAGGCAGCTTTAGAAACCACGGAAGGTTGCCTCACGATAATCTTCAGGAGTGTTACCTCCTGTGAGCCTAACGACTCGGTGGAGGCAAACGATTACGCTGGTGGAAGCTGCGTGTGAACCATTTATGCCACCAGCTCTACCGGGGGAGCATCCGCGGTGGCTAGAACCCGCAGAAGGGTTCCAAATAGGCGCGGAAACGACCGTACTCGTAGGCCTGGAGGGGTCAGGAGCAGAAGGTGTCTCTCTCAACATTGAGGCACAGGACATCCCAGGCAGCGTCGGGCGCGCCAGGACCAAGTCATTATCCACGCGAAATGAGAGTATCCTGCGCTTGAACGGCCAGGATTTTCTTCTAAAGGAGATACTCACCATATTTCTTAGAAAAAGCTGGGTGCGGCTCTCCGCAATTGACACACTTGGCCACACACAATTTGGACTTATCTTGTGTGGCCTTTGAGCAACTTATACAGACTTCGGGTAACCCCAACTTTGCACGTCTACAGGAGTGATTCGTATAGACAAGGCGTCGTAGTAGTAGCACCTTCGCGGCAGGTAAATGAATGCTTTCACGCAGTAGCAATACCAACCAGCACGCACCTACTCAGGGAGTGAGTTAGTTGAACGTTACAAAGAGCGTAGTGGTGGGTCTCGAAGCCCTTCCCTCTTTTTTCATCACACGTTCGACTTTGACTGCATGGTTGGCCAGCTCTAAGGTAATGTCATCCATGGAGTTTTCCACGAGTTCCCTTGCATAAACTACTACTTTCACGAAGTTTATGGTAGACTGCGGCGTCACACTCACCGGCGTGCCATCAAGTGTCTGAAGGGCCCTAATCATGGCTGCCTCTGAAGGATTCGACGGATTCTCCAGAAAGCTCCCGCCCGAGAAAAGGATCACCTTCGGCTCTTTACCAACCACGATAGATAGAGCTCTCCTCTGATGAATCATGTATCTTCTAGCCAACATGCTGCCACTAGTGGAGCGAATAACAAGAAAGCGTTTGAAGCCAGCGGGAGATCCCCTGGTCCGAACGTCCCGTTCTTGGCTTGGTCGCATACCGAAACGGCGGTGGCCCGGTCCGTCTCCGTGGCTCCCGCGGAGGGAGAGGAGCTCCAAGTCTTTTTATTAGTCCTTTTCCTGTTCTTTCTTTTCTTAGGGAGAGGGTGGCAGAGAATGAACTCGCTGCTCTTCTTCGCTGTTAGGAGCCCCTATGCCAGATGGACCGGCCTCAGAATGATCCTTCTCGGAAATGGAGAAGGTCTTGCCTGTCACAGCGGCACCAGCTGGAGAAAGGAGATCCCTCCTCTCCTTGTAAGGCCTCGGGTGCCCGTGCCGTCTGAGGAGAAGCCTTCACAGGGGCAGACTCGCGTTCTGTGCTTGGCACCGAGCCCTTGTTCGACCCATGAAATATTCTACCGTCTTGGGCTGAGTCCCTTCAGGGACTAATTCCATCTCAGGGCAGGGAAGGGGAGGGGGCGCCTCCATATGACCATACCCCCTACAAGACATCCTAGGTCCTCTTTAAGATACCTTTCGTCCTATCTTGTGCTGGCGAGCTGGCCTCAATCGGAGAAGAGACGGGGGCACAAACAGCAGGACTTTGGAGCGCGCGGGCTGACGGGCCCTGACATCCTACGCCCCTTCCTAATAGGGTTAACTCTATTGAGCTGCTCCCATCGGGAACGGTCAATCAATTATGAGCCGCTGGCGTGCTTTCTTTGCAGTGTCCTGGGAAAGTAAAGGGTGGATTGCCATTGTAAAGAAGGAGTCGCCCAAAGGCAACTCCAGAGAAGGGATGACGGGGAGTTCCCTGGACCTGTAGGCATGGGAGATGAGTAAGCTTTCTGTCCGGTAGAAGAAGATGGGAGGGTCCCTTGCGAAAGCACAGGGCGAAAGAACCTCCATTTTTTTCGTGGAGCTACTCGAAGGCGGCTCCATCGGTGGTGAAGGGGGAGATTTGATTTGTTTTTTTATCAATCATGGGCATGGTGACCCAAGTGTTTTCGCGATATGCAAACGCTAATCACCCCATGCTGTAGCCCGCTCTGCGAAGTATGAATACGGGGCTGGCACATCCAGCTGCCACCATTTGAGGCCACTCCTCCCTCCTAGTGGCCTGGCAGCCCATCGGCATGGCGGCTTCACCCTAGGCTCGGCGTAAAGTCGATAGACATTGAAGGAAGAAAGAAAGGGGATGTGAAGAAGTTGTAAGTGACGATGAAGCAGGTTGCTAAAAACCAACCACCAAAACCGTAGCTCAGGGGTGAGGGGGCGTTTTCCCCTCCCCCCTCAGCCACGATCCGGGTTGGTCGGGTGAGAAGAAGCTGGTCGGCGTTTATCATGTGAAATTAGAGGCCGACCAGAGAAAGTTATGGGGGAGGTTGTAGGGAAAGTAAGGAAGTAGGGTAAAGACAAAATTTCAGAACGAAGGAGAAGAGGCTAAGCTGGAGCCAGACGGGGCGCTGAGTCCCGTCAGCACGGCGGTCAGGAAGGCAAATCGCCGCGTCCCTTTACGGGGAATGAGAGAAAGAGAAATAGAAAGAGAGTGAGAGAAAGAAAGAGAAATAGAATGAGAGAGGGCGAATGAAAGAGAGAGAAGAGAGAGTGTGTGTTCGATAGTTCGATACTTTAAGTAGTTCGTTCGATAGTTCGATACTTTAAGTAGTTCGTTCGATAGTTAGAAAGATAGTTCGATAGTTAAATCTATATTTCGATAATCAAATAGATAGATATATTTATAGATAGATAGATAAGCAGATAGGTAGGTGGATATATATGAAGGCAGGAAGAGAAATAGAAAAAGAAAGAAAGAGAAAGATAAATAAAGAGAGAGAGAGAGAGAGAGAAAATATGAGAGATAGGAGAGAGTGTGTGTTCGATAGTTGGATAGTTTGGTAGTTCATTCGATAGTTCGATACTTTAGGTAGTTCGTTCAATATTTAGATATATAGTTCGATAGTTAGATAGATAGTTCGATAGTTAAATAGATAGTTCGATAGTTAAATCTATATTTCGATAGTTAGATATATTTATTTGTAGATAGATAGATAGGGAGATAGGTAGGTGGATATATATGTAGGCAGAAAGAGAAAGAGAAAGATAACTAAAGAGAGAGAGAGAGACAATATGAGAGATAGGAGAGAGTGTGTGTTCGATAGTTCGATAGTTTGGTAGTTTATTCAATAGTTCGATACTTTAGGTAGTTCGTTCTATAGTTAGATAGATAGTTCGATAGTTAAATAAATAGTTTGATAGTTAGATAGATATATTTATAGATAGATAGGTTGATAGGCAGATAGGTAGGTGGATATATATGTAGGCATATAGATAGATAGATGAAAGGAAAGTATGACACAGCTCTACTTCAATTATTGAGAAAAATTCTCTTAGGAAAATTATTTCAATTTTGTGGTTTTATTTAAATAATTGAATTTAATTGGAAAATTTGAGATAAATTACTAATGATTACGGAGGAAGGTCGGTATGAAATGATTGGAAAGGAAGGAAGGTATAAATGTTTGGGGCGGGAGGAAGGAAGGTATAAGATCATAATTTGGCGGAAATAGGCAGCAGATTCGTATCCGTCGACTATACGTATATATTTTTATTTTTCTCTATTTTTTCGGACATTAGAAAAGTTTTTTATCGAGTGTATATTTAGTAAGGAAACTTCATTATATTTTAAAACACCAATTGAGGAGAGTTGCGCATCACCCTGATTCCTATCACCGCCCGTGAATTTACCTATTCACTCGTATTATATGGTTTGAACGTATATTCAATTTCACCAACTTAACCAATGTAGATCCTCCACAGATGCCGTGTGACCCATTGATTCCCATCGCTCCACTCTCCTCGTTTGTCCATTTGCGCTATGCAAATTCCCATCACTTCACCGTCCTCTAACTTCACCACTTTCGCGAATCTCAGCGGCGAATTTCCTTTCGAAGTTTGGTTTCTCCGATTTAGTTACGCAACACTGAAATACTAAACTAATGAATAAAGATAGCAATATGCCAAAGTAGATTGCGAACATGACAAAGAAAAATGGCAAATATGGCAACACTTCACAAATAAGATGACAAATGATAAGGAAATTGACAAAATGGTATATATGCCAAATTATTAAAATAAGATAACAAAGATGTAAAAAGTTGATAAATAGATGACAATACGGCAAAGAGATGACCGAGAAGATGGCAAAGAGAACAAACTGATGGTAATTATATAACGATATTGCAAAGGATGACAGAAAGTGGCAGAAGGATGGCAAATGTGACAATATAGTAAGATAGGAAATCGGAAATCCATTTCCATGTGAAGATGAATCGAGGGAAGAGTGAATACCAGGAAGATGCGGTGAAGAATAAGGAAGGTACTAAAGAAAATCAGCATCATGCGTATCATTATTATTATTATTAAAACAAAAAAGTTAAAACAAACGAAGGTATCCCCACCAGAATGTTTGCGAGGAGGAGTTTGTAGAGTGGTGTTCTTAGATGAAGTGAAAATGTGTAGAAGATCTTTACTCCTAGAAAGCTATTGAGGGAAATACTTGGGCCTCTGAGCATAAGAGGGCAGTCAACTCTCCAAACCTACCCAACCTACACTTTTGAGAGAGACTGCGGTAAGGCAAGTAATCCTCCAGATGTCAGTTGCAGCAAGGTTGCCGAGGCTGCACCTTGCAGTGGGGGGAAATAAACCAGAAATGAAAATTAAAGTATTGAAAATAAGTAAATGTGAGAGTGGGGAAGGTGAATTCCTACAGAGCCTGAACCGATCCTAAGTGATTTAACTCATAGGTTTATTATATATATATATATACTCATTCTCATGGGTTTATTTGCTTGGCTACATAAAGATGGAAAGAGAACGATAATGAGAATACACGACGAGTTGATTGTGTACGATGGAAAGAACGCAAACGAAGTGATATTGAATACTAATGTGCATATTGCTGAACGCCATAAAGACGGAAACGGAGTAATACTGAATAATAATGGGCTTATTTGATGGACGGCATAAAGACAGAAACGGAGCGATACTGATTTTAATTCTTCGCCCTATTTACAAGCAGTCTCATCAAAGAAAGGTAGCGATGCTGAATATTCATGTTTATTTTCTGGGCACAGCGAAAGGGCATAATCAAAATGTTACTAAATAATCAATGAGTTATGAGTTAAAGCCACATAAGGATGGAAAAAGAGACACTAAATATTTAGGGGAATATTTGATGGTGGCATAATGACGGAAAAGGAGCGCTACTGAAGATTAATGGGGGTTTAATAGTGCTGCCCAAAACGGAATCACACGATACTGAATATTTAAAGGTTCATTTGTTGGGTGGCATAAGAACAGAAACGGAGCGATACTGAATATGTATGGTCCTATTTTTCTAGTCAGCATGAAGATGGAAAAGGAGCTAAGCTGATTATATACATATATTTATTTAATGGACTGTATAATGGCTGAAACGGAGTTACAATAGCATCCATAAGTAGAGAAAAAAATACCAAAATCTACATCAAAATACTTTTAATTTCCATAAAAATTGCACAGAATATTTTTTGAAGTTTTCCTCTGATAGTGTACACATTTTACCTATTATAATAAGCGATGGAAAAAGTTCTGATGAATATAATATGTAGTTGAAGAAAGTATGTAACCAAAACTAGAGAACGATCAATATAAATTCAACCAGAAATAGAAAACAACACAATTATCTCAGAAAATTCATCAAAATATTAATATTATGTAGGCTTGTGTTATTAATAATATGAAGACATCTTCGGTTGCAAGACTTCCCCAATTTGTTACATTATTCGGGCATGTTTTTATTCCATTGTTCTTCCAATCTTTGCCGGAGATCTTCAGCATTCGTGGGTTTCTGGGCCATAACCTCCTCCTAAAACCGATTTTTATCGGTTTTAAATCAAGGCTTTATGCAGGCCAGTTCATCACGACCTCCTTCACTAATTTTGCTCTGTGACACGGTGCATTTTCCTGAGGGAAAACGGGTTCACGTACTCCCGATGTCCTGAAGGATGGATTCTTGTATAGCGCAACGTTACTTTGCCGCGTAAACGGACGAGTGGAACGACTCTAGTGTTGGGAAACTGCTCCTCACCATTACACTGAAGCCTCAAAGTTTCGTGCATCTACGATTCAATCTATCACTTACACGATTCTTTACACGCTGTTTTTCATTAGATCCGAACCAATTCATTTTCTTTCTCCACTGAAAACGAAACTTTCCTACTTTTCAGCTCTTCACAGGAGATACTCAGTAACGAAGACCAACCTAGATGTTTAATTCGTTTTTCTCATGAATGGTTTCTTAGGATGGAAGTGGGATAAATAATTACATAGATATACAGGCGACAACAGACCTTGCAGACCATACTAGGTGACTTGGGATCAGGATTACGGGAAAAATAGATAGTATATGGGAAATATGAAAAGCAGGTGAAATTAGGTGAACCTGTCACCTGAAGGCTAGTAATTCCTGTTAGTTGGGGGTTAGATTCAAAGTATTAATCTATAGGACATTTGAAAGTATCTATTGTGTCGGAGTCCATTACCTTAGGAGAAAGCCTATTTCATAAGGTGACGATTCGGTTCGAAGAAATTCTTTGAGTAGTGTGAGTTAAAATGGTCACGCCTAATTTTGCAACCGTTTCCTCTCGTGTTATTTGACTAATGAATCGTGAAATATTTAGGGCAATCCATATTGCCTTTAATAAATTCAAACACCTCGATTAAGTCTCCTCTTAATCAAAGCTGAGATAACGGAAATAGATTTATTTCTCTAAGTCACTCTTCGTATGTTTTGTTCTTTAAACTTGGTATCATTAGGGTAAGCCTATGTTGGACTCATTCTAGTTTCGCTACAGCTTCCTGGTAGTATTCCGTAAGGGGGCGGACCAAGGAATTATAAAGATTAAGGATTGTACCTTTGGACTTAACTCGAATGCTCTACAAAAGAATCAAATCATTTCATTTGCTTTCTTAAGAACTTTTGAACATTGGTGACTGGGTTTTAGGCCGCTCGAAGTTGTTAATTCTAAGTCTATCTCTATGTCTACGCTTAAGAGTTGATTACCATTTTAGGAGTAATTTGCTTTGCCGCTTCGGTATCCGATATGAAGCACTTTACATTTATCCGCGTTCAAAGACACTTGCTACGTTTGCACCCACTTTGACAATTTGTCGAGATCGTTTTGCATTTCTTTAATCTGTGCCTTAATGAGTACTGTATTCTTAATTTTAGTGTCGTTAGCAAACTTCAATATTATGCATGAAAGGCCTTCACCTAGGTCGTTAATGTAGCGGGTGTCCCAAAATTGAGTCCGTATTTTGATGAAATTGAAAACTTTTCTGAAAAATTATTTTTGAATTATGTTCATCATGTTCAAATTGTGCTCTATACAAAATTGTAGTGTTCCATGTACAGGGTGTCCCCAAATTTGAATTTGTTTTCATTCCTTTTCAGAACCCTTTAATAATGAATACAAAAGAGCGGATTTTTGTTGTGATAGCTCGTATCAGAGGAGCGAAATTTAATGAAGTACGAGAAAAGTTCCAAAGAAAGCTTAGAAAACCTGGATCCACACACAACGCGATCCGTTCAGTTGTGAACAAATTAAAAAAAACTGGATCCATATATGATGATAAAGGAAGATGACGGAAAATGATTGACCACAACAAAATTGAACAAATTCGATAATTGTTTGAAAATTAACCAAGAACTTCGATGAGAAAAGCTAGTCAGAGACTTGATATGCCCAAGACAACAGTGCGCAGTCTTGCGTTCAACAATTATGAAAAAGCCTTATCACATTCGATTACTGCACTCTCTTAATGAAGATAAGACAAATCGAGCATCAAGGTGCTTAGAATTTGTGGATCAAATTGAAAATGAAAACCTATTAGATACGAAGGGCGGTCAATATGTTTTGCGAATCGGTAAGGCAAAACAGAGGAAGGGGGATGGTTGTTTGTGAGGGTGTTAGGACAAGTTATGACAAGTCAGGACCTGCAGCCGCACGCTCATGCCTCGTCAATTTAAGAAGCAGTAGCTGAACGCAGATCTTCAGTCGCATATTTTTCAACAATGAAGACGGTTGAGCACCGCGCAGTGATCAAATTTTTGACCAATGAAGGCAAGAATGCAAAAGAGATCCATGAACGCATGGTTGCAGTGTACACCGACACCTCACCTTCCAAGGCAACCATTGCTCGCTGAAATAGGGAGTTCCGCCATGTTCGTGAGTCCCTTGAATATGACCCACGTCCAGGACGCCCGTCAGACGTGACCAACGAGGACAATGCGGCCCGTGTGGAGAGGAGGATCCTCGAAAATGGACAGGTGAAGGTCGTAGAAATCGAGCGAGAACCTGGAATATCCCATGAAAGTGTTATCAACATCATCCAGACAATTTGGCCATGACCGAGGTCTCTGCCCGTTGGGTCCCTAGAAACCTCACGCTCCATGATCGACTTCAATGTCGTCAAAGTCCACAAGGCCAGAGTTGCACAAAGTGCCCTGCGCGAGTGTGGATTCAAGGAGTTCAAACATCCCCCCTACAGTCCAGATTTGGCCCCTAGCGACTACTTTTTATTCCGCCAGCTTAAGGCTGCACTGCGTGGACGCCGGTTTGGAGACGATGAAGAGATGTCCAGCTCGCCATCCAGGAGTGATTTGAACAGCAGTCGGGAGATTTCTGGTTGTCGGGAATTCGAAGCCTCAGGGACAAGTGGCGCAAGTGCATTGAAGTTGAGGGTAGTTATATTGAAAAATAATAAAACACTTTTCCTCATATCTCGTTTCCTTATATCCGAATTGCAAAACTTATTGACTGCCCCTCGTAACATCTTATTCAGTGATAAATCAACTTTCCACACATGTGTTAAAATTAATCAACACAATTGTCCTAGCTGGGCAAATGAAAGACCAGATGTTTTCAGGGAATGGAAAAGAGACTCTCCAAAGGTTAACGTGTGGCTTGGAATAACTAAATTTAGAATTTATGGCCCATTCCTTTTTCATTAAACATTTGTGACAGGCAACATCTACCTTGATATGATTTAGAACCACAGCTTGTCGATGATAGTATTGTTGATAGTGTCGTGTTTCAACAAGAAGGTGCACGATGTCATTATGCTCTAATTGTCCGAGATTACCTGAACCGCCGCTTTCCAAATCGATGGATTGGACGTGGAGGAGCTAGATCTTGGCCTCCATGTTCTCCCATGGATTTTTTTTTTGCCTGGGGTTTTATCAGAAAAAAAAGTGTATCGGCAAAAAATTAGTAATTTGAATGAAATTAAAGCGCGCATACTTTCAGCAGTGCTGGACATAACTGCCGAAATGCTCCACAATGTTTTTCTCAATGCTAAAGATCGACTTGAAAAGTTTTTATTTTCTTTTGTTTTCGATGAATTTTTGTTTTCCTTTTGTGATCATACTTGAGCCGGAAAAATAAACATAATTTTTTTTCTTTTCAATATCTATTAAGAAGGGATTATGTAACGATTGAAAAACAAATTAAAAATTTGGGACAACCTGTACATGGAACATTACAATTTTGCGCAGAACATGATGAACATAATTCAACAAGAATTTTTCATACAAATTTTTAATTACATCAAAATACGCATTCATTTTGGGACACCCGGTATAATAGAAATATAACTGGTTCTAGAACTGTCTCTGGGGTACCTTGCTAATGACGTTGGTGAGGCCACATGCTTTCCCATTTATGAGGACGCGTTTTTTACGATTGTTCAGACAGTTTTCTATCGACCTCGCTATGTCGCATCGAACTCCGCGCGCTTCTAATTTATGTAGTTATAAAACGTTTGTGAGAAACTTTATCAAATGCCTTTTCACAGTCTAGATAAGTAATATTCACAGCTTTAATCTCGTTGTATTCATTAATTTGTCGTTAAAGAAGTCTAATAGATTCGTTAGGCAAGAGCATTTATTACGAAAGTCTTTACTGTCACTAAGTAGGTTGTTTCCCTCCAAATGATTAACGATCCTATTGCGTGAGTGTGTCTCTAGAATTTTGCAAACAACCGAGGTTTAACTAATTGGCTGATAATTACTAGGTAGAGATTTACTGTCTTTTTTAAATCTTGGCGTTATGTTAGCGAGCTTCCACTCATTAGGTATTGTTCCGGTCTGTAACGAATAATTAAAGAATAACAACAGCAGTTTGGCTAGTGCACTTTTGGCTTTCTCTAATATGCAAGGAGTTAATTCCATTGCTTCTGAAACAAGGAACAGGAATAACATACTGATTTGAATTATGAAGTTTGATAATAGAGATCAGTCGAGAAATTTATTGACTCTTTAGGAAAAATCCCGAAAACGTTGTCTGTTCTCAACGCTCGTCGGTTACCTCATTATACCAATTAAATTTAGAGATGAAAGTCGTGAAATTGAAACAAAGCTAGAATGAAGAGGGGTGAATAGGTAAGCAGTTTGTAAGAGTATGCTTTAGAAAGGCAAGAGAATGAGAAAGGGTGGGAGAAAGGGACTTTGGCTCTTCTCAGACAGAACTCTGGAAGCCTTCTTATCTCTGCTAACGTTCTGATTTCAAAATTTAAAAAATTCTTTTCCGACTTGAGTAAAAGGCTATCTCAAGCCCAAATGCCCCCAAAGGGCTGTCAGTCTTGTAAATACACTCATACAAACGCCACACAGGAGCAAGAAGGTAATCGAAACACCCCCGCTACCACCCTAAAGTAGGGTACTGGGGAGTTAAAATAGCCTCTAGTTAACTAGAGGGAGGGAATCCCACAAGTCTAGGGGGCAATAAACCTTATTGCAGTCCTCGTCAAATTTTGAAAAACAAATTCATAAACCGGTGGCTGACAGCACCGAGTATGCTAAAGATGAAAGTTTGAAGATACATTTGTGTTAACATAGACAAAAGAAGGTAGATAGATGAAAGGATTGAAGAGGGCAAAAAATGTAATCAGTTAATTATTCTAACAGGCGTGTTAAGGGTCCCACATATTTCAAGTGACGTGAGAGAATCTGGCACGATGCAATCAGGTTCGGGTTCTTGGCAGCTTTACGTGAAATACCGTCGGCTGTCTCGGATCGGTCCTTCTCCGATATCCATTGCAGCGTACGATCTTCCGTGGGAGTCTTTTTCTCATTCGTCTACTTGCAGGACCCGGTATCCTCAATGAGCTTTATTATGCGTGAAATCATACATTTTGACCACTAACGATGCCTTGCAATGTCAGAGAAAATTCCTTCTCTCTTCCCCCGAACAACCAACTCTTTGAAGGATTTTGTCTACTTTAACCCTCCTCGCCATCCTGATGAATAAACAATACCATCAGGAGCAGTTTGAAAAGCACGTAGGAAAGTGTCGTCCTACATACGCTAAGAATATCTACGTACAAAGTAAAAGTTATAATTTATCACTGGTGGGCGCCCGCTAATTTTTTGTTAGCCCGCTAACTTTGTTGGGCATTCCACTAATCGCTAATCGGTAAAATTTCCGGCTTCACGGGTCTGCTATCGCAAATTCGCTAATAATAACGTCTGGCCAATCTAATCCAGAAATTTCTCCCACTTTCAAGAACATTCTTGAATTTTCCTGAAATTTCATTGTTGGCGGTTTTTGAAAGTTTGCGTTAGCGGACTATAAATTTGGCATATCGGTAACTGCAAATCCGCTCATTTTTCAAATTTTCCGCTAACTCTATTCCGCTGTTTTTGTCCGTTATTAGCGGATCAGCGGTTGGTAGACTTAAATTGCGGAATGCTCACCCTTTGGAATTCATCGTTCTCTAGTTTTGGCTGTTCCTTTCTTCATTACTTTCCTTATAGCCCTCTCATCCACTATTCTATGAAATGAGGCTTGGACACTATCAGAGGTGTTTTTATAGAGGCTATTCTGTGTAGTTTTCATGGAAATTAAACAAATATTTTGAAGCAAATATAAATTTTCATATTTCTTTTCTATTTGGACAGTACTACATATATATGTTGAATATTAATGAGCTTATTTGCTAGGTAGCATACGCACGGAAAAGGAGCGAAACTGAAATTTCAACTACATATTTCCTGGCTGGCATAAGGACGGCACGAAGCTATACTGAATATTTTTCGACTTATTTATTAATCGGTGTAGTGATGGAAGTGGAAGCGATTCTGAATATTCATTCATGGAGATATTTGCTGGGCGGCATAAGGACGGAAACAGAGCAATAATGAATATTTATGAGCTTCTTTGCTGGGCAACAAAAAAAGGAAACGGAGCTATACCGAATATGTATCGGTACTTTTTATTGAGAAAATAGTTTCATTATATTATTTACATTTAGAACATAACTCACGCTATGCCTATCGAGTGGTGGACGTACTCCTAGTATTTCATTGTTATCTGAGAACAAAGAAAGATTAAAGCTCAGTCGTGCATTTTCTCCTTACGATATATATATATATATATATATATATATATATATATATATATATGACCAGCAATGACCAGCAATGGGGGCACCTTGGTTCGACTTTCGGCAAGGGTATTTCGTTTTTTTCATATATATATTATATATATATATATATATATATATATATATATATATATATATATATATATATATATATATATATATATATATATTATATATATATATATATATATTTCGATTTTTTCATATATATATATATATATATATATATATATATGAAAAAATCGAAATACCCTTGCCGAAAGTCGAACCAAGGTGCCCCCATTGCTGGTCATTTGCTGTACCGCTAAACCATCAGGCACATCATATCAAACCTAAAATCTCACCAGGATAGAAGGTATTTCTAAGGGATTTTTATACATATCTCCAAACATCTCACAATTTAAAGGGTCACTATCCATAACATACAAAGAAATGTATCAAACCTCATCTTAAAGATATTGTGAATCACCTAAAGCTGACGCCTCCAGATTAATGTCAGTTGCATGCTATTCTATATTCCAGTATTTCAGTTTTCTTTGTCAATTTCTCTTAGTTAACGGCTGAAGATGGTATGAAAAACAACATATCAAAACTAGTCCCCTTTTAATAAACTTTATGCTCAAAAACAGTGAAATTTTCTTGTATATATATATATATATATATATATATATATATATATATATATATATATATATATATATATATATTATGGCCGAGTGATCTGAGCCCCTGTTAATTGCACTTGGGCTAAGCGACGTCTATTGTTGACATATCAACGTAATCTCTTATTTCCCAAATCCTCTCTCTAATTATTTCAGTTTATGCCAATCAATTTCTTATATAAATTCCCTATAATCGCTTTCCCTGTTAGTAAGTAACATTTCATTTACGAATTTGTAGTTATCTGCCAAGTGACGGCTGAGGAGAGAAAATAGTGTAACGTCAAGTACCTTTTCCTGGACAAACACTTGGACGACAGAGCCACATAAACAATTTCTTTACATAGAAAACACCTGGTCGAAACAAACAAATATACCGCTGGTGTTTCGATTCCTTTAAAAGATTAAGCAATGATTTGCCACACGCCAGACGGAAACGCTCTTAGGCATACCTTATAACAGAAGATCAACGCATAATTGAGCGACCAAAGAACAACAGATTATGACCTCAATCAAAACATTACTCCCAATTCTGTTTTGAAATAAACAGAGGCAAATTCAACACTTTATGGAAATATGTATCCGGAGAAAAAAAAAAAGGTTTTACAACTGATAAAAGAAAGAAGAAGGCAACCATTGGGAAATTTTATCAACCGAAAAACAATGAAGAATATAACCATTAAGACATTTTTTGAACCGAAAAAAACAAAGAACGTAAGCCACGGGAAATTTTATCAACCTAAAAGAACAAAGAAGAATATAACCAGCTGGACGTTTTACCAACCGATAAAACAAAGAAGAATGCAAGCAGCGGGACATTTTATTAACCTAAAAACAATAAAGAATGTAACTAATACGATATTTTATCAAACTGAAAACAAAGAAAAGTGTAACCAACGGGAAATTTTATCAACCTAGAAAACAAAAATGGTACCAGCGGAACATTTTATTAACCGTAAAAACAAAGGAGAAAGTAACAAGAGGAGCATTTTATGGACCGAGAAAAGAAAGAGATGAGCGTAACGGGAAATTTTAGTGAGAAAACAGAGAACTTAACAGCGAGACATTTTATCAATCGGCAAAAACAAAGGAGAAGATAACCAACTGGTCGTCCTTTTATTAAGCGAAAAAAACCTCAACCAACGGGTCATTTTTATTAAATCGCGAAAGATTGACAAAAAGGACGGATAAAAAAAGTGATCAAAACTAAATGTTGAAGAGCGTAACTCCAAAGCCCGGACTACGTTCGTACAACACAGGAATTCGGTGCTACGAACTTGAAACTCCATTTCTGAGAAAGAAGCTTGACGCTATTTTGACTGCTCAGTGTGACACTTGAAATAGTGTGATTCTTGTGTAACACTGGCACTAGTAACATTTTAGCGACATCGTGGTACTAGTGGGACAGTTGTAGTATTGTGATAATAGCGAGACATTGATACAAGCCTATTACTAGTATCATACTGGTACTGATATGATAGTACTATGATAAAGGCACTAGTGTTTTATAGGTGTCATTGACACTAGCAAGATACTACATACTATGACACTGGTACTTGTGCCATAATAGTGAGACATTGAAGCAGTTGTGACTTACACACTAGTCTGAGACTAATCTAACACTGTCAATAGTGATGCTGATACTAGTGTAACACTAATGAGATGTTTGTTCTAGGATGTTAGTAATATGACCCTGGTATTATTATAGATTGCTGTCATTGTAAGTGAGGGGAAGGAGGAGAGGGGTGGTTAGTTAAGGGAATAAAATTTCCCCTTCAAATCCAATTAATTTTTGGTACGTGATTAGAACAAATTCCCCAAAGATTATCCACTAGGAAAATGGATACAAGAGTAAGAACTACTAGGCTTTGACTTGGTTTTCCAACAAGATGTTAAAATGCATTTTATTTTCAGTGACCTCCTCCCCCCTCCGGACAAATCATCCCTTTTATGAGAGCTTGAAGCGGACTCCGTTTGCTAACCATTCGTTTAAGACAATCTATTTACTTTCTTTACGAACGAGGGCAGATTCGGGAGCATTGGGTGCCTCCCTCGTTACCAGTATACTTGTTGCTCTCTTTTTCTTGTAAAAAGGTTTTGAAAAGAAATGGTGAAGTTAAGGGATGTGAAAATGTGTGAAAGTTACATCTCTTGATTAGCGTAAAGAAGAAACTACCCGGAGCGCGCGGGAGTTGGGTGGGAGATTGTACGATGATATTCCAGAAAGAAGAAGCCTCAATGTATTATTGAAGAAGATTCAAATATTAAAAAATCGAAACATCAACCACAATATGAAAAACAAACAAAATAAATCTTCATTTCTGTAGAATTTCCTGGCGTTTGTGAAAGACGTAATTAGTGAAGAATTGTAAGTGTTGAAAATAATTTCAGCGAAGGGGTACGTCTTTCCAACTCTATTTCCATGGAAACCAATGAGCTATTCGTATGACAACGTTTTTTTAGCATTTTACTGTTTTTGTTCGCTGAAATATTCCCAAAAGATTTTCGGTGACAAGACTTATTTACCTTAATCCGACAGCAACGGTTTCTTTCAAGACTAAGCTCCCCAGTATGTGCGCCTGTGTAGGTACGTAGACGTGTACATGTTCTAGCCACTTGAGCTTTGGTTTATAACTTTCATATAATCCTTTTTGCCTCATTCCATATTTCTTTATTTAAAGTTGTGTATCAATCCCTTTTCAGTTTCCACCCATTTTAGTACTATATACGAATATTAATTTTGTTACATTGAAGAGATTTTTTCGTTTCTAGATTAAAGTGAAGAATTCACAAAAGACACAACCTATGCACTGCGCATTCAATGCTTGGGAAAATTGGAGTCAGAAGTGACATTATAAATTAACCTTGTCAAGATACTCTCACAACGGAGGAAGTTATGGTATCGAGATGAAAGGAGAAAACACTGGCCGATTCTGAAAAAAAGTCTCCGATTATGGAAACAAATGTGGCCGATTCTGGGAAAAAAGGTGACCGATTAGGGAAACAAATGTGGCCGATTCCTTAGGGCAAAATATGTCTGAATCTTGGGGTAAATGTGGCCAATTCACGGGGAAAATGTGACCGATTCTGGAAACAGATGTGTCCGATTTTTAAAACAAATGTGGCTGATTCTGGTGAAAATGTGGGTGATGCCTGGGAAAATGTGGCCGATTCTTGGAGAAATGTGTCCAATCTAAGAAAAAGTTTCATTCTGCCAAAAAAAAGTGTGTCCTATTCTGGGAGAAAAATGTGGCCGATTCTGGGAAAAAATGTAGCCAATTATGGGAACAAATGGTGCCGATTCTGGAAACAAATTTGGCTGATTCTCTTGGGAAATTAGGCAGATTCTAAGGTAAAATGTGTCGGATTCGGGGGAATAATGCGGCGATTCTTGGGAAAATGTGACAAATTCTGGAAAACAAGTGTCCGATTCCGGGGAAAATGCGACCGATTCTGAGGACAAAATGTGGCTGATTCTGGAAAAAAATGTGGCCGATTCTAGGAAAAAAAATATGGATGATTCTAGAAACAAATGTGGCAGATTCTGGGGAAAATTTATGGCCTATTTGGGGAGAAAATGTGGCCAATTCTGGTAACAAATGTGTCTGATTCTGGTAGAAATGAGGCAGATTCTGAAAAAAAGGTTTCGAGTCTGGAGAAAAATATAGCCAAATCCTAGAACAAATGTGTCCAATTCTGGGGCAAATGAAGTATATTCTAGGAAAAATGTGGCCGATTCTCAGAAAAATACGGCTGATTATAAGAAAAAAAATGTTGTAGCTTCTGGGAAAAATGTGACCGATTCTGGGACAAAATGTGACCAATTTGGGGGAAAAGCTATGCCTGTTTCTGGAAGGGGTGGCCGATTCTGGGGACATTCCTTTTACTTACACGGGAGTGTACGTGCTACATTGGTACATGTCGTGGGGGTAAGCCGAGGGATGAGGGTGGTTCCTTACAATACTTTCGGAAGACGGATCTATTTTGACATGAGATAAATACAAGATATTTCAAGCAGTTCTTGGTGAAAATAAAATTGAACTTTATTATGCAAAAAGTGGCTATTATTTGCCAACACATCCTCCCTTCAGGTCAATCGATTTTTCTGTAGGTGATATTAAAATGATTTTAATCCTTCTCGAAAAAATGAGTGCTGCGAATTTCAGCGTTGCGAAACTATCGATTTTGCGTGTGTAAGCGACGTGAATCGCGCCCCTTTGATGTTCTCTTTCATTTGGGGAAAGAAAAGGAAATCCAACGGGGGTCAGGGCTACAGAGTGGATGGGGTAAGACTCTCCATTGAAGTTCTATTAAAGTGGCCTTACATGAATGAGTTAATGCGTTTATGTTGTGAAAGACAACTTCTTTATGCAGCTTTCCTTATTAGTCACGTACACGCGAATCTATAAGTTGCTGTGTCGGTTCGTAGGTCGGTAGGTCGGTCGGATGTAACCATTTTGCTTTTCAATGAGTTTTTTGGCAATAAAATCGTAACTATTCAGCTGATTCTAACGAAATTTGAAATCTTTATGTTTTTTTACATTTTCTTTCAAATGATATAATTGCTAAGGTTCTAGCATGGTTAATCCGGGAATTATTAAAAGAAAAATAATTATGGGTCGGATTTCCCCACTCGTTTAAAGTTTTGACGGTCGTAAGGTCATTTTAACCTTGCTTTAACCCTTTCACTACCAGAACATTTTTATTACAACGAATGATATAAAAGATTAAAAAATGTTATATAGGGCACATAGATTAAGAAATAAATATTAGAATTTTAGCTTTTTTTTTCTAATTTTATAGGCAAAAAATATTTTGGGACATTTTCTGCGGGTTTATTTGTCTTCGATGGTATAGAAAACGGCGTATGAGAAAACGTTTATATTAATAATTTGACCTCCTTTTATTACAATAATAATAAGTTAAACCTAAAAATATTTTAATTATAGAAAGCATGCCATACAAAATGGCACCTCACACGAAGAACATACAAAATTTGTTCTTTTGTAAATGTTCTCTTCAGAACACTTAACCCAACGCCTCCTTCCTTTGGCGCTTATCTGGTATGTGATCGCCGATGTTACAAAGGCGTTTTGCTCTCTTTGATCGTTTGCCTCTGATTAAGGGATATTTTTTCTTTTAATTTGACCTTTTTTGCGCCTAATTTGAACTATTTGTGTAACAAACCTGGGAAAATGTAACCTATGTTTTGAAAATTTCGTTGTACATTATATGGCTATTGACAGCACATGACATCAGGAGGCGGTAGAAAACATTCTTCCACCATTATGTAGATTTACAATTCAAGTCGTAACTTCCTACTTTTTGTTCAGATAGATCAACCCCACCTTTCACATGATTATATAAAGCAATTGCTTCTTGGCAATTAACTGCAACTTTACGCCAACATTTTTCTTTTCTATTCAGTGGTAATGATATTTTCATTGCAGTTTCTAAGTACCAAAACCTCTCTCCCATCTATCTAAGAGAGAAATTAGTAGACCAATAGTCAATAATGTTTGAGACTTTATTGTAACACATTTCAAAAATAATTCCCCAAACAATCATTACTTCTCCATCAGTAATGGCAATGGAAGCATTTTTCCACGATTACGAATGCTAATTCTTTCATTTGCACACTCTGAAATGAATATTATGAGACTCCTAGGAAAGAGACACTTTGAAAGCATCAAATTCAATATGCTAAGAAGGCAATGATATAAAAGGGTTTTGGTGGAATATAGTAGGGAACTTTGAATCGAGAACGAAAAGATCTTGGCGGTGTTTACCAAGTTGCGGGTACCTCTATTGCAATTGGACCTATTTTCTGTTTAGTCGAACAGATGAATTATCTTCATCTGAAGAAGAAATATCTTCATCCGATTTACCATAAACATTCAGTAGATTCATCAGAATCACATAACTCATCCTCGCTGCTACTTTTCCAGAATTCTGCTTGGATTTCTTCGCTGCTGCGTAACTTCCAGTCCATCCACCCCCTCCCCCCTAAATTATACGTTATTAAATGTGTATAATATATAGATATTATAGAAAGCATAAAATAAATAGAGTGGAAAATATGTTTTCTAATATACCTACATGAAGAAACTACAACTAGGACTAGCCTTTAACTAGGACTAGCTCATGCCATCAGGTACAAATCTCATTTTTTTACCACATCCCTTCGCATATCTAGCCCCCCTTCCCAATTCCCCAGACTGCACTCACCTGGACTATTATGTGTGAGATGTGGTTGAGAGAGAGAGAGAGACGAACAAGTTCCCATGCATCACTCAGGTGTAGCTTAGATCCAGGATCACCAAAGGCCTTCATCGAGAAGGCTTGCATCACGTTCAAACGCTGCCTGAAGGTCTCGGTTGAGGGCCACGGCGATTTCATTGAATAATATGAATTGTACAATTGTAAGCGTGCTCCCTTTTGGCCTGGTAAATATGTGTTATAGCCCCAATAACTAGTAGTAGTACCCCAGGCCCTCAGTCGGTAGTTGGAGCATGTAGTCAGTGCAGTCAAGGTGATCAGGCAGTCGGCGCAGCGAAATCCTTATTACTAAGAAAGAACTGTCTGGTACTCTAGTTCACGGTGCAATCTGGCGTTGAATGACGCATCGTGTAGGAGGTTTAATCGTAGCAGAGAGGCTTGGGACCCTAAATGATCACAGCAACTCGACGTAGTGCTTGTGCGTCTATGATTAAGACCTCGTAAGACATAGTGGCGGAGAGCAAAAGGATCTGTATGGCGTTAATTTTATTCAGAATACAAGATTTTCTCAGATTGGCTCCCTGAGCTAGAGTTTACAAGGCTTTTATACAAGACTTATATGGGAGGAGCTAGAGATCATTTCAAAAAGAGTTTGCTAATACAATATTACTTAGGAGGAGTTATTGACTAATTTACTGAAAGATTTCCAATCCTATGTTCGTTTGGAGGAGTTTAGTTAGGTTTATAACGGGGTTTACCAATACTAGCCTAAGAAGGATATGTTACTTTTCCACATTGCCTGTTATTTGCTGCCTTTACGACTAGTCGACGGGTACAGATTTTTCTACCCTATCTTAAAAGTGGGTGGCACCGAAAACGTATCACGTCTAACAGAAAATGATTTTGATCTTATAACAAATTCCAAAGCATTTTCTTTTTTGAGAAATATTTAAGAAAGGGAGTTTTTAGCAGTGTCTTGGTTTTGCTCCTTAAAGGGCACGTTTTTGCTGTGATTTCATTGAGATTTAAAAAAAAAAGAATTTCGAATTTGGTCAGCAATTGAGAGTTGGATACAAAGAACAGTTGAGTTTTGAAATACAATGTACATTTCTGTGAACTTCTAAGCGCTTAATTCATATAAATTTGCCTATATATCTAACTAATGATCTCTCTCTCTCTCTCTCTCTCTCTCTCTATATATATATATATATATATATATATATATATATATATATATCTATATATATATATATATATATATATATATATATATATATATATATATATATATATATAAGAAAAAAGAGAAATTACACTACACGCAAATGAGCAATGAGACAAGAAACCGGAAGTAAGAGAAAGGGACATTAGAAGAACAATAGAATCAAAGAGAGAAGAGGGCAGCACAATGAAGGCAATCCTTTAACGCCAGGGGAAAAAAGTTTGAAATTCCTGGCCGGGACTTGAACCAGGGTCTGCTGATTGCCGGTCAGATGCTCTACCGTTAAGCTACCAGGCACAGTGACTCTACCTCGCCCAAAGCTTTACTCCATCAAACCCAGTATCTCCCTAAGCTAGGAACCTTCAAGGAATTTTTATACCACATCTTCTTACCCGCTCACAATTTAAGGGCTCATTATCCATGCCACGTCACATACAAAGAAAGAGCAAATACAATTCTGAATGGCAGAAAATAATTATGGCGAAAGCCCTGTGGTGGTTGTTATCACCCGCAGAACTTGTATTTGCTCTTTCCTTTTTCTTTCAGATTATAAAATTATTGTTGATAATCTTCTTCGGTATTCACCCTAACTTTTGTCCCTTAATTAGAAAGAATTGATTAGGTCCCTAATATGGATGCATATTTTAATCAAGGTAAGTCCATTTTTTCTAGACCTTAACATTTCTTTTTTAGCAACAAACTCCCATTAGTAATTATCACCCCACGCTTTAGAAGAAGCGTTTCTTCCTTAAGAACTTTTATCGCCATTTTTCTGTCAAGATTTGGAAGAAATCTCAAACTTTTTCATTGTTTTCTATTTTTCCATTTCGTTTCACTAATGCACTAATGTAACATTTATACTTCTTTTGTTTTTATGAGATCACGAATTATTTTCTAATTGCTTAGGTCGAAATATATAAGAAATGACTATTATTCGCTTCAAACTTTGTTTTTGTGTTCGGAGTAATGTAGTTTTTAAATTTATGTATTTTCCTGAACATTTAATAGAAATACCATATATTATGACTTCACCTAACTGTTCCATTTTACGAACGTGTCCCTAAATTTATGGGCGATGTTCTCGTTGCTTTTAAAACCATTCAGTGATGAGTAGCTGATAGAGATTTTACTAGATATTTCTAGATTTTCCTAAAACTCTCAGGAACAATCTATAATTTTCTACAACTTGCCAGCTAACCTTATCAATGACTGACGGGTTATACATTACAAAGAAAAATAAGAGAAAGATTTTCCTTTATTAAAATATTTTCAAAAATATGATGAGTAAGTAGGTAAATGAAATTTCCATGGTACATAAAAAACATGCATTTCATATATTTTATGAAGATTTCATATGATACAATCGTATATTCAAAAAATTATACTAAAAATACTAACCAAATAAAATATTGACACGTCCCGTCGTCTCAATCCAACTGGTTTAAATGCTTGTTTTCCAGCAACCAAACCAATCATCAGTAAGAAGCCCCATAAGGCGAGGCTCGAATATGCAGTAGCTTAGATTGTTTGTAGGAATAAATGTAGGGAGAGAATTCATATCAGCGACGAAAGTAAATTTAATTTAGTTGGATATGATATCTGACGTTTATTAGACGCAATGCTTTTGAGAGACTTAGCCCTAAATGTGTTAAAAGGTCTGCCAAGAATAAAGGGAGCAGCGTCATGGTTTGGGTGATGTTTTCTACTGAAGGAGTTTGTCTTCTAGTGAAAATATTTGGAACGGTTAATGCAAATGTGTACCTAAACCTCGTACAACTTGTTATAACTTCACTCGCGAACATCTCTGAACCAGTCAGCAGTATTTATGCAGGACAACGCGCCATGCCATACTGCATAGCGAGTAAAATACTAATTGAAAAAGCAAGTATCGAAGTAATGAAGGGGCCTGCTCAGAGCCCGCACCTGAACCCAATTGAGAACCTTTGGAAGATCATTGGAAACAAAGTTCAAGACCAGCAGCGTTCAACTGTGAGGGATTTATGGACAAAAATTGAGCAAGAATGGAACAAAATAACATACAAATTTTGCAAGAAAGTGATGCAGTCCTGTCGTCGTTGTTGCGCCAAACTCATAGAAAACAAAGGTTTCAAAACCTCATATTAATTGTTTTAAGTTTCATCGATTCGATATTTTATTTTGTTTGTGTATTGAATATTTCTTGAATATATGATTGTAGAGGGTTCCACTAAAATAGTAGTATTTCCCTACCTCCTAAGTTATTACTTCGGTAGGGAAAGCGAGCCGTTACTGCCACCCCCCCTCCGACTTTACCCTTTTTGGACTTACCAACAGATCACTGAGAAATTTACACTGAGGCATGACGCTGAAATTAAAGGCTACCTCCCCGCCGTCTGACCCCCCCATCCTTTCCGGTTCGGCAGATTACTCATCTATTTTGTAGGTTTTCCTCGGACAACTTTTATAGCTCCAGCCACTGGTCATTGCGTCTGACCCACCGATCCTGGCCTCTTACACTTTCCCGTAAGGACACGTTCGGTTGTCCCGGCCGATAATAAGGGTTGGAGAAGGCCCCTCTCTCTCCCTGTTTTGGAGAAATCCGGGTATATATGCACCCCCCCCCAACGATTACCCAGATATATGGTTAGACGACGCTTCCCCAAAAGGAGTTCGATTCAACGACGCTCTCTCCCGAGAAGTGTCTAGTGACGGTCACAAGCCAAGGAAGAGCTGGACATCACACTCGTATCTTCGGGTCAGGGAGAAGAGTCTTTTGAGGCAACGTCAGCCTCTCTCTACTGCCTTCGGATAAGGGATTAGAGAAGCCATCCTCCAAAGTTTTTTTGGTGATCTCTTGAGGACAAGAGGCCCGATAGCTCGCTCAATCCGAATTTAGAGAAGTCATCTCCCCCTGCCGCCTTCGAAGTTCGACCGGTGACCTATTAAGGACAAGAGGCCCGATAGCTCACTCGATCCGAGTTTGGAGAATTCACCTCTCCCCCCTTCGAAGTTCGTCTGATGACGTCTTGAGGACAAGAGGCCCGCATATCGCTAAATCCGAGGTTGGAGAAAGTAGCACCACGCTCATCGGGTTCTCAGCTACACCCGTTAGTAATTAAGGTCACAGAGACCATCCACCCCAGTTCGCCCCGCTTTACTCTCGAGGTTCAAAGGAACTAAATCGCTCACTCCCCCAAATCTCCCATTATAACCATTCAATAACCCTGGTTATCCAATTAGTATTCGGAACCTAATTCTATCTTATTCATGTACCTATATATATATCCATATTTATTTTGTGCCTTTTATTTAGTGTGTATTAAAATATATTTTTGCCGTTCTGTTTGGGATATTCCTTGGTGCGTTGAAGCTAACTATTCAAATCGCACTCATAGAACAATAACAGTTGTCGCCTTGCTTAGCCTACCTTAGAGCCTGTGTGCGTATATTCCCGTACACTTGGCCATACTTCGACAATGATTATATCTTATAAAATCCTCATAAAATTTATTACATGCATGCTTTAATGTATCATGGAATAATTTTTCCTACTCATAATATTTTTTTAAATATTTTAATAAAAGAAAATTGTGATCTTATTTTGATCGGTAATGTATATGTTCAGAGGAAAAAAGAAATTAATTATTGTAACCTATAGATTGGGACAAAATAATGGAAGCAAGGTATATTTCGAACCCTATATATTAGCCAACGTTTCAACATAAGTAAAAATCCCAATGCTACATAAACCTTATATGTATGCAATGCTGACACCCTGTACTTTATGTAATAACGATAACTGTATTTTTCACAGATATTTGCATCAGTATACATCAAAATGCATGACGTTTGTGAATTCTAAAGAGGACAAAATGTTGAACATTACTTCAGGAATGGCTCCTTCTAATAATAACTTAACTCAGCCGTTTTCACCCAGGATCTTTAAACCTAAGTTTTTCCAACAATTCGTACTCTTTAAAAATCCCAAAGGTCTCTCATTTCACTGTCTATTACTATAAAAATACCAAAAAGAGAATAAATTAAGCCTAGCATCAAGAATAAGGTATCTAAACGGCATTTGGAGTTAATATCTTTGTATAATTGCTAGCAGAAATATGTCTATTGAAGGAGTTGTCAACGCTATGTATTTTAAGGCAAACTTTCTTTCTACTGAAGATGTATTATCTTTCCTCCTCTCCCTCATTTTCATTTTTGCTGTATGGTAAATATTAACCATATATGTATGACTGATCACAAACAGAAGAAGTGGTAAAGGTATCAAAGTAGAGGAGGTTCATATTCAAAATAGCCGGATTTCACTATTCACATTGGGAGTTAAAAGCTAGTTTTACTAATCAAAGAAACATTTATTTAGTAAGGTAGGTAGTTGGCTGATGTAAAAACAGTACTATCTGCTCCCCTACTCAGAATAGAACTAGCCTCTGAAGCCTTTGGACTTGTCAGAGAATATGACTCTGATCTTAATGTGCATTTCATTTTCCGGGGAGGAAAACTCCTCCACGATGCGAGGGAAGAAAGGTGAAACTTACATACGTACCTTTTATTGAGTCAAAATACGATATGTGAAGCTCTTGTTTGTAGAGAAATCTGGCATCTAGCTCCACACAGTCCTGAAAACGGTGTTTCAATCTATCTGAAGATATCTGAGCTTTTCGATATGCACCTTTTCGAAACGCCACTTCTGACAGCATCAAGGGACACACGAAAAACGTTTGATGAGGTAACATCCGGGTTTTAGAGTATGTGTGTGGGAGAGGGAGGGGGGAAGTTTGCCCACTATTTTCTCGTAGGTCAGCCCTCGCTTGTAGGTCATCCCTCGCTCGTAGGTCAGCCCTCGCTTGTAGGTCATCCCTCGCTCGTAGGTCAGCCCTGATCTTAGGTCAGCTCTCGCTTGTAACTCATCCATCGCTTGTATGTCAGCCCTCGCTCGTAAGTCATCCATCGCCCGTAGTCAGCGTTTGCTTGTGTCATTCATCGATTGTATATCAGCTCTTGCTCGTAGGTTAACCCTCGCTCATAAGTCATCCATGACTCGTAGGTCAGCCCTTGCTCTTAAGTTCTCCATCGCTCGTAGGTCATGATTCTGTCATAGGTCAGTCCTTGCTGGTAGGTGAGCCCTGCTCGCAAGTTTTCTATCGCTTGTAGGTTAGCCTTGGCTCATAGGTCACCCTCGCTCGTAAATCCTCCATCTCTTTTATGTCAGCCCTTGCTCTAAGGTTAGCTTTTGATCGTATGTCAGCCCTTTCTCATTGGCTGCCTTCCCTCATACGTCATCCATCATTCGTAGGTAAGCCCTTGCTAACATAGAAGAGTTGAGCTGGTACAGTATTGGGATGAAGCAAAATATACCAGTGCAAAATTCCCAGCCTTTTTCTTGCTTGCTCGCTTTTTGATTTTCTTAAAACTTCTTCACAGTAATTGTTCGTATATTATTTTTACTCAAAAAGCAAGGCGATCAAGATTATTTATCTGGAAGTACCACTCCTCCTTCCTTTCTGAACTGACATCTATGCCTTGAAAGTGGCCGACTTAAAAAATCCCCTCACAAGCGACTGTTTCGATTGGATCTTGCTCTTTCGAAGGCACCTATACGAGACAGAGACAAGTTTCTTAGGAAGTTGAATTACCTGCAGAGACCCACTGGTCCCGAGAACATTTCTAACCTGTTTTATTCTGAATAAATCTGTGTATGTATGAATTGGAACCCCAGTAGCAATACATTTAGTACATTCGTACCTTATTGCACCATCTTCACTTGTGTACAGAATGTTTTGATCATAGGTCATTAATTATAATGAATGCCGTTTTGTTGTCTCCTAAAAAATAAAACCAATATATTTAACGTAAATATAGTGAAACTAAGAAATGAATTAACGTATGGTTGCTGTGACAACCGTGGCAGAATAGGAAAATGCAGCTAACAACGTATCTAATTATTATTTTCGTCGTTTCAAATGTTCCTGCTTCGCCATCTACGCTCGCCCTTTTCAACTCAATCCTCAAGGGACACGAACGGCATTAAATGGGATCGTTAATTAGAGACGTAATTAAGCTTCACTCAGTCAACTCACTCGAAAAATAACGAACATTCTGAAGGTCGGAGTTGCTTTAGTTGCTCTGGAATTTGACCTTTGAAAATTGCCTCGTGATGAGAGGCTGCAGTGTCACTCTGTCTCAGTGCCTCCCTCCATTTCCTATTCGGTCACCTGCGCCTCTAAGATTAATTGGAAGAACGAAGAAGAGGAGCGGATCCCATTCAAACATGGAATTGGTTCATTATAGAAAAAAAGGCAACATAGAATAGATGGCGAGTAGATGAACATAATATAAGGAGTACAACCGAGAATAAAAAGAGGACAATGAGTTAGTATATAAAAAAACACAAGGCTAGAACATAAATGAGGAAAAGAGGTTAAAATATACACAAGGACTACTGAAAAAAAAGACTGGATTATTATAAATACAAAAATATTTAATGTAAAGAGTACGGTAGATATAGTGTGTGCGCAAAAAAGTGTGTGTTTGTGTAAAGAAATTACTTGGATATTTTGGAAAAACTAAATTCTACGTTTAATATGGCAGTGGAAATCTTTCTTGTTAATGAGGCACTTCAATGATACCTCTCCCCCCCTCCCCCTTATGTAGATGTTACTCTAACTTTTGGTACCTTGACGTGTACTCCTCAAAGAAATCCTCGGCTCCGCTCCTTTGATGTCATGCTCAAGGAGGAATCGCTGAAAAGCTTGACTCCAGCTGCATCCCGAAAGTCATTAGGGCAGTAAGGGGTTGGAAGGGAGTTGGTACCGCCATTGTGGTGTTGATACGTGGTAAGCACTCTTAGTTGCAAAGTGGTTGTTGATGCTAAATTACTTTTCACTATGCGCTAAAGTGAACCCCTTCCTCCAAATAAAGCGCAATTAGTATTTTTCTCGGTGTCTTCAAACTTTGCCTAGAAGTTATACAAACAACGAATCCCTCAGTCATAATCCGGAAAAGTTTAATAGGTCGCGGAGGAATTCTTTCCTCCTAATCCCCATTTCCTCTTTCTTTTCCCCTGGGTGATTTGTTGAAGGTTAAAACTTTTTGTTTATTTTTTCATTTTTTTCTTACGATGCCGTCATTTTTACTTATATAAGCTCTTGAGAGGAGTGTGTAATGATAAGGACTGGTTCTTACGATCAAACCTAGACAAATGCATGAGCAGTTCTGTCCTCTTTCGAAGTAGATGCTTTTAATCTTACTTAGTAGGATATACGCATTGCAACGACAATTTATTCTGCTTCGAGATTCAATGGGGGAGAAATTAAATGGCGGGATTTTTTTTAACCTATAGTTCTATAATCGAATTCTAGATTTTCTTGGAAGCTATATTATTTCACACGAACATAAATGATTAAGTTTTAGTTTTCTTGTCTGAAAATCATTTTTTTATTATAGAGAAAAGATTTTGGGTTAATACAGAGACTTCGCTTTGTGTTTAATGCCATTTGATTTTTGAGTTAGGGATTCTAAATTCGATTAGTTTATCCTCCTATTTTGTTACAGCTTGCAAAGGAACATCTCAAGGCAGATTTCAGGAAATTTAAGTCAATATTTAGTGCTACCCACAGTGATGGAATTTTTTAAAAATCATGATTTTTTTTAACCTTATCATCTAATATAATTAATAAATGTGAAATATTATTTTGGATACAGAGGTAATTTTTTTTCACATTAACTGATTTGAAAGCTCCAGGTTTAATTCTAAACAGCTCGACCTTGGTGAGCTTTTCGCCTTTTACACAACTTGTCTACTCTGCTACACAAGCCTAGTCAGTCACGTCTGAGACTTGGTGATGATGTGACATTATTTTTTTTCACCATTGGTATCAGACCCGTGAAAATCAGGAAAGTT
Organism: Ceratothoa steindachneri; assembly: GCA_963969495.1. Taxonomy (NCBI): domain Eukaryota; kingdom Metazoa; phylum Arthropoda; class Malacostraca; order Isopoda; family Cymothoidae; genus Ceratothoa; species Ceratothoa steindachneri. The sequence goes on from OZ018319.1 coordinate 145,610,552, forward strand.
TCCCATCTTACTCGTGGAAAAAGTTGATTATTTCTTATTGATTGTCGTAGAATTGCTCATAGTCTGGTCCAATAATTATTCTAGTCCTTGATCTGGACACACCGCTTTTGTTTAAGTCGATGGTATTAACCCTATGACTCAATCTACGATCATATATATATATATATATATATATATATATATATATATATATATATATATATATATATATATATATATATATATATATATATATATATATATATATAGGTAGGCTTTAATTCATACTGAACGTGCAAAAGCTGGTCAGAGGCGGGTTGTGCCATAGCCAGGATTCTCATTATAAAAGTCCCACTTGTTACTGGGGGAAGGTTTGTGATTGTTGAATTCTAAGAGTGCATAATACAGGTTAAATAAATTAGCCGAAGGGATTCTTAATTAAAGTCTTGCCAAGGGTACGTCAAAAAACAAGGAGCCACAAATAAACACATGTACAAAAAAATAAACTTTACTTTACAAATATAATAATTAGCAATAGTTAAACGAGAAAAATTAAGGATTAAATATTAAACACTGACGGTAAGCGTCTAGAATTACAATGACTCAATGGGAGTATCAATCACTGTTAATCAAATAGGTAATTTAAGAATAGAGGGACACTGGGATTACAGATTACCATTAATTGTGATGGATTGGAGACACGACTACTCAAGTCCAGACGGGGTGGTCCGGGGGCGTTAACACGAGTTCTCGGGGAGAGCGGGGATAAGACGAGCGGTTTGGGGCTGCTGGCTGCAGTTCCGGTTAGTTCACTTCTAACTGGATGTGACACTAACAAATAGTAACTTCTAGTAACTATTTGGATGTATCTTTTCTTTCTCAAGTTACGTTGAGCAACAGAGCGTATTCTTCTAGTCACAGACTCTGCTGGGCGGGATTTACCTCAGGAACACTTTGAGACAGCGACCAAATTGACTCGGGGGCGCGTTGACAGTCGATACGTTACGGCAACGACTCTCGTTCAACGTGAGGGTTACGCGTTACGCGAGTAGGTTTGGGATACTGCTGTAGAGGGATGAACGGCGATGTTATTTATACCGCGGATTGTGGGAAATCGAGAGAGAGATTCCATTCATGACAATTCGCTTATCGCAGTGCCTTCTGGACAATCTTCATGGTATCATAAAGAAAGCAAATAGAATTTAGGCTTCTCTGTGAGATAGGCCTTCTTTCGTCAGACTTCCTGCCGCCAGTTGGGGGAAGGGTGGAGGAGGGGGGGGGGAGACGAAGGTCAACTCAAACGACCAATTTCTTTCGTTCCCACGATTGTCTGGCGGTATGCGAGTATGTACGTTCCATACCCTCACACGCCTACCTATTTCGAGGAACATTATTCCGCCATGAAATGAGAAATAATGTGAAAATTAACTTCACCGGGGAAATTTGTAATTATCTTCCTCGACTCGAACAATTGAGTCGGTAATTTGATCAAAACCGTTAGGAATTTACCTTAGTATCTAATCGCTACAAAATACTACTGCTACGTCAGTTTCTCTAATTTACATATACAAAACAAAACAAAACAAAACACATACAGAGTACAGGCAAGAAATAATTATTTATACAAAGAGATACACACAAAAAAATTAATAATTGACTATTAATCGCTATCTGAAATTGGGTTTCTCGAAAGGCTATCTGCGAGTACATTGTCAGACCCTTTTAGATACCTGATTTCATAACGGTACTCCGCTAGCAATAATGACCAGCGCATTAGCCTGCCGTTTCGGTTTTTACAAGTTTTTAAGTAGTCTAACGGTCTATGATCAGTCTCTATGAGGAATGGACGACCTACCAGATACATTCTAAATTTTGTAATCCACAAAACAATCGCTAGAACTTCCAGTTCTACCGTAGCGTACGCCCTTTCGCGAGCCACCAGTCGGCGACTCGCATAGCTTATAGGGGCGGGTTCTTGGTCCTCGTCGTATTGGAGTAATACGCAGCCAATACCCAGTTGGGAGGCATCTGTCCTTACGCCAAATTTCTTTTGAGGGTTCGGCAGTTTTAAGATTGGGGCGGAGACTAGCTTCTCTTTGAGCTCTTCAAAGTGCGCTTCGGCGTCGGGGTTCCACTGGAGGGGATCCGGGAGTTTCTTTTTAAGCAGATCGTTTAGGGGAGCTGCTACAGAAGCGAATTGCGGTACGAAGCGGCGGTAAAACGGAGCCGCACCGAGGAAAGACCGTAATTGCTTCTTGGTGCGCGGTAGGGGCATATTTACAATATCCTTTACCTTCTCTTTCTGTGGGGCCAGATGACTTTTGCCTATTTTAAATCCCAGGTATTCTATGGATTTATAATAAAAATGGCATTTTAAGGGAAAATTCGTTAAGCAATGATGCTTTAAGCGTTCTAAAAGCGGGCGGAGGGACAATATATAGTCGTTCCATGAACGTGTAGCCACATACACGTTATCAAAATAAGAAGAAACGTTTTTTAAACCGTATATTACACGGCGCATTATGCGGTTGTAGCTACTGCAGGCAGTGACTAGGCCAAAAGAAAGACGAGTGAATTCCATTAAACCTTTGTCAAAAGGAAAGGCTGTTAGTTTCCTCGCTGATACCTTTAGGGGGATCTGATATTAGGCCTTACATAGGTCTATATCAGTGATGTAGGCGGCTCCTTCGAAGAGATGTAAATTAGGGGTAGAGGCTCGGCGTCGAACACGGTGACGGTGTTTAACTTCCGAAAATCGACGCACATCCTAAAGGACTGGTCTGGCTTGCGGACCATGACTATTGGGGAACAGTAGTCGGACGTAGATGGCTCGATAATCCCTAATTGCAAAAGATTGTCGACTTCCTCATTGAAAGCGTCTCTTAGGTGCACCGGTACGGGATAGGGCTTACATCGCACAAGTTTGAGCGTAGTGAGGGTGATATCATGTTCAAACTGAGTTGAGCATCCTGGTGACTCGGAAATGACGTTACTAAATTCTTCCAAAAGCGCCATCATTTGGTTCCTTTGGGCAGAGGTGAGGTCGGAGTTTACATCCAACTCGGGGAAGGGTTCTTTTATGGGGGGCAGCTTGTACGGGAGGACGGGGAGGGAACAATCTTCGCTTTACTCTACGCAAATCGAATTAACAATATTTAGGGGGTTGTTTGAGTGGACGGCGTCACTAACCCTTTCTTCGTCGAAGGTGACTATATTGTTTATACAGGCCCGTCTATGATACTTTTTTAGCATGTTTATGTGATATAACTTATCACCTGCGGGTGTCTGTATTACGTAATCAACCAAACCGTGGGTTTTATGAACGGGGTAGGGGCATTTGCATTGGGAGAGAAGTTTATGGGAGTCCGAGGGGAGTAAGAGCAAAACTTCATCTCCGAGCTTCAGTTTTCTGTGTTTGGCCTTTAGATCAAAGTATGTCCGATACTTTTCCCTATTAATTTCAGAATTTCTGACTGCTATGTCAGAACACCTTTTTAATCTTTCCCTTAATTCGAGGGCGAAGGAATAAGTGTTCCTTAATTCTGGACACAAACGGGAATTTGTCCATAACTCCTTCAAAATACTGAGGGGCCCCCGCACGTTTCTCCCGTACAGGAGCTCAAATGGGAAAAATCCGATGGTCCTATGGGAAATTTCGCGGCATGCGAATAACGCAACTGGCAAATATCGCTGCCATTCTTGGGGTTGTTCTATGCAAAGCTTCTTGAGGACACTTTTCACGTGTTCCATAAGCTCAGAGGTAAACTGGCGGCCTCTATATGACAAGATTTCTTTGGGCAATCCTACTCTAGAAAAAATGGAAATAAGGGCTTCAGAGCAAGAGATACTATCGATCCTTTTTAGAGCGACAGCCTCTGGGAATCGGGTAGCGCAGTTTATCAATGTTAGTACATGCGTATGACCTTCAGCGGAAGGGGGGTGAATTGGTCCGATGAGGTCGATGGCGACTCTCGAGAAGGGCTCCGAAATGACTGGGGTTCTTTGCAGGGGAGCTGGGGCTATTCGACCTTTTGCAGTGGTTTTCTGGCACAAATCGCACGTTTTGCAGAATTCTGCAATATCTTTGGTTGTACCGGGCCCAAAAAAGTATTTAAATACTTGCTGAGAAGTCTGGTTATGACCGAAATGACCGGCCATGGGACTTTCATGTGCTACTAGCAGGATTTGGTATACATGTGTGCACGGAATACACATGACCTTGGAAGGTGGGTCCGACTCATCTCGCGAGGTGCGAAAAAGAAGGGAGTCGTTAATGATGTACCTTATGGGTCGGTTCCCTCGAAGGATCACCTCTTCGTTCTTTCGTGCCTTTTCCCAAAGAGATTGAAGTAAAGGGCAGCTCTGCTGAGCTCTGAAAAATTGTGCATTACTCGTTAGAACCTCTAAAGGAGCCTCTGGGGTGAAAATGCGCGTTGGGGGAGAGGCCTCGCGGCTAGCTTGCGCTCGAGTGACGACAGCTTGAGTCACTTCGCTCGGGGAGAGTAGTGCGTTCTGGCCAATGAGTACCGAGACAAATTTGATGGGGGATGCCACTACGTCGGCCCAACCAGTGAAATATTTACACTGTACATGGCAGCGGATTACCGGGAATCTATTTTCTCGACCCAAGAAGTCGTGTACAATTGCGTACTTCTTATGTTGGGGGTCGACAGGAGGGGAGCAATTTGTCTGATACCACAATGCATGTGCACCCTGTCTCTCTGACAAGGGTGGACACTTTACAGCTATTGATCAAGCCAGTTTCGAAATTTAGTTCTCCGGGGGAACTCTTGTTGAATAGGAAGTTCACTTGAAATTCCTGTGGGGATGGAGACGAGGGGGATGACGTAAGCGCGGCCGGCTGTTCTCGGGGAAACGTAGCGGTTACTTGGTGAACTTGTTGGCTCTGGGTGGGACGTAGGCTGGAATTATGTCCACATTGGGACTTATAATGGCCGGGGAAACCGCAGGAGTAGCAGATAACCTGCTTATTCTGGTGGTGGTTATTGTAGGGGGTATTGACGACTGTTTTTTTTGTCTTCGTGGGCTACAAAAGGCTTATTCTTTGGCCCGAACGGGGCTGTGGTCTTTATTAATGGAGGGGGTTTCCTTTGTTAGGACTTCCATTGACTAAATTTATTCTTCGGGGACGGTGGACTATTCTTCCGTGTATACTGTGGGTATAGGCGATGATTTGTTGCATGGAGATCAGCTTCCTCGAGGCTTTCTTGAAAGGTAGACGCTCGGCGGTCTTGCACGAATGCTCGGATCTCCTGGGGGAGGGTGGACAATAGCTGGTCTTTTCCCATAAAGTCAATCAGGGCCTCATGCTCCGATTCGACTTTGGAGGATTCTAGCCAGAACTGGAGGTTTCGCTTCAGGATATATCCAAAATGTCGGTAAGTTTGACCGGTCTGGATTCTAGCCGATCTAAACTTAGCGCGGTAGAACTGAGGGTTCAAGTTGAAAGCGGATAGCAATTCGGCCTTCAAGGTGCTGTAGTCTATTGAAGCTTCATGTGGTAACGAGATGAAAACTTCTCTTAAGCACGGAATAAGCAATGGGAGCAATCTACTGATTCCTTCGGATTCTATGGCCCATCCGTTTACCTTGAAGATCTTTTCAAAATGTGTTAAGTATGAGCACAAATCTTCCTTGTCTTTATATTGGGGAAGTTTCATAGCGGAGCCTGGGGTTGATGATCACGAGATCCAACAGAACTGTCTTTAACTTGGTCTCTGCTTAATTCCCTTTCATGTTTTCGAATCCTTTCTTTTTCTTCAAATTCTTCTTTTCTTGCTTCCATTTCACGTGTTCTTTATTAATGGTTATTATTTATATTCCTTCGGGGAATAGACTCTAATTATTAAAATTTACGTTAGTTTATTTGGGCTTCCTTGGACGTTGGCAAGTTTTAGGCTATATGAGTTCGCTTACTCCAAAATTTGACCCCTTAAAGCTGACACCACTTTTATATATGTCGTAGAATTGCTCATAGTCTGGTCCAATAATTATTCTAGTCCTTGATCTGGACACACCGCCGCTTTTGTTTAAGTCGATGGTATTGACCCTATGACTCAATCTACGATCATATATATATATATATATATATATATATATATATATATATATGTATAGGTAGGCTTTAATTCCTACTGAACGTGCAAGAGCTGGTTAGAGGCGGGTTGTGCCGTAGCCAGGATTCTCACTATAAAAGTCCCACTTGTTACTGGGGGAAGGTTTGTGATTGTTGAATTCTAAGAGTGCATAATACAGGTTGAATAAATTAGCCGAAGGGATTCTTAATTAAAGTCTTGCCAAGGGTACGTCAAAAAGCAAGGAGCCACAAATAAACACACGTACAAAAAAATAAACTTTACTTTACATAAATATAATAATTAGCAATAGTTAAACGGGAAAAATTAAGGATTAAATATTAAACACTGACGTTAAGCGTCTAGATTTATAATGACTCAATGGGAGTATCAATCACTGTTAATTAAATAGGTAATTTAAGAATAGAGGGACACTGGGTTTACAGATTACCATTAATTATGATGGATTGGAGAGACGACTACTCAGTTCCAAACGGGGTGGTTAGGGTGGTGTTAACACGAGTTCTCGGGAAGAGGGGGGATAAGACGACGGGTTCGGGGCTGCTGGCTGCAGTTCCAGGTAGTTCACTCCTAACTGGATGTGACACTGACAAATAGTAACTTCCAGTAACTATTTGGATGTTCCTTTTCTTTCTCAAGTTACATTGAGCAACAGAGCGTATTCTTCTAGTCACAGAATCTGCGGGGCGGGATTTACCTCAGGAACACTTTGAGACAGCGACCAAGTTAACTCGGCGGCGCGTTGGCAGTCGATACGTTACGGCAACGACTCTCGTTCAACGTGAGGGTTACGCGTTACGCGAGTAGGTTTGGGACACTGCTGTAGAGGGATGAACGGCGATGTTATTTATACCGCGGATTGTGGGAAATCGAGAGAGAGATTCCATTCATGACAATTCGCTTATCGCACCGCCTTCTGGACAATCTTCATGGTATCATAAAGAAGGCAAATAGAATTTAGGCTTCTCTGTGAGATAGGCCTTCTTTCGTCAGACTTCCGCTCGCCAGTTGGGGAAGGGTTTGAGGAGGGGGTGGGGGGTGGGGAGAGGAGACGAAGGTCAACTCAAACGACCAATTTCTTTCGTTCCCACGATTGTCTGGCGATATGCGAGTATGTACGTTCCATATCCTCACATTGATCAGCTGATTAGTAATAAAAAACTTCTATTCAATATTAGCGACGTTTTGCGACGTGTCTTTTCCCTCACAATTAATAGCAAGAAAGCATTGAAAGCAGCGTGTAATTACGTCTCTGATAAAATATGTTTCATTTGGAGCAAGGAAAATATTCCCCAAAAGGCAATAAAGGACATTGTGACAAAATGGTGAACTTATAAATCATGTATAAGTTCACTAGAGAAATCAAAAGGCCTTCATAATGCAACTTAGTTTATAAAAGTGAAAATGCATAAAAATTTAAATGACCTGTTTGATAACTTTCACATAAATGCAAATGATGTCAAATGAAGAGGATAGATCTTTCCTTCAAGGTAAAAGAGAAAAAGGTAGGCTTGGTTACATAGGCGGTGTTGATAAAGAAACGTTGGCAAGAGAAAATTTAAATCAGACAGGATAAAAATGAAGCGTAAGAAACGTGTGAACAGTTAAAGAAGAAAGAAATGTCCGCAGTTGCTGAAATAAGTTCAAGTAGTATGGATTAAAGTAGTAATCCCAAATGCGATTTGTCTCAAGTTGAGAAATATAGGCCCGAACCTTCAACTAGTGGAACGTTAAAGTGTCAGAAAAAAAACATATTGTGTTATCTCCTCTAGCAATGGCATCAAAGAGCTCAAAAACAAGTAGTCGAAGTGCTTTTCTAGTAGTAGCATCGACTGTTACTGCCTTGGTTTTGATATTGCTGGTGTTGTTTTGGGTAGAAGTAGGTTAGAAATGCAAAGTAGTGCTGGGTGTAAAGAGATAGCAGGTCATGTACAAGAAAACTTTAACCCAGATGTGCAACTCACTCTCTACTTGGATGGAAAAAATATGGAATACATTACTGGTTGAAAAAATAAAGCAAGATTACCCATTCTGGTATCAGCAGAAGGGACCTCGAAATTCGGTTCTGTCACAAAATTTTGTTCAGGTAAAGGCGTTGATATTGCAAGTGCTCTAACAAGAAGATTGGAATTTACCAATAATGTACAGACCATGTAGTTTAATACCACTGCATTAAACAAGGCACTTACTTCCCAATTGAATCTCAGCTCGGAAGATCACTTCTTCCTCTGGTATGAATTTAAACTTTTTATAGGTGAAATCGATATGACATCGTCTACACACCTAAGACATACAAAATTTGGATGTGGCATAACAGAAGGGAGTAAGGTAAGTAAAGTCCTAGTTAATGAAGCCCCTGATGTTCTATCTAAGGTATTAGATAATCCGATATTAAACCTCCTACTAGGCAAAAATAAAATTATAAATCTTGTAAAACTATATGTTACAGACAATGTATTCATTAGTGAAATAGGTTTCTTCCGTCAAAGATATGAACTTAGCAGGGCCGATACCTTAAGGCCCATATTATGTTACCTTTTTATACAACATTTTGAAGTTACCTTGCTCCGTTCTGTTATTCCACATCCAACTTTTGTATGGTTTAGGTATGTAGACAACTTCATATTGATTTGGCTTATAAGAAGTATAAATTCAATGATATAATTGTATCGCCTTTCTCGATGTCAAAATTGGAAGAGTCACTGACCAAATTAGCTTCACTGTGTACCGCAAATCAACCCATTCTAACTCTTAAATCAATTTCTTTCCACATCATGATGCTATCATTAAAAGCCCTTGCATTAGGTATGTTCTTGAGAGCACTTAGAATCTGTGATCCTTGCTTTTTAGAAAACGAGATTACATATGTAATCTGCAGATTCATTGAATTAAATTACCACCTCTACGTCATCAATCAGAGCTTATCTAAAGCTAAATCTACATACTACCGGCCCTCCTAAAAGGAATTAACAGTGTTATTTCTCTAGGTCAAATCACGTTTAAATACCCTTTTTCCATCCTCAAATCTTTCCCTTCGACTGAGCCCATTGATCTGTCAGATGAGGCAGGTGTATATGTAATCTCGCGTGGAGCCACTGTCCCTCGTTCTATATAGAAGAAACTGGGAGAACATTAAAAAAAAAACGAATATATGAACATAAAGGCAATGTCAGGTGAGGGAGTACTACATCCAGTATTTTTAACCTCATTAGCAATTACAACTACCAAATAGACTATTCGAAGTCCCAAATAATATACAATTATAAAGATTCCCGTAAAATAAAAATTGTAGAATCGATACTAATAGGAGAAATTCTCAATTTCGATCTTTCTGACCGTCAATTTAAATGTAGCTCCTATTCCCAGAACCTGATCGTAAGCAGTATAGTTAATGATCTCAAAACCACACTCTCTGATTAATGACATATTTCTCCGGGTTTTTTTTTTTGTCGGAATTTGGAGGTTGTGTAACGGCCTTTGTGTCCATTCCATTTTCGGTATACGACTTAAGAGGGTATGGTAAACTTTATACCGAAACTAGTCTCGTAAATAAATTATATGCTCATATATATATATATATATATATATATATATATATATATATATATATATATATGCAAGAGAGAAACAACAGTATTTGGGAGCGATTTATTGCGAAACCAGGATTCGACGGAGACATCCGTCGTAATCAGTCGCTGGCAAACTAATGAATACAGAAAGATGCCTAACATAAGAATACACAAATTTACGAGTCCGAATTTAAACAAGGTGGCTGGTATGGAACAAAATTTTTGATCAAGTGTCGAGTCTTCTGCTCCCAAGGGATTAGTGTTGAATTACCCATCAGAAGAAGTAAGTTTGGAATTAGGTTTCAATGTACATATATCTAATACAAAATTTGCGATCCAATATACATGTAGATTGGCGACTGCGGCAGATTTTCCAAGAGAATGAAGGAACATAAATTCAGCATGCCCCGCGAAAGCCTATCTTCTAGTCTGTTATTACACATATCATATGAAGACCATTCAATTGACATTGATAATACCAAAATAATTTATAATTTCCACAACTAAATACATAGACGCCGGATAGAATCTGCCCTTATGAAGGAAGTTCCAAACTTTATTTCTTCCGAAGGCCAATTCAACACCAGTCCCTTGATAAGCAAAAGACTCGATATTTGATAAAAAATGTTGTCCCAGACCAGCCCCCCCCTTCATTAAATTCTGAGTGGGAAATTCGTGTGTACTTTGGTTAAGCATCTTTCTGTATTCATTAATTTGCCAGCGATTGAAGATGACGGATGTCTCCGTCGAATCCTGGTTACGCAATAAATCGTTCCAAAATAATGTGGTTTCTCTCCTACATTTACATGCACATTACTATACTTCTATGGGGATATATATATATATATATATATATATATATATATATATATATATATATATATATATATATATATATATATATATATATATATATATATATATATATATATATATATATATATATATATATATATATATATATATATATATATATATATATATATATATATATATATATATAAACTGGGCCATTGTAGAGTCCAATCTATAGCTTAAAGAAGACGGTGTGTATAAGGTAGATCAGGTCATTATTTTTTATTTCACCACGTTTCGAACTTTCTCGCTCATCTTCACGTATCGACATACTATAAATTAAAATAAATTAAATTAAAGTTTGCTACAAAAAATATGATTTTAAATGCGATAAAGGATAGATAAAGCAACCGAATTAAACGGAAGCAGTAAAGCATGACCCGGCATACAAAAAATAATAATAACACTGAGGAAATGTAGCAAGAGTTGTTAAAACATCACTTGTCACATTGGTAAAATAAAGAAAAATGAACCGGATCTTACTTATCCTCACATCTCTCGTTAAATTTAATCCCGAGCCACGCTATTAGCTTAAAGTTGCTGCTAATGATAAAACATTAATTATCGGTAGAACTGTTCTTATACTTCTCTGGTATCTTTAAGTTGATGAGTTCGACCGTGTCCTACATTTTCAGAAAATTTTGTAATGTAATCTTCATTTCAGCAATGTTTAAATATTTTACCCAATTTTCAAGCGTGCTACGGTATTAACTTTTTATAGAAAAGCAACATGCCGACCAAAATTTAGCCTCGTAAAAGGTTTATAACAATAGAATATGATTATACAATTTTTATTTATGCAAAAAAAGTCATATCACAAAATCAAAACCTTAAGTAAATACTTAATACTTTACAATTTCTCCTTTCTTCTGCAAAACAATTACAATTAATTCCCTTGTTAACAGATTCGGTCAATTTTTTTTATTTCGGAGCGAGTAATTGTGCGTGCAGATGTGTCAATTGCTTTGCATAAATCTTCTTTCAAAATGTACTGCTTCCCATCCTTGTAAATAGCCTGCTCCAGAATCTCCATAAGTATTCGATAGGGCTCAAATAGGAAGAGTAAGGCGGCCATACCATCAAACGGTTACCTTTGAGTCCCATCGATGTTAAACATGCTTGTGTTGCCTTTGCAGAGTGAGACGAGGCATTGCCATGCTGAAATATCAACCTTCGACGTCTCTGCAGTGGTACTTCTTACAGCCATGGAAGCAAAGCTGACTCAAGGAGCTGGCAATAGGACGCAGAAGTTATTTTTACTCCATCAACAGCTCGAACAGGACCAAAAAGTTCATTTCCAACTATTCCCGCCCATATCACTACACCTCCTCCGCCCTGTTGGTAACGAAAACGGATATGACGCTCTAGGCCTTTTCCAACCCAACCTTTTTCCCATCCGTCAGGCCCATCCAGACTTGCTCTGATTTTATCGGTGAATATTACCATCGTAATGTTTGTCTTCATGTGCTTTTGCGCCCATTCCATCCGCAATTCCTTGTGTCTGTGCTTCATAGGAGCCCGTTTTCAGGCGTAATGCCTTTCCCCATGTCTCTCAGCACTCGGCATCTCGTTGATTTTGACACTTCTGGAAGATTTCCTTCAGCAAAAATTGCTTTCGATGTTTGTCCTGACTTCTTCAACGGCTGCCTCTTCACATTATGAAGGTCCCGGGTAGATACGGTCTTGAGGATGCCAGAGTGTGACCACGTCTTCCTTGGCGATGGGTCGGCTAAAGAACCCTTGACGGTGTCAACATGGCGTGCGATGGAGTTGGCTATAAATTTCAGAGGAGTTCCTTTAGCCATTTCTTTCACTATTGTAGTTTTTCAGCCTCAGTGAGACCTTTAGCCATTCCAATGCTATAGCTCTTCAAAGAGACCAGGGACTCAAATGAAGTTAGGATGGAAGAGTTGCCAATGAAGAGGCGTCGGCCACATAAGTTCCAGAAACTTCGAAAATTATAAAAACCTAAAACATTAGTTCTGCGGGTGATAACAACCACCACAGGGCTATCGCTATATTTATTTTCTGCCTTTCAAAACAATTTTGAAGACAGAAAGATGCAGAAACCTGGTAGCTTAACGGCAGAGAACCTGATCAGCAATCAGCAGACCCCGTTTCGAGTCCTGGCCTGGAATTTCAAACTTTTTTCCTTGGCGTTATTTCTGTCTTCTCGATAAAAGAGCGCCCTTTGCTCTCTGCTCTCTTCGATTCTGGGTTTTTCTAATGTCCCTTTCTCTTACCTCTAAAAAAACCCTGTTTCTTGTCTCATTGCTCATCCGCGTCCATTTTCTCTTTCTCTTGTAATATATATATATATATATATATATATATATATATATATATATATATATATATATATATATATATATATATATATATATATATATATATATTTATATGCTTGAAATATCCTAAAGGAAAATAATACACATAATAATCCCAAGCGCTTTCGTGTTTAGATCATCAGTGGCAGAAGTACAATGAAATAAAGAAATAGTGAATAAACAGAGAAATGTGACGTCATTCAAACATACCAACGAACAAAAACCATCGTTTAGGAAAAAACCAACTGACGAATAAATGAATAGCCCACACGCGGAATTACAATATATAAATCAATTCAACAAATTAAATAAAATGGCGTGCTTCTATAAAATTCCGTGCAAATATTGTCTTGGTTTTTACATAGGTCAGACAACAAAAAACCCAGATGCGAGAATTAAAAAACATAATTACTGTTTTCGAACTGGGCAAACTTCAAATGCACTGTTTATCCATCAATCTACTTTAAACCATCAAATATTTTGGTCTAATGTGAAATCAATTATTTTTGTGCCCAATTTTATTAAAAGAAATTTAATGGAATCAGCCATAATCAAATTCTCCCATAAATTAATTTCAATTTAAGTGAGGGTCTATTTAAATTAGATAATTGCATCACGAATAATATATATATATATATATATATATATATATATATACATATGCTCAATAACCCATATAAATAATGAAAGATGATACACAAGCGATTTCGTTTTTTGTATAACAAGAATAATACATATATTAACAAAGGAGAAAGAGAGGGAGCAGAGGCAATAAAATATTTTTTCCTGTTAAAGTAAGTTAAATAATAGATTCCTTTCGCCATTGAGCGCTCTTCGCTTGTGTATCATCTTGCATCATTTCCTATAGGTTAATAAGCATCTACTGCGTCACGTTTTATTATGATTTTCCTTTCATTTACAAAGCCAGTATGTGTCTCTCTTTACTAAAACGCTTTCGTCTTTACTATATAGGGACTTATCAACATTGCTCTGCTTATAAGATTAGTTGAAACATTCTTTTGTGGGGATGTGGGTGTCCAAGTGGTTAGCGTGGTGCCCGGCAAAGCGAAGAGCGCTCAATGGCAAAAGTTCAGAACGCATTGATTATTTAACTCGAAAGGAAAAAATATTTTATTCCGTTTCCTATCTCTCACTTTCTTCTTTTTTAATCTATATATGTATGTTTCTCGCTTTGTCTAAAAAAAAGACAAAATCCCTTGTGTATCGTCTTATCTTATTTCCTATGGGTTAATGAGCATTTACTGTGTCAAGTATTATTGGGATTTCCTACAAGATGCGTCAGTATTGTAAGATCATTTGTAGGAATGTAAAAAAAGACGCATAGAAAATCAGAGGAAAGCTGTATTTAAATGAAAATTCATAAAAATAAACTTGGAAATCCTTATAACACGCATATTAGATGAATACACTATTACTCTCAATGATTGCTTCAATTCGGGGTCTAAAGCGTTGACATATACGAACCAGATGATCTTTAGCAATTTCCAAGTCTTTACGAAAGAGATTGAATGCTGTTATGGGGGTGTTAAATTACTCCCCTCTCGAAGACGTCTAATACGTAATAGTTCATTGGAATATGGTCGGGAGAGTTAGGAGGAAATGTGTTTGGGAGAACATGGTGGTGGAAATTGGCATGCATCCAAACTAGGGTTGTTCTAGCCTTATGAAATGATGCAAATTCTTGTTGGAAGATGTAACTAATATAGAAAATTCGGTTTATACAATTACTCCAATGAAATTGGGATATTTAGTAGTTGTAATAAAATGAAATAAAAACGGCATAGCTTAAATTAAAAATCAAAATAACAATAAAGGAAATCAACCAGATATTTGCAGCAAGAGAGAAAGAAAAGATGAATGATTTTACAGAAACAGCGAGAGGATGTGAATAGATCTAATCTGCAAGCTTAAGATACGAGTAGTTAAACAACTTAAACAAATTAGGTCGTCTTAGGAATAGAATATTACTTTCTCTTTCCTATATTCCAATTTATTAAAGTTTATGCAATATGAGTCGTTATTTTACAAGCACTGCAAATGAGTAGCGATTCTACATGTCCGAAAATTGAATCCTGATTCTATAGACGATGAAACTCAGTCAAGAGTCTTCAAATCCAAAGACTAAAATGGTCCCTAATTCTAAAAACACTAAAACTGACTCGTGATTAGACAATTCACAAAAGTGAGGTCTTAATTCTACACGCCCTAAAACTAGTAAGAGACGAATGTAAGTTGGGACATTATGTACTTACCTCCTTTTCTTATCTTCTTACCCTATTATCTAGGAGAACCAATTGAAGCAAAACCTACATCAGGCCAAAGGTTTTGCCATGGGCAAAATTTGTGGATCTTAAGTTTTCAATTTTATTTATAAAGTAAATTTAAAGAACAATTTAAATGATATCTATATTTTTCACAAGTTTTATGTTCCCCATCATAAATATAAATAAACGGACGTTTTTCTAGATTTTTTCTGTCTAGATATCAATTCAGGAGCAAATCCCGAGCGATGGTGCTCATCAATGCTAGAGGTTGTCACAATTTGACAGCTTCCGCTACTCATTCCGGATGATCGAAGATCATTTAGATTATTCGATCGATTTAGATCTAGTGAAATTTCTTTCCTACCTATGGTTCAATGATTCAGATTATTTAACTACACCTTTCACATGTTTCTGGTGCATCTTACACGACAAACAAGATATATATTAATTTAATAGGTTTTCTCTTACTCCTGTAATAATGACATATGTAAATGACTTCCTAGTTTCGCCCTGGTTCATATCAGCTTAAGGAACAATTCCGGATCGATGGAGCTCCATCAATGGTAGGAGGGTTGTCATAATTTCGGCGTTTCTATTTATCAACTCGGATATTTGAAGATCATCAAAACGGTCTTAATCGGATTTAAGTCTATAGAGTTTCCAACCATGGATTCACATAAATGGTAGTGCCCTACCCAGTTCGTTACTTGTGGTGGATGACACGCGCCCTTTATCATGCAGGAAAACGCATGGTTAACCCACATCCCCAACTCTGTGTGTCTTGTTCGTAGGGATTGTTTTTAGGGGACACTTTGAAACCGTTTTTAGTTCAACGGAAGCTCTACCATATCATATGACCCTGACTGTGCATGGTTTGATGTTTCATCTTTTAATCCCTCTCCTTTAATCGGGTCCGAGTGACCTGCATAAGTCCAACACTTGTATACATATATTTTATTAAAGGAAATCCCATTTAATTTTTTGTACTCTTAAACACACTCTTTAGTAATAATATATATCGTTAATAGTTTTTTATTTCCGCCTCAGTATTCATTGATTACATGTGAATTTTCTATATTATTCAACGTGTTTTTCAGTCACAAAAGCCTCCAAACCTTTGAAATTTGGCCAAAGAAATCAAACCATATTTCCTTATCAAGAAATTTAAGAAGCTGCAATGGACAATGGAATCTTCTTATGAAAGGAGATCTGTAAGAAGACGATAAAGGCATCAAATCCCCTTTGCTTAAATCTGCTACAAGTTTTCTAAATTTTTTTCTCATCGGAGGAATATTTATTAGTTGGCTTAAATCCACTAAACTAATCTCCTCGGGATCTAAGCTTGGCGATTGAATCCTCAAAGTAGATTTGATGAGTTCAAGAGATAGAGTGTAAAGATATGTTGGTGGAAACTTGGAAACGATAGAGAGGAACAGAATTTAAACCAAGAGAGGTCAGGGATCATAATAAAGCAAAACTTGTGTCCTACTGGCTTCACAGAAAAAGTAATTACTATAAGAAATAAGCTGATATTACCAGATAATACCATACCATCAAGTGAAAATTGGATTCGTCAACTGAAATCGTGAGAATTCGAACCTGTATCGTCAAGCTCATATATCTCAGCATTTCATCCGACCGTTAAGTTACGAATTTTCCCGCTTCACAAAGATACCTACATTTTATATTTAAAATTATTTCGTTTTAACGTTGAAGTTATGAGACATTCTTGAAAATAATGATCTCTTCGCTAATTACTGCATAATTTTCGCCGAAAGAGAAAAGCAGACGAAACGGAAGCAAGTATACCGTGACAAACTTGCCACAATATTCAGATGCAGCCTCCAAATCTTCTAATTGTTAGTGCCGTTATCTTGAACTTTTCCGCTTCGCCCTCATCTTTTGTGGTCCTCGAGGGGCTCTAACCAGCTTAAATGTGACGGTTAATTAGAGTTGTAATTATGCCCCCCTCAAGCAGCTCACTCGCGAAATAACGAACCTTCTCAAACTCGGAGTCGCTTTAGTCGCTCTGTAATTCCACCTCTACAATTTGGCTCTGGCTGAGGAGGCTGTATTGCTTCCCTCCATCTCCCGAGCCCCGACCGAGGTAGCAGGACGGTGGGGAGCGGATCTCATTCACTATAGTGCGGGTTCATTACTGGGCAATAAAGGTTGTGTAAAATTACGAGAGATGGCTCTAGGATGTGAAGTGGAGAATGACAGAATCAGAACGAAAGCTGGTATGTACATAAGGAGTATAGAAGGTTAACATGCAAAGACTGTACTGTAGGACGCTGTTCTAAGAATGAGTTAAACCGTTAATATGAAGAGTAAAATGGGTCAGAATATATGGAGAACAAGAGTTAGAATATACATAAGAAGTAAGAACGGCAATAATATAAGTAGAACAAATACTAGAATACGAAGAGTACCGATGCATTGAAACGACTGCAATATGTGTAATACAGGAAGTTATCGGTCGTAGTCCCGTCACTATCTGAATAAATGAGAGATTTACCACACTGCAGCCTTCCCCACCCCCCACCTCCTACCCCTAAATCGGCGCTGTCGTAAATTCCCCCATTGACGAAGGGACTCCAAGATCGCGCATGCAAGCAAATCGTTTAATTCACATACGCCATCTTTCACATAACCCATTGACAACACGGCTGACATCTAATTTTTTTCACTCACACATAAATCACTCGTCTGTCTCTCGGAATCCACCGAAGTAGTTTTAAAGCCCAACCCCGCAACCTTTGCTGCACATAGGGAAGGATTCGAACACTTGCTGTCGGGTGGAAAAAACTTACTACAGACTACCACTCTTCCTGCTCCTTCTCCACAGGCAGACGACTAGTGCTTGGCAGGGGTTGTCATTCTGATCTTTATGTAGGTTTTAAAATCCGGTTGGAGTACTTGAATGAATGAAATGAACGGATAGCGTTAAATGATAAATTAGGAGAGATCGTTAGAAAATTTGGAGTACATAAGGACTTAATATGAGTACTAGGAATGTGGTTGGTGTGCAGAGACGTTTGTTTGTGACAAAGAGATCGCTCCGATAGTTTGAGTAACTAAATAATACCTTCAATATGGTCCCGGAAAGCTATCTGTTCAGAAGAAATATCAATCATATTCTTCCAATCTTCTGTCGATGTTTTTGTAACTTTTGATAACTTGACGAATACTCCTCAATGAAATTTCGAGGTCGTCCTCAATCTGCACCTCCTTCCTATCTATAGGGTAAGAGTAAATATAGGAAAACTAAATTTACAGGTTTAAATGTTCATATATTTTATAGCTATGTTGTCATTAGTACTTGAAGTTTTTAGTTTAGCGGTGCATTTTTCGATATGACAGTCCATGGATATAGTTTATAGCATTATAGTGGGTTTCTTGTGGCTTTGGAATCTTTTGACTTGGATGACCTTTGATAGGCTCTAGTGGCTTTTGTCATCCTTGACATGATGTTATATTATAATCTTCTTTGATCTCATATTCAAGGAGAAATCAAGGTAAACCTTGACTTCAGTTCAACTCCGCACCTCATTAGTAGAGGCGAAATTGTCAATTGAGGGAATGAGTTAATCGCCCTTATTGGTTAATGGCAATCCACTGTGGATTAAGAATCAAAATATCACAGGGCACGCGGATGGTTTGTTTCTTTGCTAATTTCCTCTTCATTAGTTCCTATTACAGGTGACTGCTTGGACAACCCTTTCTTCAAATGAAGAGCCATTAATGTTTCCTTTAGGCAGACATCTCCAAACTTTGCCCGAGAGTTCTCTAAAGAACAAATCTCTCTGCCATTATCCGGGAACGCTTAATAGATCGAGGAGGAATGGTTTGGTTCTAAATCTCCTTTTTCTTTTTCGGAGTGATTTGGGGAAGGCTTAAAACTTTGAAGTTGTTTTTCACTTTTCCGATACGATTGATCTGTCGCTTTCCATTACCTACTTAATCTCTCGAAAGAAAGAGTGCAAGATCTTAACCAGCTTTTCTTACGACTAAATAACAGCGTTACATCCACAGTCCTTAAATAATGAAGTAGGAGACAAAGTACTCTATTAATAAAACTGAACTAGAGGAGTGAATATGGGACATAGTAGGGAATGCGAAATGTTAAAAATAAAATAGAAATAACAATGGAATGGGCAAGAATTACACCTAAACAAAATAAAACAATAAAAAAACATGTTAAGGGATTAAATGGAGGGATCATAAAAGCAGGGAATAAATCTCAAAATTGAATAAACAAAAACAAACTTCAAATTATAACTCACAAATGAACATTTGCCCCAATGAGTTATGCCACATTTTATACTGTATTTCTTTCAGTGACAATTAAATATTTCATTATTATTTCACGCATTTTGCCCTTTATCGTTTTTGTTAGCTTTATATATTTATTTAGTTTTTAATCATTGATATCTCAAAAATATTCACATTAACATTTGGCTATTTTTATTTTATCACTATAGTTAAAATTTCAACCTAAGTTGGCAAAAAAGGAAAGCCAAGCCTAGCGGCATTCGTGCAAGTCTATTTGAGGTTTTATAAAACATAAAAGATTATATCGTAAAATAAAGTAAAATTGAATTGTAACGATGTCAAAATGTGATAATTAACCCAAATTCTTAGATTAGATATGGCTAACAAAGGGCAAAGAAAATATAGTAACATAAATATAGGAGTGAGAACTAAACCAAAAGAAAATAGTAATAATTATTAAAATACATAAAAGAGATAATGAACATTTAAGAAAGTTTAGAGAAGAAACAGACAGAAATAGAAATTAAAAAAATGGAATAAACATGGGGAAATGAAGAAAGAATGCTGAAATAAAAGAAAAAAAAGACAAATAAAAAAAAATACATTAGCACTGATTTTACCACGAATCTGAGCTTGTTTTGGACATTTTTATTTCTCCTATCCGAACCACAAGACCGTACTAGGTATGGCAAACCCACTGAAGTCGCCTCTAATCTGAACACCATCCAGCGACTAATCACATTTACGGAGCTTAACTTCAATAAAGTCTAAGAAAAAATTATCACTAAATAGATGAGACAAATAAAAAATAATAAAGCGGAAATAAGAAAAAGGAGATAGATACTAAGGAGCTGAAACCTACGATAAAATAAATACTAATTAGTTAAGACCCAATTAAAATGGCGGAACCTCATTAAGAATTCAGTGGCAAATTATGAAGTTCAACCAACCCGAAAGAATATAAAAGTAAACAAGGAAGTGTGGAATTACCTAAATAAAAGGAAAACAACACAAAACGGGGTAATTAGAGAACTATACAAAGAAACTACAAAATAAAAAAATAAGGAAAATGAAATTAAAGAACTCATTAGTTAAATAAAATTAGGTTTGGCTAAGTTTGGGTTAAGTTATGTTGGGTTAATATAGGAAAGATTCGATTTAGGTTAGTAGTAGTTTGGTTAGGTTAGATATTGTATTGATTATGTTATGCATTGGTTTGTTTTGGTACGCGATGGTTAGATTTGGCTTTTGTTGGTTAGCTATTGTTAAGGGTTAAGTTAGGCTTTGATTTGGCTAGGTATTGCTATGGTTAGATTAGGCTTTTATTCTGTTAAGTATAGTTAATTTTAGGTCAGACTTCAGTTTGGTTAGTATTGCTATGATTAGATTAGTTTTTTTTAGTTAGGTATTGTTAAGGTTATGTTAGTCTTTATTTGGTTAGGTATCTCTATGATTAGGTTAGGTTTTGGTTTTGGTTAGGTATTGCTATAGTTATGTTAGTTTTGGTTTATATAGGTACTGCTCTGGTTAGTTTAGCCTTTAGTTTGGTTAGGTTTTGTTAAGGTTTTGTTTAAAGGGTTTAGTTTGGTAGTGCTATGGTTAGGTTATGTTTGATTTGGTTAGATTTGCTATAGTTAGGCTAGACTTTGGATTTTGATATGTATTGCTATGTTTAGCTTAGGCTTTGGTTTTATTTAGCATTAGTGAGGTTAGGTTAAGATTTGGTTTCATTGAGCATTAGTGAGATTAGGTTACGCTTTAGTTTCATTTAGCATTAGTGAGGTTAGGTTACGCTTTGGTTTCATTTAGCATTAGTGAGGCTAAGTTAGGCTTTAGTTTGATTTAGCATTAATGAGGTTAGGTTAGGCTTTGGTTTCATTTAGCATTAGTGATATTAGGTTACGCTTTAGTTTCATTTAGCATTAGTGAGGTTAGGTTAGGCTTTGGTTTCATTTAGCATTAGTGAGGCTAAGTTAGGCTTTAGTTTCATTTAGCATTAGTGAGGTTAAGTTAGGTTTTGGCTTTGTTTAGATATTTTTATGTTTTGATTAATTTTTTCTTTGTTAAGATAATATTTAGATTAGATTATGCTTTTTGTTTAGTTAGGTTAAGCTTTGGTTTTAGTTACGTATTGCTAATGTTAAGGTAGATTGGTTCGCTTAGGTATTAGTTATGTTTAGTTGAGGTTAAATTGCCTAGTAAAAGTTAGATCCCGCTTACTCTTGTTAGCTTTTGCTGTTGTTAGGTTAATTAGACTTTAATTTAGTAAGGATATGTTTAGGTTAGGTTTTTGCTGAGGTTAGTCTAGGGTCTTGTTTGATTATGTCAGGTTAGATTTTGAGTTTCTTAGATCAAGTTAGGTTAAGTGAAGTTAGCTTAACTTAGGTTAGATTTTAGTTTTGTTAGGTTCCGTTAGGTTTTGTTTGCTTATGGTCAAGTTCCGTTAGGATTTGTTTGTTTTGGGTTAGGTTCCGTTTGGTTTTGTTTGCCTTTAGTTAGGTTCATTTAGGTTTGGTTTGCTTTTGGTTAGGTTCAATTAGGTTTGGTTTGCTTTTAGTTAGGTTCCGTTAGGTTTTATTTGCTTTCAGTTAAGTTACGTTAGGTTTTATTTTCTTTTGGTTAAGTTCCGTATGTTTTTGTTTGATTTTGGATAGTTTTATAAAAGTTCATTTTGTGTAAGGTTTTGCTTTGGTTATGTTTAGATAAGCTTAGGCTTAGGTTAGCCTATGTTAATTTAAGTTAGGTTTAGGTAAGGTTAGGTATGCATTTAGTTAAGAAACCTAACTATATTTTAATTTAGGTTATTTCGATTAGGGTCTGGTTACGTTAGATGAAATTTTTAGGTTTTCAGTAAGCTGAGGGTGGGACTGGTTAGATTTAATTAGCTTTTAAGTGAGGTGAATTTCAGTTTAAATTAAATTAATGTGTATTAGGTCGAGTGTTTTTTAAAGTTTTAGGTGAGTTTAATTTGGGTTTAAGTAAGGTTAGGTTTGCTGCAGCTGAGGTTAGCCACGATTATTTTTATGTGAGGTTATATGTTAAATTAGGTTGGCTTTAGGTGAGGTTAGGTTCAATTTAATTGAGGTATATTTTAAATTCTGTTTGATTACATTTCACTCATGTTAGATTCGGTTTAGTGAGAGTTGGGTTAGGTTTAATTTATGATCTAAGTTAGGTTAAGGTAAATTTCCTTTCTTCAAGCTACATTGGGCTAACGTTAGTCATTGTTAAAAAAAACTAACTATTGAATTTGGAAAGGTGGGCGATATTTATTTATCTTTATACCTCAAATATCTCATTATAATTTTGCTGATTTGGTCGCCTCTCATAGTTTCTTGCACTGGCTAGTGTGCGCTTCAGGTCAGATATGATATTACTTCCTAATTTTCTGGCCTTTCTCTCAGTGACAGTTTAACTAATTGTGTACGAATTAACGTTAGTATGTCTCAAGTAAACGCTGTGATTTTACGTACTTTGAATTTCGTGTACGAATTAACGTCGTTATGTCTCAAGTAAGCGCCTTGCTTTTACGTAGTTTGAATTTCGTGTACGAATTAACGTCATTTTGTCTCAAGTAAGCGCCATGCTTTTACGTACATTGAATTACGAGAACGAATAAACGTCATTATGTCTCAAATATGCACCTTGCTTTTACGTGATATGAATTTCGGGTACGAATTAACGCCTTTATGTCTCAAGGAAGCTCCTTGCTTGTACGTACTTTGTATTTCGTGTACGAATTAACATCATAATGTCTCAAGTAAGCGCCTTGCTTTTACGTACTTTGGATTTCGTGTACGAATTAACTTCATTATGTCTCAACTAAGCGCCTTGCTTTTACGTACTTTGAATTTCGCTAACGAATTAACATCATTATGTCTCAAGTATGCATCTTACTTTTACGTACTTTAAATTTCGTGTACGAATTAACGCCACTATGTCTCAAGTCAGCTCCTTGCTTTAAAGGACTTTGAATTTCTTGTACGAATTAACGTCATTATGTCTCAAGTAAGCGCGCTCGCTTTTGCGTACTTCGAATTTCGTGTACGAATTAACGTCATTATGTCTCAAGTAAGCGCCTTGCTTTTACGTACTTTGAATTTCGTAAATGAATTAACGTCATTATGTCTCAAATATGCACCTTGCTGTCACGTACTTTGAATTCCGTGTACGAATTAACGCCATTATGTCTCAAGTAAGCTCCTTGCTTTTACGTACTTTGAATTTCGAGTACGAATTAACGTCATTATGTCTCAAGTAAGCGCCTTGCTTTAACGTACTTTGAATTTAGGGTACGAATTAGCTCCATTATGTCTCAAGTAAGCGCCTAGCTTTTACTTACTTTGAATTTCGTGTACGAATTAACGCCATTATGTCTAACCTAACCGCCTTGCTTTTAAATACTTTGAATTTCGTGTACGAATTAACGACATTATGTCTCAAGTGAGCTCCTTGCTTATAAATACTTTGAATTTCGTGTATGAATTAACGACATTATGTTTTAAGTAAACTCCTTGCTTTTACGTACTTTATATTTCGTGTACGAAATAACGTCATTATGTCTCAAGTAAGCGCCTTGCTTTTACGTACTTTGAATTTCGTGTACGAATTAACGCCATTATGTCTAAAGTAACCGCCTTGCTTTTATATACTTTGAATTTCGCGTACGAATTAACGCCATTATGTCTTAAGTAAGCGCCTTGCTTCTACGTACTTTGAATTCCGTGTACGAATTAACGTCATTATGTCTCAAGTAAGCGCCTTACTTTTACGTACTTTGAATTTCGTGTACGAATTAACGCCATTATGTCTCAAGTAAGCGCCTTGCCTCTACGTATTTTGAATTTCGTGTAAGAATTAACGTCATTATGTCTCAAGTAAGCGCCTTGCTTTTACGTTCTTTAAATTTCGTGTACGAATTCACGTCATTATGTCTCAAGTAAGCGCTTTGCTTTTACGTACTTTGAATTTCATGTACGAAGTAACGTCATTATGTCTCAAGTAAGCGCCTTAGTTTTACGCACATTAAATTTGGTGTACAAATTACCGCTATTATGTCTCAAGTATGCACCTTGCTTTTACGTACTTTGAATTTCATGTACGAATTAACGCTATTATGTCTCAAGTAAGCGCCTTGCTTTTACGTACTTTGAATTTCGTGTACGAATTAACGCCATTATGTCTCAAGTAAGCGCCTTGCATTTACGTACTTTGAATTCCGTGTACGACTTAACGTCATTATGTCTTAAGTAAGGGACTTGCTTTTACGTACTTTGAAATTCGTGTATGAATTAACGCCATTATGTCTCAGGTAAGCACCTTGCTTTTACGTACTTTTGATTTCGTGTAAGAATTAACGTCATTATGTCTCAAGAAAGCGCCTTGCTTTTACGCACTTTAAATTTCGTGTACAAATTAATGCCATCATGTCTCAAGTATGCACCTTGCTTTTGCGTACTTTGAATTTCGTGTACGAATTAACGTCATTATGTCTCAAGTAAGCGCCTTGCTTTTACGTACTTTGAATTTCGTGTACGAATTAAAGTCATTATGTCTCAAGTAAGCGCCTTGCTTTTACGTACTTTGAATTCCGTGTACGAATTAACGACATTATGTCTCAAGTATGCACCTTGCTTTTACGTTCTTTGAATTCCGTGTACGAATTAACGCCATTATGTCTGAAGTAAGCATTTTGCTTTTACGTACTTTGAAATTTCGTGTACGAATTAACGTCATTATGTCTCAAGTAAGCGCCTTGCTTTTACGTACTTTGAATTTCGTGTACGAATTAACGTCATTATGTCTCAAGTAAGCGCCTTGCTTTTACGTACTTTGAATTTCGTGTACGAATTAAAGTCAATATGTCTCAAGAAAGCGCCTTGCTTTTACGTACTTTGAATTTCGTGTACGAATTAATGCCATTATGTCTCAAGTATGCAACTTGCTTTTACGTACTTTAAATTTCGTGTACGAAATAACGACATTAGGTCTTAAGTAAGCGCCTTGCTTTTACGTACTTTGAATTTCGTGTACGAATTAACGCCATTATGTCTTAAGTAAGTGCCTTGCTTTTACGTACTTTGAATTCCGTGTACGAATTTACGTCATGATGTCTCAAGTAAGCGCCTTGCTTTTACGTACTTTGAATTTTGTGTACGAATTAACGCCATAATGTCTTAAGTAAGCGCCTTGCCTCTACGTAATTTGAATTTCGTGTACGAATTAACGTCATTATGTCTCAAGTAAGCGCCTTGCTTTTACGTAGTTTGAATTTCGTGTACGAATTAACGTCATTATGTCTCAAGTAAGCGCCTTGCTTTTACGTTCTTTGAATTTCGTGTACGAATTAACGTCATTATGTCTCAAGTAAGCGCTTTGCTTTTACGTACTTTGAATTTCGTGTACGAATTAACGACATTATGTCTCAAGTAAGCGCCTTGCTTTTACGCACTTTAAATTTCGTGTACAAATTAACGCCAATATGTCTCAAGTATGCACCTCTCTTTTACGTACTTTGAATTTCGTGTACGAATTAACGCCATTATGTCTTAAGTAAGTGCCTTGCTTTTACGTACTTTGAATTTCGTGTACAAATTAACGCCATTAGGTTTCAAGTAATCGCCTTGCTTTTACGTACTTTTAATTTCGGGTACAAAGTAACGTCATTATGTCTCAAGTAAGCTCCTTGCTTTTACGTACTTTGAATTTCGTGTACGAATTAACGTCATTATGTCTCAAGTAAGTGCCTTGCTTTTACGTACTTTAAATTTTGTGTACGAATTAACGTCATTATGTCTCAAGTACCCGCTTTGCTTTTATATACTTTGAATTTCGCGTACGAATTAAGGCCATTATGTCTCAAGTAAGCTTCTTGCTTTTACGTACTTTAAATTTCGTGTACGAATTAACGTCATTATTTCTTAAGTAAGGGCCTTGCTCTTAAGTACTTTGAATTTCGTGTACGAATTAACGTCATTATGTCTCAAGAAAGCGCCTTGCTTTTACGTACTTTGAATTTCGTGTGCGAATTAATGCCATTATGCCTAAGGTATGCACCTTGCTTTTACGTACTTTGAATTTCGCGTACGAATTAACGTCATTATGTCTCAAGTTAGCTTCTTGCTTTTAGGTACTTTGAATTCGATGTACGAATTAACGTCATTAGGTCTCAAGTAAGGGCCTTGCTTTTACGTACTTTGAAATTCGTGTATGAATTAACGCCATTATGTCTCAGGTAAGCGCCTTGCTTTTACGTACTTTTGATTTTGTGTAAGAATTAACGTCATTATGTCTCAAGTAAGCGCCTTGCTTTTACGTACTTATGTCTCAAGTTAGCTTCTTGCTTTTACGTACTTTGAATTCCATGTACGACTTAACGTCATTATGTCTTAAGTAAGGGCCTTGCTTTTACGTACTTTGAAATTCGTGTATGAATTAACGCCATTATGTCTCAGGTAAGCGCCTTGCTTTTACGTACTTTTGATTTCGTGTAAGGATTAACGTCATTATGTCTAAAGAAAGCGACTTGCTTTTACGCACTTTAAATTTCGTGTACAAATTAACGCCATCATGTCTCAAGTATGCACCTTGCTTTTGCGTACTTTGAATTTCGTGTACGAATTAACGTCATTATGTCTCAAGTAAGCGCCTTGCTTTTACGTACTTTGAATTTCGTGTACGAATTAAAGTCATTATGTCTCAAGTAAGCGCCTCCTTTTACGTACTTTGAATTTCGTGTACGAACTAACGCCATTATGTCTCAAGTATGCACCTTGCTTTTACGTACTTTGAATTCCGTGTACGAATTAACGCCATTATGTCTGAGGTATGCATCTTGCTTTTACGTACTTTGAATTTCGTGTACGAATTAACGTAAATATGTCTCAAGTAAGCGCCTTGCTTTTACGTACTTTGAAATTCGTGTACGAACTAACGTCATTATGTCTCAAGTAAGTGCCTTGCTTTTACGTACTTTGAATTTCGTGTACGAATTAACGTCATTATGTCTCAAGAAAGCGCCTTGCTTTTACGTACTTTGAATTTCGTGTACGAATTAATGCCATTATGTCTAAAGTATGCAACTTGCTTTTACGTACTTTAAATTTCGTGTACGAATTAACGACATTATGTCTTAAGTAAGCGCCTTGCTTTTACGTACTTTGAATTCCGTGTACGAATTAACGCCATTATGTTTCAAGTATGCACCTTGCTTTTACGTACTTTGAATTTTGTGTACGAATTAACGCCATAATGTCTTAAGTAAGCGCCTTGCCTCTACGTAATTTGAATTTCGTGTACGAATAAACGTCATTATGTCTCAAGTAAGCGCCTTGCTTTTACGTAGTTTGAATTTCGTGTACGAATTAACGTCATTATGTCTCAAGTAAGCGCCTTGCTTTTACGTTCTTTAAATTTCCTGTACGAATTCACGTCATTATATCTCAAGTAAGCGCTTTGCTTTTACGTACTTTGAATTTCGTGTACGAATTAACGTCATTATGTCTCAAGTAAGCGCCTTGCTTTTACGCACTTTAAATTTCGTGTACAAATTAACGCCATTATGTCTCAAGTATGCACCTCTCTTTTACGTACTTTGAATTTCGTGTACGAATTAACGCTATTATGTCTCAAGTAAGCGCCTTGTTTTTACGTACTTTGAATTTCGTGTACAAATTAACGCCATTATGTTTCAAGTAAGCGCCTTGCTTTTACGTACTTTGAAATCCGTGTACGAATTAACGTCATTATGTCTCAGGTAAGCGCCTTGCTTTTACGTACTTTGAATTTCGTGTATGAATTAACGCGACTATGTCTTAAGTAAGCGCCTTGCTTTTACGTACTTCCAATTTCGGGTACAAAGTAACGTCATTATGTCTCAAGTAAGCTCCTTGCTTTTACGTACCTTGAATTTCGTGTACGAATTAACGTCATTATGTCTCAAGTATGTGCCTTGCTTTTACGTACTTTGAATTTCGTGTGCGAATTAATGCCATAATGCCTAAGGTATGCACCTTGCTTTTACGTACTTTGAATTTCGCGTACGAATTAACGTCATTATGTCTCAAGTTAGCTTCTTGCTTTTAGGTACTTTGAATTCGATGTACGAATTAACGTCATTAAGTGTCAAGTAAGGGCCTTGCTTTTACGTACTTTGAAATTCATGTATGAATTAACGCCATTATGTCTCAGGTAAGCGCCTTGCTTTTACGTACCTTTGATTTCGTGTAAGAATTAACGTCATGTCTCAAGTAAGCGCCTTGCTTTTACGTACTTTGAATTTTGTGTGGGAATTAATGCCATTATGTCTCAAGTATGCACCTTGCTTTTACGTACTTTGAATTCCGTGTACGAATTAACGTCATTATGTCTCAAGTAAGCGCCTTGCTTTTACGTACTTTGAATTTCGTGTACGAATTAAAGTCATTATGTCTCAAGTAAGCGCCTTGCTTTTACGTACTTTGAATTCCGTGTACGAATTAACGACATTATGTCTCAAGTATGCACCTTACTTTTACGTTCTTTGAATTCCGTGTACGAATTAACGCCATTATGTCTGAAGTAAGCATCTTGCTTTTACGTACTTTGAAATTTCGTGTACGAATTAACGTCATTATGTCTCAAGTAAGCGCCTTGCCTTTACGTACTTTGAATTTCGTGTACGAATTAACGTCATTATGTCTCAAGTAAGCGCCTTGCTTTTACGTACTTTGAATTTCGTGTACGAATTAACGTCATTATGTCTCAAGAAAGCGCCTTGCTTTTACGTAGTTTGAATTTCGTGTACGAATTAACGTCATTATGTCTCAAGTAAGCGCCTTGCTTTTACGTTCTTTGAATTTCGTGTACGAATTAACGTCATTATGTCTCAAGTAAGCGCTTTGCTTTTACGTACTTTGAATTTCGTGTACGAATTAACGACATTATGTCTCAAGTAAGCGCCTTGCTTTTACGCACTTTAAATTTCGTGTACAAATTAACGCATATATGTCTCAAGTAGGCACCTCTCTTTTACGTACTTTGAATTTCGTGTACGAATTAACGCCATTATGTCTTAAGTAAGCGCCTTGCTTTTACGTACTTTGAATTTCGTGTACAAATTAACGCCATTATGTTTCAAGTAATCGCCTTGCTTTTACGTACTTCTAATTTCGGGTACAAAGTAACGTCATTATGTCTCAAGTAAGCTCCTTGCTTTTACGTACTTTGAATTTCGTGTACGAATTAACGTCATTATGTCTCAAGTAAGTGCCTTGCTTTTACGTACTTTAAATTTTGTGTACGAATTAACGTCATTATGTCTCAAGTACCCGCTTTGCTTTTATATACTTTGAATTTCGCGTACGAATTAAGGCCATTATGTCTCAAGTAAGCTTCTTGCTTTTACGTACTTTAAATTTCGTGTACGAATTAACGTCATTATTTCTTAAGTAAGGGCCTTGCTCTTAAGTACTTTGAATTTCGTGTACGAATTAACGTCATTATGTCTCAAGAAAGCGCCTTGCTTTTACGTACTTTGAATTTCGTGTGCGAATTAATGCCATTATGCCTAAGGTATGCACCTTGCTTTTACGTACTTTGAATTTCGCGTACGAATTAACGTCATTATGTCTCAAGTTAGCTTCTTGCTTTTAGGTACTTTGAATTCGATGTACGAATTAACGTCATTAGGTCTCAAGTAAGGGCCTTGCTTTTACGTACTTTGAAATTCGTGTATGAATTAACGCCATTATGTCTCAGGTAAGCGCCTTGCTTTTACGTACTTTTGATTTCGTGTAAGAATTAACGTCATTATGTCTCAAGTAAGCGCCTTGCTTTTACGTACTTATGTCTCAAGTTAGCTTCTTGCTTTTACGTACTTTGAATTCCATGTACGACTTAACGTCATTATGTCTTAAGTAAGGGCCTTGCTTTTACGTACTTTGAAATTCGTGTATGAATTAACGCCATTATGTCTCAGGTAAGCGCCTTGCTTTTACGTACTTTTGATTTCGTGTAAGGATTAACGTCATTATGTCTAAAGAAAGCGACTTGCTTTTACGCACTTTAAATTTCGTGTACAAATTAACGCCATCATGTCTCAAGTATGCACCTTGCTTTTGCGTACTTTGAATTTCGTGTACGAATTAACGTCATTATGTCTCAAGTAAGCGCCTTGCTTTTACGTACTTTGAATTTCGTGTACGAATTAAAGTCATTATGTCTCAAGTAAGCGCCTTGCTTTTACGTACTTTGAATTTCGTGTACGAACTAACGCCATTATGTCTCAAGTATGCACCTTGCTTTTACGTACTTTGAATTCCGTGTACGAATTAACGCCATTATGTCTGAGGTATGCATCTTGCTTTTACGTACTTTGAATTTCGTGTACGAATTAACGTAATTATGTCTCAAGTAAGCGCCTTGCTTTTACGTACTTTGAATTTCGTGTACGAACTAACGTCATTATGTCTCAAGTAAGTGCCTTGCTTTTACGTACTTTGAATTTCGTGTACGAATTAACGTCATTATGTCTCAAGAAAGCGCCTTGCTATTACGTACTTTGAATTTCGTGTACGAATTAATGCCATTATGTCTAAAGTATGCAACCTGCTTTTACGTACTTTAAATTTCGTGTACGAATTAACGACATTATGTCTTAAGTAAGCGCCTTGCTTTTACGTACTTTGAATTCCGTGTACGAATTAACGCCATTATGTTTCAAGTATGCACCTTGCTTTTACGTACTTTGAATTTTGTGTACGAATTAACGCCATAATGTCTTAAGTAAGCGCCTTGCCTCTACGTAATTTGAATTTCGTGTACGAATAAACGTCATTATGTCTCAAGTAAGCGCCTTGCTTTTACGTAGTTTGAATTTCGTGTACGAATTAACGTCATTATGTCTCAAGTAAGCGCCTTGCTTTTACGTTCTTTAAATTTCCTGTAAGAATTCACGTCATTATATCTCAAGTAAGCGCTTTGCTTTTACGTACTTTGAATTTCGTGTACGAATTAACGTCATTATGTCTCAAGTAAGCGCCTTGCTTTTACGCACTTTAAATTTCGTGTACAAATTAACGCCATTATGTCTCAAGTATGCACCTCTCTTTTACGTACTTTGAATTTCGTGTACGAATTAACGCTATTATGTCTCAAGTAAGCGCCTTGTTTTTACGTACTTTGAATTTCGTGTACAAATTAACGCCATTATGTTTCAAGTAAGCGCCTTGCTTTTACGTACTTTGAAATCCGTGTACGAATTAACGTCATTATGTCTCAAGTAAGCGCCTTGCTTTTACGTACTTTGAATTTGGTGTATGAATTAACGCGACTATGTCTTAAGTAAGCGCCTTGCTTTTACGTACTTCCAATTTCGGGTACAAAGTAACGTCATTATGTCTCAAGTAAGCTCCTTGCTTTTACGTACCTTGAATTTCGTGTACGAATTAACGTCATTATGTCTCAAGTATGTGCCTTGCTTTTACGTACTTTAAATTTTGTGTACGAATTAACGTCATTATGTCTCAAGTACCCGCTTTGCTTTTATATACTTTGAATTTCGCGTACGAATTAACGCCATTATGTCTCAAGTAAGCTTCCCTCTTTTACGTACTTTAAATTTCGTGTACGAATTAACGTCATTATTTCTCAAGTAAGGTCCTTGCTCTTAAGTACTTTGAATTTCGTGTACGAATTAACGTCATTATGTCTCAAGAAAGCGCCTTGCTTTTACGTACTTTGAATTTCGTGTGCGAATTAATGCCATAATGCCTAAGGTATGCACCTTGCTTTTACGTACTTTGAATTTCGCGTACGAATTAACGTCATTATGTCTCAAGTTAGCTTCTTGCTTTTAGGTACTTTGAATTCGATGTACGAATTAACGTCATTAAGTGTCAAGTAAGGGCCTTGCTTTTACGTACTTTGAAATTCATGTATGAATTAACGCCATTATGTCTCAGGTAAGCGCCTTGCTTTTACGTACCTTTGATTTCGTGTAAGAATTAACGTCATGTCTCAAGTAAGCGCCTTGCTTTTACGTACTTTGAATTTTGTGTAAGGATTAATGCCATTATGTCTCAAGTATGCACCTTGCTTTTAGGTACTTTGAATTTCGTGTACGAATTAACGTCATTATGTCTCAAGTAAGCGCTTTGCTTTCACGTACTTTGAATTTCCTGTACGAATTAACGTCATTATGTCTCAAGTAAGCGCCTTGCTTTTACGTACTTACAATTTCGTGTACGAATTAACGTACTTATGTCTCAAGTTAGCTTCTTGCTTTTACGTACTTTGAATTCCATGTACGACTTAACGTCATTATGTCTTAAGTAAGGGCCTTGCTTTTACGTACTTTGAAATTCGTGTATGAATTAACGCCATTATGTCTCAGGTAAGCGCCTTGCTTTTACGTACTTTTGATTTCGTGTAAGGATTAACGTCATTATGTCTAAAAGAAAGCGCCTTGCTTTTACGCACTTTAAATTTCGTGTACAAATTAACGCCATCATGTCTCAAGTATGCACCTTGCTTTTGCGTACTTTTAATTTCGTGTACGAATTAACGTCATTATGTCTCAAGTAAGCGCCTTGCTTTTACGTACTTTGAATTTCGTGTACGAACTAACGCCATTATGTCTCAAGTATGCACCTTGCTTTTACGTACTTTGAATTCCGTGTACGAATTAACGCCATTATGTCTGAAGTAAGCATCTTGCTTTTACGTACTTTGAATTTCGTGTACGAATTAACGTAATTATGTCTCAAGTAAGCGCCTTTCTTTTACGTACTTTGAATTTCGTGTACGAACTAACGTCATTATGTCTCAAGTAAGTGCCTTGCTTTTACGTACTTTGAATTTCGTGTACGAATTAACGTCATTATGTCTCAAGAAAGCGCCTTGCTTTTACGTACTTTGAATTTCGTGTACGAATTAATGCCATTATGTCTCAAGTATGCAACTTGCTTTTACGTACTTTAAATTTCGTGTACGAATTAACGACATTATGTCTTAAGTAAGCGCCTTGCTTTTACGTACTTTGAATTTCGTGTACGAATTAACGCCATTATGTCTTAAGTAAGTGCCTTGCTTTTACGTACTTTGAATTCCGTGTACGAATTAACGTCATGATGTCTCAAGTAAGCGCCTTGCTTTTACGTACTTTGAATTTTGTGTACGAATTAACGCCATAATGTCTTAAGCAAGCGCCTTGCCTCTAGGTAATTTGAATTTCGTGTACGAATAAACGTCATTATGTCTCAAGTAAGCGCCTTGCTTTTACGTAGTTTGAATTTCGTGTACGAATTAACGTCATTATGTCTCAAGTAAGCGCCTTGCTTTTACGTTCTTTAAATTTCCTGTACGAATTCACGTCATTATATCTCAAGTAAGCGCTTTGCTTTTACGTACTTTGAATTTCGTGTACGAATTAACGTCATTATGTCTCAAGCAAGCGCCTTGCTTTTACGCACTTTAAATTTCGTGTACAAATTAACGCCATTATGTCTCAAGTATGCACCTCTCTTTTACGTACTTTGAATTTCGTGTACGAATTAACGCTATTATGTCTCAAGTAAGCGCCTTGCTTTTACGTACTTTGAATTTCGTGTACAAATTAACGCCATTATGTTTCAAGTAAGAACCTTGCTTTTACGTACTTTAAAATCCGTGTACGAATTAACGTCATTATGTCTCAAGTAAGCGCCTTGCTTTTACGTACTTTGAATTTCGTGTATGAATTAACGCGACTATGTCTTAAGTAAGCGCCTTGCTTTTACGTACTTCCAATTTCGGGTACAAAGTAACGTCATTATGTCTCAATTAAGCTCCTTGCTTTTACGTACTTAGAATTTCGTGTACGAATTAACGTCATTATGTCTCAAGTAAGTGCCTTGCTTTTACGTACTTAAAATTTTGTGTACGAATTAACGTCATTATGTCTCAAGTACCCGCTTTGCTTTTATATACTTTGAATTTCGCGTACGAATTAACGCCATTATGTCTCAAGTAAGCTTCCCTCTTTTACGTACTTTAAATTTCGTGTACGAAATAACGTCATTATTTCTCAAGTAAGGGCCTTGCTCTTAAGTACTTTGAATTTCGTGTACGAATTAACGTCATTATGTCTCAAGAAAGCGCATTGCTTTTACGTACTTTGAATTTCGTGTGCGAATTAATGCCATTATGCCTAAGGTATGAACCTTGCTTTTACGTAATTTGAATTTCGCGTACGAATTAACGTCATTATGTCTCAAGTTAGCTTCTTGCTTTTAGGTACTTTGAATTCGATGTACGAATTAACGTCATTAAGTCTCAAGTAAGAGCCTTGCTTTTACGTACTTTGAAATTCGTGTATGAATTAACCCAATTATGTCTCAGGTAAGCGCCTTGCTTTTACGTACCTTTGATTTCGTGTAAGAATTAACGTCATGTCTCAAGTAAGCGCCTTGCTTTCACGTACTTTGAATTTTGTGTGGGAATTAATGCCATTATGTCTCAAGTATGCACCTTGCTTTTAGGTACTTTGAATTCGATGTACGAATTAACGTCATTAAGTCTCAAGTAAGAGCCTTGCTTTTACGTACTTTGAAATTCGTGTATGAATTAACCCAATTATGTCTCAGGTAAGCGCCTTGCTTTTACGTACCTTTGATTTCGTGTAAGAATTAACGTCATGTCTCAAGTAAGCGCCTTGCTTTCACGTACTTTGAATTTTGTGTGGGAATTAATGCCATTATGTCTCAAGTATGCACCTTGCTTTTACGTACTTTGAATTCCGTGTACGAATTAACGTCATTATGTCTCAAGTAAGCGCCTTGCTTTTACGTACTTTGAATTTCGTGTACGAATTAAAGTCATTATGTCTCAAGTAAGCGCCTTGCTTTTACGTACTTTGAATTCCGTGTACGAATTAACGACATTATGTCTCAAGTATGCACCTTGCTTTTACGTTCTTTGAATTCCGTGTACGAATTAACGCCATTATGTCTGAAGTAAGCATCTTGCTTTTACGTACTTTGAAATTTCGTGTACGAATTAACGTCATTATGTCTCAAGTAAGCGCCTTGCTTTTACGTACTTTGAATTTCGTGTACGAATTAACGTCATTATGTCTCAAGTAAGCGCCTTGCTTTTACGTACTTTGAATTTCGTGTACGAATTAACGTCATTATGTCTCAAGAAAGCGCCTTGCTTTTACGTACTTTGAATTTCGTGTACGAATTAATGCCATTATGTCTCAAGTATGCAACTTGCTTTTACGTACTTTAAATTTCGTGTACGAAATAACGACATTAGGTCTTAAGTAAGCGCCTTGCTTTTACGTACTTTGAATTTCGTGTACGAATTAACGCCATTATGTCTTAAGTAAGTGCCTTGCTTTTACGTACTTTGAATTCCGTGTACGAATTTACGTCATGATGTCTCAAGTAAGCGCCTTGCTTTTAGGTACTTTGAATTTTGTGTACGAATTAACGCCATAATGTCTTAAGTAAGCGCCTTGCCTCTACGTAATTTGAATTTCGTGTACGAAGTAACGTCATTATGTCTCAAGTATGCGCCTTGCTTTTACGTAGTTTGAATTTCGTGTACGAATTAACGTCATTATGTCTCAAGTAAGCGCCTTGCTTTTACGTTCTTTGAATTTCGTGTACGAATTCACGTCATTATGTCTCAAGTAAGCGCTTTGCTTTTACGTACTTTGAATTTCGTGTACGAATTAACGACATTATGTCTCAAGTAAGCACCTTGCTTTTACGCACTTTAAATTTCGTGTACAAATTAACGCCAATATGTCTCAAGTATGCACCTCTCTTTTACGTACTTTGAATTTCGTGTACGAATTAACGCCATTATGTCTTAAGTAAGCGCCTTGCTTTTACGTACTTTGAATTTCGTGTACAAATTAACGCCATTATGTTTCAAGTAATCGCCTTGCTTTTACGTACTTTGAAATCCGTGTACGAATTAACGTCATTATGTCTAAAGTAAGCGCCTTGCTTTTACGTACTTTGAAATTTCGTGTATGAATTAACGCGACTATGTCTTAAGTAAGCGCCTTGCTTTTACGTACTTCTAATTTCGGGTACAAAGTAACGTCATTATGTCTCAAGTAAGCTCCTTGCTTTTACGTACTTTGAATTTCGTGTACGAATTAACGTCATTATGTCTCAAGTAAGTGCCTTGCTTTTACGTACTTTAAATTTTGTGTACGAATTAACGTCATTATGTCTCAAGTACCCGCTTTGCTTTTATATACTTTGAATTTCGCGTACGAATTAACGCCATTATGTCTCAAGTAAGCTTCCCTCTTTTACGTACTTTAAATTTCGTGTACGAATTAACGTCATTATTTCTCAAGTAAGGGCCTTGCTCTTAAGTACTTTGAATTTCGTGTACGAATTAACGTCATTATGTCTCAAGAAAGCGCCTTGCTTTTACGTACTTTGAATTTCGTGTGCGAATTAATGCCATAATGCCTAAGGTATGCACCTTGCTTTTACGTACTTTGAATTTCGCGTACGAATTAACGTCATTATGTCTCAAGTTAGCTTCTTGCTTTTAGGTACTTTGAATTCGATGTACGAATTAACGTCATTAAGTGTCAAGTAAGGGCCTTGCTTTTACGTACTTTGAAATTCATGTATGAATTAACGCCATTATGTCTCAGGTAAGCGCCTTGCTTTTACGTACCTTTGATTTCGTGTAAGAATTAACGTCATGTCTCAAGTAAGCGCCTTGCTTTTACGTACTTTGAATTTTGTGTAAGGATTAATGCCATTATGTCTCAAGTATGCACCTTGCTTTTAGGTACTTTGAATTTCGTGTACGAATTAACGTCATTATGTCTCAAGTAAGCGCTTTGCTTTCACGTACTTTGAATTTCCTGTACGAATTAACGTCATTATGTCTCAAGTAAGCGCCTTGCTTTTACGTACTTACAATTTCGTGTACGAATTAACGTACTTATGTCTCAAGTTAGCTTCTTGCTTTTACGTACTTTGAATTCCATGTACGACTTAACGTCATTATGTCTTAAGTAAGGGCCTTGCTTTTACGTACTTTGAAATTCGTGTATGAATTAACGCCATTATGTCTCAGGTAAGCGCCTTGCTTTTACGTACTTTTGATTTCGTGTAAGGATTAACGTCATTATGTCTAAAAGGAAGCGCCTTGCTTTTACGCACTTTAAATTTCGTGTACAAATTAACGCCATCATGTCTCAAGTATGCACCTTGCTTTTGCGTACTTTTAATTTCGTGTACGAATTAACGTCATTATGTCTCAAGTAAGCGCCTTGCTTTTACGTACTTTGAATTTCGTGTACGAACTAACGCCATTATGTCTCAAGTATGCACCTTGCTTTTACGTACTTTGAATTCCGTGTACGAATTAACGCCATTATGTCTGAAGTAAGCATCTTGCTTTTACGTACTTTGAATTTCGTGTACGAATTAACGTAATTATGTCTCAAGTAAGCGCCTTTCTTTTACGTACTTTGAATTTCGTGTACGAACTAACGTCATTATGTCTCAAGTAAGTGCCTTGCTTTTACGTACTTTGAATTTCGTGTACGAATTAACGTCATTATGTCTCAAGAAAGCGCCTTGCTTTTACGTACTTTGAATTTCGTGTACGAATTGATGCCATTATGTCTCAAGTATGCAACTTGCTTTTACGTACTTTAAATTTCGTGTACGAATTAACGACATTATGTCTTAAGTAAGCGCCTTGCTTTTACGTACTTTGAATTTCGTGTACGAATTAACGCCATTATGTCTTAAGTAAGTGCCTTGCTTTTACGTACTTTGAATTCCGTGTACGAATTAACGTCATGATGTCTCAAGTAAGCGCCTTGCTTTTACGTACTTTGAATTTTGTGTACGAATTAACGCCATAATGTCTTAAGCAAGCGCCTTGCCTCTAGGTAATTTGAATTTCGTGTACGAATAAACGTCATTATGTCTCAAGTAAGCGCCTTGCTTTTACGTAGTTTGAATTTCGTGTACGAATTAACGTCATTATGTCTCAAGTAAGCGCCTTGCTTTTACGTTCTTTAAATTTCCTGTACGAATTCACGTCATTATATCTCAAGTAAGCGCTTTGCTTTTACGTACTTTGAATTTCGTGTACGAATTAACGTCATTATGTCTCAAGCAAGCGCCTTGCTTTTACGCACTTTAAATTTCGTGTACAAATTAACGCCATTATGTCTCAAGTATGCACCTCTCTTTTACGTACTTTGAATTTCGTGTACGAATTAACGCTATTATGTCTCAAGTAAGCGCCTTGCTTTTACGTACTTTGAATTTCGTGTACAAATTAACGCCATTATGTTTCAAGTAAGAACCTTGCTTTTACGTACTTTGAAATCCGTGTACGAATTAACGTCATTATGTCTCAAGTAAGCGCCTTGCTTTTACGTACTTTGAATTTCGTGTATGAATTAACGCGACTATGTCTTAAGTAAGCGCCTTGCTTTTACGTACTTCCAATTTCGGGTACAAAGTAACGTCATTATGTCTCAATTAAGCTCCTTGCTTTTACGTACTTTGAATTTCGTGTACGAATTAACGTCATTATGTCTCAAGTAAGTGCCTTGCTTTTACGTACTTAAAATTTTGTGTACGAATTAACGTCATTATGTCTCAAGTACCCGCTTTGCTTTTATATACTTTGAATTTCGCGTACGAATTAACGCCATTAAGTCTCAAGTAAGCTTCCCTCTTTTACGTACTTTAAATTTCGTGTACGAAATAACGTCATTATTTCTCAAGTAAGGGCCTTGCTCTTAAGTACTTTGAATTTCGTGTACGAATTAACGTCATTATGTCTCAAGAAAGCGCATTGCTTTTACGTACTTTGAATTTCGTGTGCGAATTAATGCCATTATGCCTAAGGTATGAACCTTGCTTTTACGTAATTTGAATTTCGCGTACGAATTAACGTCATTATGTCTCAAGTTAGCTTCTTGCTTTTAGGTACTTTGAATTCGATGTACGAATTAACGTCATTAAGTCTCAAGTAAGAGCCTTGCTTTTACGTACTTTGAAATTCGTGTATGAATTAACCCAATTATGTCTCAGGTAAGCGCCTTGCTTTTACGTACCTTTGATTTCGTGTAAGAATTAACGTCATGTCTCAAGTAAGCGCCTTGCTTTTACGTACTTTGAATTTTGTGTGGGAATTAATGCCATTATGTCTCAAGTATGCACCTTGCTTTTAGGTACTTTGAATTTCGTGTACGAATTAACGTCATTATGTCTCAAGTAAGCGCTTTGCTTTCACGTACTTTTAATTTCCTGTACGAATTAACGTCATTATGTCTCAAGTATCACCTTGCTTTTACGTACTTTGAATTCCGTGTACGAATTAACGTCATTATGTCTCAAGTAAGCGCCTTGCTTTTACGTACTTTGAATTTCGTGTACGAATTAAAGTCATTATGTCTCAAGTAAGCGCCTTGCTTTTACGTACTTTGAATTCCGTGTACGAATTAACGACATTATGTCTCAAGTATGCACCTTGCTTTTACGTTCTTTGAATTCCGTGTACGAATTAACGCCATTATGTCTAAAGTAAGCATCTTGCTTTTACGTACTTTGAAATTTCGTGTACGAATTAACGTCATTATGTCTCAAGTAAGCGCCTTGCTTTTACGTACTTTGAATTTCGTGTACGAATTAACGTCATTATGTCTCAAGTAAGCGCCTTGCTTTTACGTACTTTGAATTTCGTGTACGAATTAACGTCATTATGTCTCAAGAAAGCGCCTTGCTTTTACGTACTTTGAATTTCGTGTACGAATTAATGCCATTATGTCTCAAGTATGCAACTTGCTTTTACGTACTTTAAATTTCGTGTACGAAATAACGACATTAGGTCTTAAGTAAGCGCCTTGCTTTTACGTACTTTGAATTTCGTGTACGAATTAACGCCATTATGTCTTAAGTAAGTGCCTTGCTTTTACGTACTTTGAATTCCGTGTACGAATTTACGTCATGATGTCTCAAGTAAGCGCCTTGCTTTTAGGTACTTTGAATTTTGTGTACGA
The DNA here is from genome assembly GCA_963969495.1 of Ceratothoa steindachneri. NCBI lineage: Eukaryota > Metazoa > Arthropoda > Malacostraca > Isopoda > Cymothoidae > Ceratothoa > Ceratothoa steindachneri. The sequence continues at coordinate 145,650,989 of OZ018319.1, forward strand.
ATTAACGCCATAATGTCTTAAGTAAGCGCCTTGCCTCTACGTAATTTGAATTTCGTGTACGAAGTAACGTCATTATGTCTCAAGTATGCGCCTTGCTTTTACGTAGTTTGAATTTCGTGTACGAATTAACGTCATTATGTCTCAAGTAAGCGCCTTGCTTTTACGTTCTTTGAATTTCGTGTACGAATTCACGTCATTATGTCTCAAGTAAGCGCTTTGCTTTTACGTACTTTGAATTTCGTGTACGAATTAACGACATTATGTCTCAAGTAAGCACCTTGCTTTTACGCACTTTAAATTTCGTGTACAAATTAACGCCAATATGTCTCAAGTATGCACCTCTCTTTTACGTACTTTGAATTTCGTGTACGAATTAACGCCATTATGTCTTAAGTAAGCGCCTTGCTTTTACGTACTTTGAATTTCGTGTACAAATTAACGCCATTATGTTTCAAGTAATCGCCTTGCTTTTACGTACTTTGAAATCCGTGTACGAATTAACGTCATTATGTCTAAAGTAAGCGCCTTGCTTTTACGTACTTTGAAATTTCGTGTATGAATTAACGCGACTATGTCTTAAGTAAGCGCCTTGCTTTTACGTACTTCTAATTTCGGGTACAAAGTAACGTCATTATGTCTCAAGTAAGCTCCTTGCTTTTACGTACTTTGAATTTCGTGTACGAATTAACGTCATTATGTCTCAAGTAAGTGCCTTGCTTTTACGTACTTTAAATTTTGTGTACGAATTAACGTCATTATGTCTCAAGTACCCGCTTTGCTTTTATTACTTTGAATTTTGCGTACGAATTAAGGCTATTATGTCTCAAGTAAGCTTCTTGCTTTTACGTACTTTAAATTTCGTGTACGAATTAACGTCATTATTTCTTAAGTAAGGGCCTTGCTCTTAAGTACTTTGAATTTCGTGTACGAATTAACGTCATCATGTCTCAAGAAAGCGCCTTGCTTTTACGTACTTTGAATTTCGTGTGCGAATTAATGCCATTATGCCTAAGGTATGCACCTTGCTTTTACGTACTTTGAATTTCGCGTACGAATTAACGTCATTATGTCCCAAGTTAGCTTCTTGCTTTTAGGTACTTTGAATTCGATGTACGAATTAACGTCATTAGGTCTCAAGTAAGGGCCTTGCTTTAACGTACTTTGAAATTCGTGTATGAATTAACGCCATTATGTCTCAGGTAAGCGCCTTGCTTTTACGTACTTTTGATTTCGTGTAAGAATTAACGTCATTATGTCTCAAGTAAGCGCCTTGCTTTTACGTAGTTATGTCTCAAGTTAGCTTCTTGCTTTTACGTACTTTGAATTCCATGTACGACTTAACGTCATTATGTCTTATGTAAGGGCCTTGCTTTTACGTACTTTGAAATTCGTGCATGAATTAACGCCATTATGTCTCAGGTAAGCGCCTTGCTTTTACGTACTTTTGATTTCGTGTAAGGATTAACGTCATTATGTCTAAAGAAAGCGCCTTGCTTTTACGCACTTTAAATTTCGTGTACAAATTAACGCCATCATGTCTCAAGTATGCACCTTGCTTTTGCGTACTTTGAATTTCGTGTACGAATTAACGTCATTATGTCTCAAGTAAGCGCCTTGCTTTTACGTACTTTGAATTTCTTGTACGAATTAAAGTCATTATGTCTCAAGTAAGCGCCTTGCTTTTACGTACTTTGAATTTCGTGTACGAACTAACGCCATTATGTCTCAAGTATGCACCTTGCTTTTACGTACTTTGAATTTCGTGTACGAATAAACGTCATTATGTCTCAAGTAAGCGCCTTGCTTTTACGTAGTTTGAATTTCGTGTACGAATTAACGTCATTATGTCTCAAGTAAGCGCCTTGCTTTTACGTTCTTTAAATTTCCTGTACGAATTCACGTAATTATATCTCAAGTAAGCGCTTTGCTTTTACGTACTTTGAATTTCGTGTACGAATTAACGTCATTATGTCTCAAGTAAGCGCCTTGCTTTTACGCACTTTAAATTTCGTGTACAAATTAACGCCATTATGTCTCAAGTATGCACCTCTCTTTTACGTACTTTGAATTTCGTGTACGAATTAACGCTATTATGTCTCAAGTAAGCGCCTTGTTTTTACGTACTTTGAATTTCGTGTACAAATTAACGCCATTATGTTTCAAGTTAGCGCCTTGCTTTTACGTACTTTGAAATCCGTGTACGAATTAACGTCATTATGTCTCAAGTAAGCGCCTTGCTTTTACGCACTTTGAATTTCGTGTATGAATTAACGCGACTATGTCTTAAGTAAGCGCCTTGCTTTTACGTACTTCCAATTTCGGGTACAAAGTAACGTCATTATGTCTTAAGTAAGCTCCTTGCTTTTACGTACCTTGAATTTCGTGTACGAATTAACGTCATTATGTCTCAAGTAAGTGCCTTGCTTTTACGTACTTTAAATTTTGTGTACGAATTAACGTCATTATGTCTCAAGTACCCGCTTTGCTTTTATATACTTTGAATTTCGCGTATGAATTAAGGCCATTATGTCTCAAGTAAGCTTCTTGCTTTTACGTACTTTAAATTTCGTGTACGAATTAACGTCATTATTTGTTAAGTAAGGGCCTTGCTCTTAAGTACTTTGAATTTCGTGTACGAATTAACGTCATTATGTCTCAAGAAAGCGCCTTGCTTTTACGTACTTTGAATTTCGTGTGCGAATTAATGCCATTATGCCTAAGGTATGCACCTTGCTTTTACGTACTTTGAATTTCGCGTACGAATTAACGTCATTATGTCTCAAGTTAGCTTCTTGCTTTTAGGTACTTTGAATTCGATGTACGAATTAACGTCATTAGGTCTCAAGTAAGGGCCTTGCTTTTACGTACTTTGAAATTCGTGTATGAATTAACGCCATTATGTCTCAGGTAAGCGCCTTGCTTTTACGTACTTTTGATTTCGTGTAAGAATTAACGTCATTATGTCTCAAGTAAGCGCCTTGCTTTTACGTACTTATGTCTCAAGTTAGCTTCTTGCTTTTACGTACTTTGAATTCCATGTACGACTTAACGTCATTATGTCTTAAGTAAGGGCCTTGCTTTTACGTACTTTGAAATTCGTGTATGAATTAACGCCATTATGTCTCAGGTAAGCGCCTTGCTTTTACGTACTTTTGATTTCGTGTAAGGATTAACGTCATTATGTCTAAAGAAAGCGCCTTGCTTTTACGCACTTTAAATTTCGTTTTACAAATTAACGCCATCATTTCTCAAGTATGCACCTTGCTTTTGCGTACTTTGAATTTCGTGTACGAATTAACGTCATTATGTCTCAAGTAAGCGCCTTGCTTTTACGTACTTTGAATTTCGTGTATGAATTAACGCGACTATGTCTTAAGTAAGCGCCTTGCTTTTACGTACTTCCAATTTCGGGTACAAAGTAACGTCATTATGTCTCAATTAAGCTCCTTGCTTTTACGTACTTTGAATTTCGTGTACGAATTAACGTCATTATGTCTCAAGTAAGTGCCTTGCTTTTACGTACTTAAAATTTTGTGTACGAATTAACGTCATTATGTCTCAAGTACCCGCTTTGCTTTTATATACTTTGAATTTCGCGTACGAATTAACGCCATTATGTCTCAAGTAAGCTTCCCTCTTTTACGTACTTTAAATTTCGTGTACGAAATAACGTCATTATTTCTCAAGTAAGGGCCTTGCTCTTAAGTACTTTGAATTTCGTGTACGAATTAACGTCATTATGTCTCAAGAAAGCGCATTGCTTTTACGTACTTTGAATTTCGTGTGCGAATTAATGCCATTATGCCTAAGGTATGCACCTTGCTTTTACGTAATTTGAATTTCGCGTACGAATTAACGTCATTATGTCTCAAGTTAGCTTCTTGCTTTTAGGTACTTTGAATTCGATGTACGAATTAACGTCATTAAGTCTCAAGTAAGAGCCTTGCTTTTACGTACTTTGAAATTCGTGTATGAATTAACCCAATTATGTCTCAGGTAAGCGCCTTGCTTTTACGTACCTTTGATTTCGTGTAAGAATTAACGTCATGTCTCAAGTAAGCGCCTTGCTTTTACGTACTTTGAATTTTGTGTGGGAATTAATGCCATTATGTCTCAAGTATGCACCTTGCTTTTAGGTACTTTTAATTTCGTGTACGAATTAACGTCATTATGTCTCAAGTAAGCGCTTTGCTTTCACGTACTTTTTATTTCCTGTACGAATTAACGTCATTATGTCTCAAGTATCACCTTGCTTTTACGTACTTTGAATTCCGTGTACGAATTAACGTCATTATGTCTCAAGTAAGCGCCTTGCTTTTACGTACTTTGAATTTCGTGTACGAATTAAAGTCATTATGTCTCAAGTAAGCGCCTTGCTTTTACGTACTTTGAATTCCGTGTACGAATTAACGACATTATGTCTCAAGTATGCACCTTGCTTTTACGTTCTTTGAATTCCGTGTACGAATTAACGCCATTATGTCTGAAGTAAGCATCTTGCTTTTACGTACTTTGAAATTTCGTGTACGAATTAACGTCATTATGTCTCAAGTAAGCGCCTTGCTTTTACGTACTTTGAATTTCGTGTACGAATTAACGTCATTATGTCTCAAGTAAGCGCCTTGCTTTTACGTACTTTGAATTTCGTGTACGAATTAACGTCATTATGTCTCAAGAAAGCGCCTTGCTTTTACGTACTTTGAATTTCGTGTACGAATTAATGCCATTATGTCTCAAGTATGCAACTTGCTTTTACGTACTTTAAATTTCGTGTACGAAATAACGACATTAGGTCTTAAGTAAGCGCCTTGCTTTTACGTACTTTGAATTTCGTGTACGAATTAACGCCATTATGTCTTAAGTAAGTGCCTTGCTTTTACGTACTTTGAATTCCGTGTACGAATTTACGTCATGATGTCTCAAGTAAGCGCCTTGCTTTTAGGTACTTTGAATTTTGTGTACGAATTAACGCCATAATGTCTTAAGTAAGCGCCTTGCCTCTACGTAATTTGAATTTCGTGTACGAAGTAACGTCATTATGTCTCAAGTATGCGCCTTGCTTTTACGTAGTTTGAATTTCGTGTACGAATTAACGTCATTATGTCTCAGGTAAGCGCCTTGCTTTTACGTTCTTTGAATTTCGTGTACGAATTCACGTCATTATGTCTCAAGTAAGCGCTTTGCTTTTACGTACTTTGAATTTCGTGTACGAATTAACGACATTATGTCTCAAGTAAGCACCTTGCTTTTACGCACTCTAAATTTCGTGTACTAATTAACGCCAATATGTCTCAAGTATGCACCTCTCTTTTACGTACTTTGAATTTCGTGTACGAATTAACGCCATTATGTCTTAAGTAAGCGCCTTGCTTTTACGTACTTTGAATTTCGTGTACAAATTAACGCCATTATGTTTCAAGTAATCGCCTTGCTTTTACGTACTTTGAAATCCGTGTACGAATTAACGTCATTATGTCTAAAGTAAGCGCCTTGCTTTTACGTACTTTGAAATTTCATGTATGAATTAACGCGACTATGTCTTAAGTAAGCGCCTTGCTTTTACGTACTTCTAATTTCGGGTACAAAGTAACGTCATTATGTCTCAAGTAAGCTCCTTGCTTTTACGTACTTTGAATTTCGTGTACGAATTAACGTCATTATGTCTCAAGTAAGTGCCTTGCTTTTACGTACTTTAAATTTTGTGTACGAATTAACGTCATTATGTCTCAAGTACCCGCTTTGCTTTTATTACTTTGAATTTTGCGTACGAATTAAGGCCATTATGTCTCAAGTAAGCTTCTTGCTTTTACGTACTTTAAATTTCGTGTACGAATTAACGTCATTATTTCTTAAGTAAGGGCCTTGCTCTTAAGTACTTTGAATTTCGTGTACGAATTAACGTCATCATGTCTCAAGAAAGCGCCTTGCTTTTACGTACTTTGAATTTCGTGTGCGAATTAATGCCATTATGCCTAAGGTATGCACCTTGCTTTTACGTACTTTGAATTTCGCGTACGAATTAACGTCATTATGTCCCAAGTTAGCTTCTTGCTTTTAGGTACTTTGAATTCGATGTACGAATTAACGTCATTAGGTCTCAAGTAAGGGCCTTGCTTTAACGTACTTTGAAATTCGTGTATGAATTAACGCCATTATGTCTCAGGTAAGCGCCTTGCTTTTACGTACTTTTGATTTCGTGTAAGAATTAACGTCATTATGTCTCAAGTAAGCGCCTTGCTTTTACGTACTTATGTCTCAAGTTAGCTTCTTGCTTTTACGTACTTTGAATTCCATGTACGACTTAACGTCATTATGTCTTATGTAAGGGCCTTGCTTTTACGTACTTTGAATTTCGTGTACGAATTAACGTCATTATGTCTCAAGAAAGCGCCTTGCTTTTACGTACTTTGAATTTCGTGTACGAATTAATGCCATTATGTCTCAAGTATGCAACTTGCTTTTACGTACTTTAAATTTCGTGTACGAAATAACGACATTAGGTCTTAAGTAAGCGCCTTGCTTTTACGTACTTTGAATTTCGTGTACGAATTAACGCCATTATGTCTTAAGTAAGTGCCTTGCTTTTACGTACTTTGAATTCCGTGTACGAATTTACGTCATGATGTCTCAAGTAAGCGCCTTGCTTTTAGGTACTTTGAATTTTGTGTACGAATTAACGCCATAATGTCTTAAGTAAGCGCCTTGCCTCTACGTAATTTGAATTTCGTGTACGAAGTAACGTCATTATGTCTCAAGTATGCGCCTTGCTTTTACGTAGTTTGAATTTCGTGTACGAATTAACGTCATTATGTCTCAAGTAAGCGCCTTGCTTTTACGTTCTTTGAATTTCGTGTACGAATTCACGTCATTATGTCTCAAGTAAGCGCTTTGCTTTTACGTACTTTGAATTTCGTGTACGAATTAACGACATTATGTCTCAAGTAAGCACCTTGCTTTTACGCACTCTAAATTTCGTGTACTAATTAACGCCAATATGTCTCAAGTATGCACCTCTCTTTTACGTACTTTGAATTTCGTGTACGAATTAACGCCATTATGTCTTAAGTAAGCGCCTTGCTTTTACGTACTTTGAATTTCGTGTACAAATTAACGCCATTATGTTTCAAGTAATCGCCTTGCTTTTACGTACTTTGAAATCCGTGTACGAATTAACGTCATTATGTCTAAAGTAAGCGCCTTGCTTTTACGTACTTTGAAATTTCATGTATGAATTAACGCGACTATGTCTTAAGTAAGCGCCTTGCTTTTACGTACTTCTAATTTCGGGTACAAAGTAACGTCATTATGTCTCAAGTAAGCTCCTTGCTTTTACGTACTTTGAATTTCGTGTACGAATTAACGTCATTATGTCTCAAGTAAGTGCCTTGCTTTTACGTACTTTAAATTTTGTGTACGAATTAACGTCATTATGTCTCAAGTACCCGCTTTGCTTTTATTACTTTGAATTTTGCGTACGAATTAAGGCCATTATGTCTCAAGTAAGCTTCTTGCTTTTACGTACTTTAAATTTCGTGTACGAATTAACGTCATTATTTCTTAAGTAAGGGCCTTGCTCTTAAGTACTTTGAATTTCGTGTACGAATTAACGTCATCATGTCTCAAGAAAACGCCTTGCTTTTACGTACTTTGAATTTCGTGTGCGAATTAATGCCATTATGCCTAAGGTATGCACCTTGCTTTTACGTACTTTGAATTTCGCGTACGAATTAACGTCATTATGTCCCAAGTTAGCTTCTTGCTTTTAGGTACTTTGAATTCGATGTACGAATTAACGTCATTAGGTCTCAAGTAAGGGCCTTGCTTTAACGTACTTTGAAATTCGTGTATGAATTAACGCCATTATGTCTCAGGTAAGCGCCTTGCTTTTACGTACTTTTGATTTCGTGTAAGAATTAACGTCATTATGTCTCAAGTAAGCGCCTTGCTTTTACGTACTTATGTCTCAAGTTAGCTTCTTGCTTTTACGTACTTTGAATTCCATGTACGACTTAACGTCATTATGTCTTATGTAAGGGCCTTGCTTTTACGTACTTTGAAATTCGTGCATGAATTAACGCCATTATGTCTCAGGTAAGCGCCTTGCTTTTACGTACTTTTGATTTCGTGTAAGGATTAACGTCATTATGTCTAAAGAAAGCGCCTTGCTTTTACGCACTTTAAATTTCGTGTACAAATTAACGCGATCATGTCTCAAGTATGCACCTTGCTTTTGCGTACTTTGAATTTCGTGTACGAATTAACGTCATTATGTCTCAAGTAAGCGCCTTGCTTTTACGTACATTGAATTTCTTGTACGAATTATAGTCATTATGTCTCAAGTAAGCGCCTTGCTTTTACGTACTTTGAATTTCGTGTACGAACTAACGCCATTATGTCTCAAGTATGCACCTTGCTTTTACGTACTTTGAATTTCGTGTACGAATAAACGTCATTATGTCTCAAGTAAGCGCCTTGCTTTTACGTAGTTTGAATTTCGTGTACGAATTAACGTCATTATGTCTCAAGTAAGCGCCTTGCTTTTACGTTCTTTAAATTTCCTGTACGAATTCACGTAATTATATCTCAAGTAAGCGCTTTGCTTTTACGTACTTTGAATTTCGTGTACGAATTAACGTCATTATGTCTCAAGTAAGCGCCTTGCTTTTACGCACTTTAAATTTCGTGTACAAATTAACGCCATTATGTCTCAAGTATGCACCTCTCTTTTACGTACTTTGAATTTCGTGTACGAATTAACGCTATTATGTCTCAAGTAAGCGCCTTGTTTTTACGTACTTTGAATTTCGTGTACAAATTAACGCCATTATGTTTCAAGTTAGCGCCTTGCTTTTACGTACTTTGAAATCCGTGTACGAATTAACGTCATTATGTCTCAAGTAAGCGCCTTGCTTTTACGCACTTTGAATTTCGTGTATGAATTAACGCGACTATGTCTTAAGTAAGCGCCTTGCTTTTACGTACTTCCAATTTCGGGTACAAAGTAACGTCATTATGTCTTAAGTAAGCTCCTTGCTTTTACGTACCTTGAATTTCGTGTACGAATTAACGTCATTATGTCTCAAGTAAGTGCCTTGCTTTTACGTACTTTAAATTTTGTGTACGAATTAACGTCATTATGTCTCAAGTACCCGCTTTGCTTTTATATACTTTGAATTTCGCGTATGAATTAAGGCCATTATGTCTCAAGTAAGCTTCTTGCTTTTACGTACTTTAAATTTCGTGTACGAATTAACGTCATTATTTCTTAAGTAAGGGCCTTGCTCTTAAGTACTTTGAATTTCGTGTACGAATTAACGTCATTATGTCTCAAGAAAGCGCCTTGCTTTTACGTACTTTGAATTTCGTGTGCGAATTAATGCCATTATGCCTAAGGTATGCACCTTGCTTTTACGTACTTTGAATTTCGCGTACGAATTAACGTCATTATGTCTCAAGTTAGCTTCTTGCTTTTAGGTACTTTGAATTCGATGTACGAATTAACGTCATTAGGTCTCAAGTAAGGGCCTTGCTTTTACGTACTTTGAAATTCGTGTATGAATTAACGCCATTATGTCTCAGGTAAGCGCCTTGCTTTTACGTACTTTTGATTTCGTGTAAGAATTAACGTCATTATGTCTCAAGTAAGCGCCTTGCTTTTACGTACTTATGTCTCAAGTTAGCTTCTTGCTTTTACGTACTTTGAATTCCATGTACGACTTAACGTCATTATGTCTTAAGTAAGGGCCTTGCTTTTACGTACTTTGAAATTCGTGTATGAATTAACGCCATTATGTCTCAGGTAAGCGCCTTGCTTTTACGTACTTTTGATTTCGTGTAAGGATTAACGTCATTATGTCTAAAGAAAGCGCCTTGCTTTTACGCACTTTAAATTTCGTTTTACAAATTAACGCCATCATTTCTCAAGTATGCACCTTGCTTTTGCGTACTTTGAATTTCGTGTACGAATTAACGTCATTATGTCTCAAGTAAGCGCCTTGCTTTTACGTACTTTGAATTTCTTGTACGAATTAAAGTCATTATGTCTCAAGTAAGCGCCTTGCTTTTACGTACTTTGAATTTCGTGTACGAACTAACGCCATTATGTCTCAAGTATGCACCTTGCTTTTACGTACTTTGAATTTCGTGTACGAATAAACGTCATTATGTCTCAAGTAAGCGCCTTGCTTTTACGTAGTTTGAATTTCGTGTACGAATTAACGTCATTATGTCTCAAGTAAGCGCCTTGCTTTTACGTTCTTTAAATTTCCTGTACGAATTCACGTAATTATATCTCAAGTAAGCGCTTTGCTTTTACGTACTTTGAATTTCGTGTACGAATTAACGTCATTATGTCTCAAGTAAGCGCCTTGCTTTTACGCACTTTAAATTTCGTGTACAAATTAACGCCATTATGTCTCAAGTATGCACCTCTCTTTTACGTACTTTGAATTTCGTGTACGAATTAACGCTATTATGTCTCAAGTAAGCGCCTTGTTTTTACGTACTTTGAATTTCGTGTACAAATTAACGCCATTATGTTTCAAGTAAGCGCCTTGCTTTTACGTACTTTGAAATCCGTGTACGAATTAACGTCATTATGTCTCAAGTAAGCGCCTTGTTTTTACGCACTTTGAATTTCGTGTATGAATTAACGCGACTATGTCTTAAGTAAGCGCCTTGCTTTTACGTACTTCCAATTTCGGGTACAAAGTAACGTCATTATGTCTCAGGTAAGCTCCTTGCTTTTACGTACTTTGAATTTCGTGTACGAATTAACGTCATTATGTCTCAAGTAAGTGCCTTGCTTTTACGTACTTTAAATTTTGTGTACGAATTAACGTCATTATGTCTCAAGTACATGCTTTGCTTTTATATACTTTGAATTTCGCGTACGAATTAACGCCATTATGTCTCAAGTAAGCTTCCCTCTTTTACGTACTTTAAATTTCGTGTACGAATTAACGTCATTATTTCTCAAGTAAGGGCCTTGCTCTTAAGTACTTTGAATTTCGTGTACGAATTAACGTCATTATGTCTCAAGAAAGCGCCTTGCTTTTACGTACTTTGAATTTCGTGTGCGAATTAATGCCATAATGCCTAAGATATGCACCTTGCTTTTACGTACTTTGAATTTCGCGTACGAATTAACGTCATTATGTCTCAAGTTAGCTTCTTGCTTTTAGGTACTTTGAATTCGATGTACGAATTAACGTCATTAAGTCTCAAGTAAGGGCCTTGCTTTTACGTACTTGGAAATTCGTGTATGAATTAACCCAATTATGTCTCAGGTAAGCGCCTTGCTTTTACGTACCTTTGATTTCGTGTAAGAATTAACGTCATGTCTCAAGTAAGCGCCTTGCTTTTACGTACTTTGAATTTTGTGTGGGAATTAATGCCATTATGTCTCAAGTATGCACCTTGCTTTTAGGTACTTTGAATTTCGTGTACGAATTAACGTCATTATGTCTCAAGTAAGCACCTTGCTTTTACGTACTTACAATTTCGTGTACGAATTAACGTCATTATGTCTCAAGTAAGCGCCTTGCTTTTACGTACTTTGAATTCCGTGTACGAATTAATGCCATTATGTCTCAAGTATGCTTCTTGCTTTTATGTACTTTGAATTCCGTGTACGAATTAACGCCATTATGTCTCAAGTATGCACCTTGCTTTTACGTACTTTGAATTTCGTGTACGAATTAACGTCATTATGTCTCAAGTAAGCGCCTTGCTTTTACGTTCTTTGAATTTCGTGTACGAATTAACGTCATTATGTCTCAAGTAAGCGCTTTGCTTTCACGTACTTTGAATTTCGTGTACGAATTAACGTCATTAAGTCTCAAGTGAGCGCCTTGCTTTTACGCACTTTAAATTTCGTTTACAAATTAATGCCATCATGTCTCAAGTATGCACCTTGCTTTTACGTACTTTGAATTTTGTGTACGAATTAACGTCATTATGTCTCAAGTACCTGCTCTGCTTTTATATACTTTGAATTTCGCGTAAGAATTAATGCCATTATGTCTCAAGTAAGCTTCTTGCTTTTACGTACTTTAAATTTCGTGTACGAATTAACGTACTTATGTCTCAAGTTAGCTTCTTGCTTTTACGTACTTTGAATTCCATGTCAGAATTAACGTCATTATGTCTTAAGTAAGGGCCTTGCTTTTACGCACTTTGAAATTTGTGTATGAATTAACGCCATTATGTCTCAGGTAAGCGACTTGCTTTCACGTACTTTTGATTTCGTGTAAGAATTAACGTCATTATGTCTCAAGAAAGCGCCTTGCTTTTACGTACTTTGAATTTTGTGTACGAATTAATGCCATTATGTCTCAAGTATGCACCTTGCTTTTAGGTACTTTGAATTTCGTGTACGAAATACCGTCATTATGTCTCAAGTAAGCGCTTTGCTTTCACGTACTTTGAATTTCCTGTACGAATTAACGTCATTATGTCTCAAGTATGCACCTTGCTTTTACGAAATTTGAATTCCGTGTACGAATAAACGTCATTATGTCTCAAGTAAGCACCTTGCTTTTACGTACTTTGAATTTCGTATACGAATTAAAGTCATTATGTATCAAGTACCCGCTTTGCTTTTATATACTTTGAATTTCGCGTACGAATTAACGCCATTATGTCTCACGTAAGCTTCTTGCTTTTACGTAATTTAAATTTCGTGTACGAATTAACGTACTTATGTCTCAAGTTAGCTTCTTGCTTTTACGTACTTTGAATTCCATGTACGACTTAACGTCAGTATGTCTTAAGTAAGGGCCTTGCTTTTACGTACTTTGAAATTCGTGTATGAATTAACGCCATTATGTCTCAGGTAAGCGCCTTGCTTTTACGTACTTATGATTTTGTGTAAGAATTAACGTCATTATGTCTCAAGAAAGCGCCTTGCTTCTACGTACTTTGAATTTCGTGTACGAATTAATGCCATTATGTCTCAAATATGCACCTTGCTTTTAGGTACTTTGAATTTCGTGTACGAATTAACGTCATTATGTCTTAAGCAAGCGCTTTGCTTTCACGTACTATGAATTTCCTGTACGAATTAACGTCATTATGTCTCAACTATGCACCTTGCTTTTACGTAATTTGAATTCCGTGTACGAATTAACGTCATTATGTCTCAAGTAAGCACCTTGCTTTTACGTACTTTGAATTTCGTGTACGAATTAACGTCATTATGTCTCAAGTAAGCGCCTTGCTTTTACGTACTTTGAATTCCGTGTACGAATTAATGCCATTATGTCTCAAGTATGCTTCTTGCTTTTACGTACTTTGAATTCCGTGTACGAATTAACTTCATTATGTCTCAAGTAAGCACCTTGCTTTTACGTACTTTGAATTTCGTGTACGAATTAACGTCATTATGTCTCAAGTAAGCGCCTTGCTTTTACGTACTTTGAATTCCGTGTACGAATTAACGTCATTATGTCTCAAGTAAGCGCCTTGCTTTTACGTACTTTGAATTTCATTCTCCACATTTTGGATCACGCAGATGTCTGTTGAATATCTTTCAGATTCTAGCACATCTCGTCTCTATTTGCTACTCTACCCACCCTCATATCATCAGCAAACTTCATAGTATTAAATACCTATTTATTTCATTATGTGTCATATAGTTTCAGCTAATAATATATATATATATATATATATATATATATATATATATATATATATATATATATATATATATATATATATATTTTATATATATATATATATATATATATATATATATATATATATATTTATATATATATATATATATATATATATATATATATATATATATATTTTTTTTTTTTTCAAAGGGGCCATCTGGCGACTGCCCACTTGGGCATCAGTCGCCGCAAACAAACAGCCTAGTTCTAGGCTACTTTAAAATAAAAATTTGAACAGAAACAACAATAAAAAGGGATAACAATCAGAGAACCTGCGACCTACGAAAACAAACAGACAAACAACAATAACAAAAAACAACAAAAACAACTAGTTAAATACAAGGGAGAAGGCCGGCCTCCCCTAAGAAGTCTATCAGTCCAACAGTCATGGTGCACGTCTCGTCCCGAGTACAAGGGACAGGCGGTAGCGACCTCGCCCATCCCGGTACCGGGACAGGTAACGTGCGCGAAGATCACGCAGATTGGTACATTTGACAAGAATGTGCCGAACAGTCTGGGGGACGACGCATTCGTCGTAATAGGGCGCATGCGAGCGCTCCATCAAATAGCGATGCGTTGCACGAGTGTGTCCGATTCGGAGACGACAGAAAGCGACCTGAAGCTGTCACGGAATTGGGGGATAGGTCCATGGGAACAGTCGCGGCGCAATGGCACGCCACTTTAAGTTCCCTTCAACCGTCTCCCATCTTCTTTGCCAAGCAGTCCAAAGATTTGCCCGTATTCCTGCCATGTAGTCGGTGTAAATAGCTAATAATAGATTAGAGGTGAAAAAATAATCATAGAGACACTCCACTTCGAACTGTTGCGACAATTATTCGTCATATTTTACGGAGAATATCGTTCAGAAACTGACAATTTGATATATTAATATTACATGGGAGATGAAGTGTTTGGGTATATTTAGTTATAAATATACTAGATATAACATTTACCCACCACCAAAATTAATTTAGTGGAGTTTTTTAAGTTGGTGCAGTATTTCAAGCAGTATTAACGAAACATTTGGAAACGGTTTTGTTTCAAAACTCGGTTGCTAAAATATCCCCAATTTTTCCTTTTTCTAACTTAATCCATAACACTCTATTTTAAGAACGGAATTTTTTTTTTAGTGTTTGTATATTGATAGGTATTTTGTTTTCTTTTAGTTCAGTTATGGCCTAGTCATGCCTTCGGAAGACTATTCACCAGAGTGTTAACACTAAAATAATAGTCTATAAAGCGATACTAGTCTCCAGGCTCTTATACGCATGTGAGACCTGAACCATATATGGACGTGACCTCCAAAAAAACTGGAACGATTCCACCAAAAGAAGCTACGTATCATCATAAACATTAAATGGGACGACTATGTCAGAAATAGCACTGTCCTTGAAAGGGCAAATATCACTAGCATCGAGGCAATGATCCTGAGTCACTGTTTGAAGTGGTCAGGTCATGTAGTATCATGGATGACATAAGACTACCCAGGAAGATCCTCTTCAGCGAACTGAGCATAGGCTCCCGCCCTAAAGGCCGCCCCCTAGCGCATCATGGACGCAGACATAGACCCAAACGCCTTTGAACTATCTGCCAGCAACAGAACAAAATGGAGAAACGAACTAAAAGTGGGTCCTGACCTATTTGAAGGAAATCGGAAGGCAAGCCTGGAAGCCAAACGACAACAACGAGCCGAAAGGGCAAATTAGCCCCAACCAGAACCTACTTTTCAATGCGACCAATGTCCAAGACTTTGTAGAGTTCGCAGTGGGCTCTTAAGCCATAAGAAAGCTTACCCATAAACCAAGAATAACCAGACCTTAAACTAAACTCTCTAATGGACTGAAGATATGATACTGGGATACGAATGCATGCCGACGGCAACGATATCTGATATCGAATGTTTGGGAATTTTTTTTAAACAAAAATAATTACAAATGATGAAAGTTCAGAAAATTGATTAAAATTTATGCATGGCCGTTTTTTACTTTATTTTTTCGTATATTCGAATATTTATCGAAGTTGTCTAAAATAGAATTTCAATTTTAATCTTTATCAGGAGGAAATAGCTACCGGCCTCTAAAAACGAGTAAAACGAAAGGAAATTATTTAAAAAGACTTCTAATAAAACATTTTTCTGGTCACCTGGCCTGGAAAATAACCATCGATGTGAAAAAATAGACCGGAAGTAAATTATTAGGA
Organism: Ceratothoa steindachneri; assembly: GCA_963969495.1. Taxonomy (NCBI): domain Eukaryota; kingdom Metazoa; phylum Arthropoda; class Malacostraca; order Isopoda; family Cymothoidae; genus Ceratothoa; species Ceratothoa steindachneri. Next base: position 145,666,867 of record OZ018319.1, read on the forward strand.
GATAGATACTGGATTAAAAAAAACAAAATTAGAGCATAAGCCGGAGGGACCGTAGATCATAGGCCGAAGTCTGGCTGTGAAGCGCAAGCTCTTCTTGTAAGGAGGAATGGCTAAGCCGCTCCTCTTGTTAACTTTATGAAAGTTTTAATCATCTAAATCAAGAAGAGGAACATCTTCGCCACTCCTGCTTACAGAAGGAGCTGGCGCTTCACTGGCAGACTTTTGGTATGTGTCCTACGGCCTATCATGAATCTTTTTTTCTCCATCTAAATTTGCCCTAATAATTTCCATGCAAAAATTTGTAAAAATTTTCTGAAATTCACCATTTGTAATTTTTTTAGTTTAAAAAAATCCCACAAAATTCGATACTTATATTTATTTCTGAACTTCTCCATTTTATTTTTTTATATTAATTACCAAGCAATGGCTTCGCCACTACCCCCTACGCGGGAATTCGCTTCACTACTAAAATTGAATTTTAAAATCTAAAAAAAGCAGCCATGGTTAAATTTTTATAAATTTTTTGAACTTCGCCAATTATAATAATTTTAAAAAGGAACTCTAAACTAAATTTCCCCCACTTTTAAAATATCACATTGCTAAAATATAGTTGTAAAAGAAGATATATAAAAATAAATTTTCTGAACTTCACCATTTGTAATTCTTTGGGTTTTAAAAAAATCACAAAGTTTCGATAGTTATATTTATTTCTGAATTTTGCCATTTTGTTTTTTGATATTATAAAAGAATTATTAGAAATAACTTTGATAAAAAACATAAGTCGTAACCAAACTAAGATGAAATTATTATTCAAATACTCAAAAAAATCCCCTTCTAAAATTATAGTTAGTGATGATGATGATGATCATAAATGAATGATTAGAAATAGCTAGTTGTTACAATTTTACTATTTTACCTCTAATTCAATAACTAATGAAAGAAACTTAAAAGATTTATTTTGTGAAAAGTTTATCATGTGTTATCATAATCATGTAACAAAAAGGTTATATACTTTTTAATTCCTGCGATATAATTGAAAATAACAGAAAACCTTATTTGTATACAACTTGCTCCATATGCGGGCACGTTGTTACAGACCATGGGGTATAGTGTTACAAAATATGAAAAGAATCGCATCCTTTCAAACCAAAAGAAATCAGTTATCTCTTCCTCTCACATAGGTCACATACATAATGACCACTTTCATTTGTGCAACTTTCATGGGCCCAATCTTTGCATTTGATGCATTGCACCCATCGCTCCCCTGAGGCTGAATTTGACCATTCACCACCACATGCAAGACACCAATAGTCTTCAATGTTCTTTCTGTTCTTATCTCCACCAGACTTCAGAAGCATTTTATTGTTCAGATTTTATTTACAGGTTTTAGTCTTGAGCCTTTTTCTTCGTGAATCCTCATTTTGTTTCTGTAGTTTCATCTTCACAGGTGTATCTGTTAGGATTGCTGTGTGGCGTTTTCTTTTGTTGCATCTTTGAGTCTTTATTGGGCTTGCTTTTTTAAAAGGTCGCAGCTCCTCTGGGGGTTTTGATTTCTCCTGTAGGTCTTTGTTCTGTCTCTATAGAAGAAGGTGATTGGTTTATGTAAGGCCTATCTAAGCCATCCTTGCTTGTACTTGAAACAGGGTCAGGAATCATACTCACAAGGCTTTTTATATGCTGAGGAGTTGGATGCAAGCTAGAGTAGGCTGTAATGGGTTTTAACCATTTGGGGGCAAGTTGTTACTGATTGTAACAACTAGCTCCGGAGGAATTATTTCATTTCTCGTCATAAATATTGCTATTCCCTTTAAATATGGGAAAATGAAGTCTAATCACATATGAAGCATAAAGACAGTATTTCATAAAATCACATTATTTTTCATGAACATGAGTTTCATTAAGGTCTATGAAAATAATACGAAAGGTCAGAATACTTACTCAGGGTATCCAAAAAAACAGTTTTTTGCTTGTATTTTCGCAGACGGGTGATCAACTTGATGAGCACTCAACGAGGACAAGGCTGGTGGTACTGACGCCTAAACGTCTTAGAACCTCAGCGCCAACTGTTGCCGTATGATGAAGATATTGACAATGTATCAACCTACCCCTGTATGCAACTTGCCCCGGTCTTCCCTACTTAGGTGACAACCGAACTAAAAGAAAAAATCTTATTCAAACCTTCGAATAATCTCGTTCTTAAAATATAGGGTTAGGGAATAAAATATTTCCATTAACATTTGGCTATTTTTTATTTTTATCTCTATAATTAATTTTCCAACCTCACGTATTATGAAAAAATGTGAAAAATATTATTAGATCACAGCCAAGCCTTGCGGCAGTAGTCCTAAATGGTTCGGTGAGTTATTAAACTTTCAAATAATTATTTCATAGTTAAATTACATTTGTCCGAAACATTTTGAAAAATGTGAAATGACAAATTGGGACAACTGTACAGCATTGTATATAATTGCATAGATTTTAAGAAGGCATTTATTTGATCGAGTTCCACATAACTGATTTTTAAATAACACAATCAAACCTAACCTAACTATTTTGCTTATAAACTGACTTGAAGCGTCCTTGTAGGCTGTGCGTGGAAGGTAGCCCATTGATTATTAGTGCAGTGGCCTGAAAAGTGAAGAGCGCTCGATTGCATATGTTAGAACCCCGCACGTTTTTACTTTCTTTAAAGAAACATATATATATATATATATATATATATATATATATTAATATATTTGCAATAAATGCAAAAAATCACACAGGAACTATTAATTCTTTTGTTGTTTTTTTTTATTTTAAGAGCTCATCTGGCGACTGCCTACCTGAGCATTAGTCGCCGTATTCAACATTGCCTAGTACTTTTTTAAAAATAAAAAAGGGAAAAGCAATAAGCAGGAAGCAAGCTCCGGTCTCGGGGGGAGGTCCGCCTTCCTCTGGCGAGGAACGTGCGACCTATTAAAATAACAAAAAAAAACAAAAAAAAACAACTAGTTAAATAAAGGGGAGAAGGCATGCCTACCCTCAAAAGTCTATAAGTCCACCAATCAATGTGCACGAGCTCGTCCCAAGTACAAGGGACAGGAGGTAGCGACCCCGCTCATCCCGGTACCGGGACAGGTAACGTGCGCGTGAGATCGCCCAGAATGGGAGATTCAACAAGAATGTGCCAAGCGGTCTAGGGGACAACACAAATGGCGGTGCGTCTCACGAGTGTGTCCAATTCGTAGACGTCAGAAATAAACCTGAAACCTTCGTGGCATTGGGGGTAGGTCCATGGGAACAGTCACGGCGTAATGGCACGCAACTTTAAGTTCCCTTAGACGGTCTCCCATCTTCTTTGCCAAGCAGCCCGAAGAGCTGCCCGTATTCTTGCCATGTAGTCGGTGTGAGGAAGAGCGAAACGCTGGTCCGTCCAGTCGCCGAGTCCTCGCGGACTCTTTGGCGCCATCAGCGGCGCGCTCATTCCCCGCAATTCTTACATGTCCAGGAACTCAGCAGAAGATAATCTAGATATCCACCCGGCTTGCTAAAACCATGGCGTCACAGATATTGCGAACTAGTGGATGCAGAGATTCCGATGCCTCGAGAGCAGTCAGGGCTCTTTGTGAGTCGCTATAGAACACAATCCGCTCTCCGAACCGGGTACGTCGCTTAATCTCCCATACCGAATGGTGTATTACCACTAGCTCGGCCGTCAAGACAGACGCAGCGCCTGGCAGAGCCCCTCTGATATCAAACAGAGGGGATACGGCGTAGAAGCCGACCCCCTCTTCGGACTTGGAGCCATCCGTATACACTGGCACGATTCCAGCGTAACACAAGGTATGCTCCAAAAAGGTCGAACGCAACACTCCTGGCGCTGTAGAAGCTTTGTGAGCAGAGGCGTACCGACAAATAGCTAAAGGTGGCACCCTCCAGGGTGGCGTCCTGGTCAGAACCAGGGGACGACCAGACCTAGAGCTCTACTTAGTTCTCGAAGGAGTTTTATACCCCTAAACCCAAAGGGCTTAGACTTAGTGGCATCTCCCCAGCATCAAGTAATAGGCTTTCAATAGAGGAAGTGCGGAAGGCACCGGTCTCTAGGCGAAGGCCAGTGTGATGGATCAAGTCTACCTTCCGCAATACACGCTCAGCTGCGGATGCATAAAACTCGCATCCCTAGTCGAGCTTCAAACGGACAAAAGATCGATAAAAAAGTAAGGCAGTAGCCCTATCAGCGCCTCAAGCGCTGAACGTCATGCAACGGAGAATATCCATGCCGAGGGTACAAGAGGCCCTAAGGCTGCAGACATGAGCCTCCCAAGTGAGGCGTCGGTCAAATACAAGACCAAGGAAACGGTGCGATTCAACCACTTCCAGGTGTACCCAGTTAAAAAACAAGTTTGGGTCAGGGTAGAGGCGTGAATGGCGGCAGAAGTGCATCACCTTAGTCTTGGCCAAGTAAACGAAAACCTGTGGGCTTCGGCATAACGAGAGACGCGGTTCAATGCCTGTTGGAGTCGACGTCCCAGAGTTGGCATCTGGGGCGCGCCAAAAGAGATCGAAAGGTCGTCCACGTAGAGCGTAACGAGAACATCTTCAGTCAGCAGCGAGGTGATGCCATTGATGCTCAAGGCTAAGAGTGTGACACTCAAGACACTTTCCTGCGGGACACTCTGCTCTTGCTCCATTGGATGGGAGAGGGCTCCCCCCACCCGTACGTGGAATCCACGATCTCGCAAAAATTCAGATATAAAGATTGGAAGGCGTCCTTTCGTAACTATCGTGTGGAGAGTCTTTATGATACCATATTGCAATGCAGTATCATAAGCCTTTTCCAGATCTAAAAACACCGTGGCGTAGTTCTGTCTACGAAGGAAGGCCTCATAGAAGGCATTTTCCAGTCGGAGCAGATCATCCGACGTGGATTGGAACTTGCAGAAGCTGCACTGTCCAGAAGACAGATGACCTCCGATGTCCATAAAAAAGGCTAATCTAACATTTACCAATTTCTCCATCAACCTGCACACGCAAGAGATTAGAAGGATTGTGCGGAAACCGGCCGAAGTAGAGTGATCTCTCCCCAGTTTGCGAAAGGTGAGCACAGTATCGATTCACCAGAAATCCGGGAGACCCTCCACCCAGATCCTGTTGAACAAATCTAACAGAAAAGCCATGCCTCGCTACCCATGTGTCAAAGCATTGCGTACGCGCACGAATCGAGAGCGGAAGGCAACTCGTTCAGAGTAAACCTGTCATTAAAGGGTCCTCCGCCTCTTGAGGTAAAGTCCAGCCAGCGACCTTCCGCGACATCACGACCTGCATTGAATGCTGGCGGAGCAGAATCCTGGCTAGAGAATGCGGAGAAAGCGGTCGCGAAGGATTCCGCCACGGATGCGGGGTATGAGATTGCGGTCCGATTCTCATAGAGAAGAGGAGGGGGGTCCTGTGAGAACTTGCCCAGAATCCTTTTGACTCGCTTCCACACCTCTGCTAGAGGGGTCTTCCCGTTAAGGGAAGACACGTATCATCGCCTAAAAGAGCGACTAGCGTGCTTCGATATGTACCGGAACCCATCGACAGTGAAATAGTTCGGGCGCTTATAGCGCATGTAGGCATAACGCTTCTGCTTGAAGGCCATTTCACACTCGGCTGACCACCACGAGAGTAGTCGGCGTGCAAAACGGCCAGACCTTCTAGGAATAGTAGCTAGGCCCGAGGCGATGGGGTTAACAGAGAATGAACTCAACGGCTTCATCTGCCGACCTAAATTCCTCGACTGAGATAGATAATTCAGTCATTCCCTGAAATGCAGACCACTGCACTCACTCCAAGCACCATCGGGGTGGGCTCTCGGGCGGCAGCGGCCCAGAAAATAATATTTGAATGGGAAAGTGATCACTACCATAGAGGTCATCGACCACCCTCCAATCAAAATCAGGCTGTGCATCCGGAGAGCACAAAGAGAGATCGAGGCAGGAAAATGAAGCGGTTCTCGGGCAGTGATTTGTAAACTCATCCCCAGTCAGGACACCCATCTCAAGCTCGTTGATCAGATCGGCAAGGACTTGACCCCGGGGATTCATCAAGTAGTCTCCCCAGAGGAGGTCTCTACCATTTAGATCTCTGAACAAGAGAAAGGGCCCTGTTAACCGTGTACGACCCAGCGGAAGTCCCCCGCGTCGAAGTCGGCTGACGGTGGAATGTACGCGGAAATAACAGTATACCTTCTATTAAGGTGCAGCTGCAGAGCTACTGCCTGAAAGGAGGTATCTAAAGCGAAGAGAGTAACGGAGACATCATGCTGGGTGTAAATCGCACATCCTCCCACCCTGACCCCATCCCGTGGTGGTAGGGTCGCAAAACCCTTATACCCTGGGAGGGTGGGCAGGGGGCATGCGCTCAGCATGGTCTCCTGCAAAAAGATAGATAACGGAGAATGGGAACAGACGAGCCTCCGCAGCTACTCCCAGTTGGACCAGAGTCCGCAGCCATTCCATTGAAGGAATATGCCCTCCAGGCCTAGCTCGGAGGAGATGCGGGGGCCCTCTTTAAAGGGAAGACCCTCACGGGAATGGCCGTACGCTTCCCGGAGGCAGAATTTTGGGTGCTGTGGCCAGACAATGCACTCAAGGCGCTGTCGCCTTCGAGGACTTATTGGGGGAGGTTGCGCTCGCCATGCGAGTCTTTTCCTCCATCCGCTTTGAAACCTTAGGCGTGCGTTGCGGCTTCGGAGGCGGGGGCCTCGCTTTATATATATATATATATATATATATATATATATATATATATATATATATATATATATATATATGAAAAACTCACAAAGTAGCGCGTGAGTCGAGCAATAAATGCAAAAAATCGCACAGGAAAATGAAAGGCGGATTCCAAGTACTTTCGAACTTGTTCAGTTCATTCTCAAGGAATAACGAAAAAAATTTATAAAGGTTGTATATATATGAGAAACAACAGAGTAATGTCCCGCCCATGTACAACGAAAGGACACAAAATAGAAAAATATTATCAAAGACGGATATGAAGTATAAAACCAAATACTTCCGGAAATTCCTACTGGTGAGCAAAGAACGTAAATATTTAGGTCTCTAAACTAAGTACATACACACGTAATTGTGAATACATAAAAATAAATGAGAGAAACAACTAAATTAATAAAGCAAAGGGCTAAGATTAAAAATGGACAATTTCGTCATAAATAAGCCTTTTAATAACAGGGGCCTGTTTAAAGAGACTGGGGTGCATATTAAAATTAGACGAGGAATTAATGACTGAGCATTCGACAATATTTATTTGAACAAAGTCATCAGATTTGTAAATAAATTTTGCCGAATTCTAATTGATAGGGTGACTGTTTTCAGCTAAATGGATAAAGAAAGCGCTGCTGCATTCTCCCCTAATAATATTGTATTTATGTTGCGTCAAACGTACACTTAATGATTTACCGCTTTTCCCAAAGTATTGCTTAGGGCAATCTGAACAATCGACAGAAAAAATCCCCCTATACTATTACTATTATTATGAATCGAAACCATTTTGTTCAAGTTCAATGGTAAATTTAATAAAGAGATCTAGAGAATTAAGTTCAGTAAGAAAACTATTAACATCCTTCTTACTAAACTAACAATCTTAGCCCTGTGATTTATTAAGTTATTTTTGTTTATCTCGTTTATTTTTATGTATTTACAATTAGGTGTGTATGTACTTAGTTTAGAGACCTAAATGTCTACATTCTTTGTTCACAATGGAATATTTCATATCCGTCTTTGATAATATTTTTCCTTATTCCTTGAGAATGAACTGACCAAGTTCGAAAGTACTTGGAATCCGCCTTTCACTTTCATGTGAGATTCTTTGCATATATATATATATATATATATATATATATGAATTATCCAAAAATTCGAGAGTGGGCATAAACTCAACAATGACTATATATACTCGTATAATACCAGAATCAATTCACTCTAAGCTACTATTTAAGAGTCGCTCAAACACTGTAACTTTAAAAGGTAAAATTAAAAGCTAAGGAAAACTCTTATAGAATTACGGTAGCCGTAGTGTACCCAGAGCGAATTATTATTTGAAAAATGAAATGTTATAAAGTGAAAATAACCACATTCAGAAGTGAAGAAGAATATAACTGCAACACGATTTAAAAGGCCAATCTCCTACATAAATATCCTGATCTGAAATTTGTCTTTGTTTGTGTCTTTGTTGTAATAATTGCGAGGGAGAGCATTTCGAAAATAAAATTTAGCTAAACCAAACTAATAAAAACCGTACAAAACTTTCATTAAATGCAACTAGAGATCCCACTCTTTCCAAGGCTCATTATGCATATACATAAATTGTCTAATTTTGAATCCTAATGATTTTAAGTCAATGAAATCAGCCACTTGAATTATAGTTTGCCACTAAACTTATAGGAAGAAGGACGCAGCGAGGTGTCTCGTCTGTGAGAAACGGTATTAGGTTACGGACACTGTATCAGGTCACTCTTAGACACGGTGTCACGTCACGATGAATTACACAAACTCCCACTCTTTAATTTCCCATTACATAACCAAACATAATATTACAGATGATCAAAGTTTTATCAGAATTTTTTTATTTCTAAACAATTTTCTTATAAAGACGAAGCAAGAGAACGACGTCGATGTTTTAGTATTATTTAACAGAGACAACTTCACGTTTCTTTTAACGCGACTTCTTTAATTCTCAGGTACAAAGTTGGTCTTCTTTAAGTTCGGCCTAAAATATCGACCTGCTGTCGTAAGACTGTAATTCCCATCCATTCTCCTATTCTGGCTCCATGGATTATAATATAGGATTAAAATGTTAAATGCGAAGAAATCTGAAGCAAAAATGACCACCCTGTACACTCGAGGTCATTCACATTTTTCCCCCCAATGGCCACCATGACGGTTATTAATTTCATTAATGAGGCTACTTTTTATCCACCTCAGAAATATCATTGCAAGTAGTGAAATTTGAGCTTTACCACTCTCGAACCAGAAAGAAGAGGGTGTCAGGCTTCAACACTACAAAGATTACCATCATCTTCTGCGCCACTCAATACTGTGGGGTACTAGATTAGGACTACTACCACCACGACCAATCAGAATTCCACCTGTTAAAAGCATAATGACATAGGAATAAAATATTTGCTAAATCCCTCCCAAACTTACGCCCTACGGCGGGAATTAACGAGACTATAGTTTACTTAGACGAAGATATAAATTCGACACTGTGGGGGATTTATTAAACATTATAACAGTGGTTAAATGTACGCTACAAATTAGGAAAGAGAGAAGTATAGCAGAAGAAAAGGATTTGATAAATCCTTATCAAATTTTATATGCCATACATGTATCAACGAAACTATACGAATTTACTTGGACCAAGATTTAAATTCGACGGTGAAGGGGATTTACTTAACATTACATCAGTGGTTAATTGTAAAAGTTCAAAAGATGATGAGGAGTCTGGATAGGGCACCAAAGTAATGGGTGAATGAGGTGATGCAATGAAGGAAGAGCAAAAGAAGGTGGGATAACGGGACGATTCTTGTCGCAGTCAGACTTGACCAACCAGCTATGGTTGGTCACAAAATTTCCCCTTCTCTTTTTTGACATACATAGCAAAGAGGGAATGGCTTCATCATAAGAAAAGATCGGGAAATTCGGCGAAATATTACCACGGTGATTCCAGAATTTGTCTGATACCAGGCTATTGTTTCTGCGGCAATGCAAAGCTGCACCAGTAAAAATTAAAACCCGGCGTAATCTGGCAGGACTATTTTTTTTCTCATTTTGCCGACGAGAAAAGGATTCAACAGGTCATTCTTCACTTTTCCCTCTTAATTTCCCTTATTCATTCAACCATTCATTTCTTTTCAGTACAATTTACTACTATTACTACCGTCATATATTTTACTTTTCGTGCTTTCCGTGCAACCAGGTTCAAGCAATACTAGCTGAGGTCCAAATCAGTGACTGTCAACAGATAGAATTAATTTAATTTTTAATTAATACCACTACTAGATGCGTCATTTTCCCTTATCATTGGTCATTTACCTAGTTAGTTACCACGCTTGTTTTGGAATCCACTATACAAGTGTTTATTCGGAAATCCAAGTTCTTACTAAGCTCGCTTTGCATTCATTTGGAAGCCATTCCACGGTTCTACACAGAAGTTAGCGGCTTTAAATACTCTCCCCAAAATGGATAAAATTTTGGGTAAACAAACGAAATTTGGAAGTTAATTGACATCAAATGGACCATTTTGAATTTTTTAATTCGAAGTCATAATAAGTTTGAGCCCATTTAACCAAGTAAATATAATTTAGATATATAGAATAATACGAGTATATAGGATGATGAAAAAGGTTTTAATAAGGTTTTTAGCTGTTTATTGAGTACGATGATTTATTCAACAGAGAGGCATCTTTTGTATGAAGTCCAAACGAAATTTGGAAGTTAATTGACATCAAATGGACCATTTTGAATTTTTTAATTCGAAGTCATAATAAGTTTGAGCCCATTTAACCAAGTAAATATAATTTAGATATATAGAATAATACGAGTATATAGGATGATGAAAAAGGTTTTAATAAGGTTTTTAGCTGTTTATTGAGTACTATGATTTATTCAACAGAGAGGCATCTTTTGTATGAAGTCCAAACGAAATTTGGAAGTTAATTGACATCAAATGGACCATTTTGAATTTTTTAATTCGAAGTCATAATAAGTTTGAGCCCATTTAACCAAGTAAATATAATTTAGATATATAGAATAATACGAGTATATAGGATGATGAAAAAGGTTTTAATAAGGTTTTTAGCTGTTTATTGAGTACTATGATTTATTCAACAGAGAGGCATCTTTTGTATGAAGTCCAAACGAAATTTGGAAGTTAATTGACATCAAATGGACCATTTTGAATTTTTTAATTCGAAGTCATAATAAGTTTGAGCCCATTTAACCAAGTAAATATAATTTAGATATATAGAATAATACGAGTATATAGGATGATGAAAAAGGTTTTAATAAGGTTTTTAGCTGTTTATTGAGTACGATGATTTATTCAACAGAGAGGCATCTTTTGTATGAAGTCTTATATTACGCCCTCGATAAATTTAACTATTTAACATAAATAGTACAAATTTGTATCTTTTGGATCCTTTAAAAAACAATCGCTTCCTTAAACCAACTTAACGTAACTTAACATTACCCAATCTAATTAACCCTAACCGAACTTAACTGCACCTACATTAATTTAACTTGACTTGTATTTAATATGGCCATAAATTAATTTCATTATTTTGGAAGGTGAAGGAGGAGCACCAGTCTCCCGCCTTGTGCAGCGCCTCATGCGATCCTTGACAAAGACGTTTAGGAGGAAATCCTAAGAAAGGCCGCCACCTTTTCGCTAGGCTGAGGTTGTACTCTACGGCCCTTCAGTATAGGTCGGCTCCTACCTTTGAACCACAGGAAACGGGTCACTCTATCAGCGAACTTAAGAAAAAATGCGCTTTAGCCGGGAAAACGGTCTGGGAATATTAGCAACCACAACATTCAGTTGGGAGCTGCGCCCCTTTGGGGATCAACCCTTCACTGGGCAACTTCTGTTCGGTGTATGAAAAACAAAAGCCTGAGATAATCATGGGCAAGGGTTTACGAAACAGTAAAGGCCGCGGTAGGCGTGGTGTGCTTCCCATGGCAAGAGAAGTGCTAGAGGAATTCGCATGTAGGCGATGGCGGAAGAGCGAGTTTAACAGTTATGAAAGCGAATGGAAGAATCAAGGGTAGACTCACCAGACTTACCCCTATCAGTTTCAATGGAACAAACGTGAGTATTGGCTTGGAGCACCATAGATCTATAAAACAAAACTCGGTCCGTCAGTCTTTCTCTAAGGCAGGGGTGGTTCTTACAACAGATGCTCCTAACCTTTTCCTTCTGGGGTAATCCAGGACTCAAAGAATTCAGCCTACTATTAGGCTATATTAAAAAACAAAACAGATAACAATATGTAAATAAGAAATAACAACGATAAAAAAGGACAAAAGCTAAACAAATAACAACAACAAGAAAACAAAGCAAAAAGGCCCGAAGGGAGCACGCTCTGGCGTCGAAGGTAGGCCCGCCTCCCGCCGGCGCAGGAACATGTGACCTACCAAAAAACAAACATAAGAGTCAAATAAAGGGAAGGAGGCAAACTTCCTCAAAAAGGTTTAAAATACACAAGACAGTGTGCACAAACACGTCCCGAGTACAAGGGACAAGCTGTAGCGATCCCGCTCGTCCCTGTACAGGGAGAGCTAACGTGCGCGCAGATCACCCAGACTGGGACATTCAACAATAATGTGCTGAACAGTCACGGAGGGACAACGCACTCGTTACAATAAGGGGCAGGCGAGCGCTCCATCAACTGGCGCTTCGTCCCTCGAGTGTGTCCAATTCGAAGACGACAGAAAGCAGCCTGAAGCCGTAGCGAAATTGGGGGTAGGTTCATGGGAACAGACGCGGCGCAAAGGTACGTAACCCTAAGTTCACATCAACTGTTTCCCATCTTCTTTGACAAGCAGCCCGGAGAGCTGTCCGTATTCAGGCCATGTAGTCGGTGTGAGGAAGAGCGAAACGCTGGTCTGGTCGCCCAGTTCTCATGGACTCTTTGGCGCCTTCAATCCTCGTAATTCCTACATGTCCAGGAACCCAGCAGAAGATAATCTCGACATCCACCCGGCTCGCCAAAACCGTGGCGTCACGGATATCGCAAACAAGGGAATGCGGAAATTCCAATGCCCAGAAAGAACTCAGGACGCTTTGTGAGTTGCTATAAATCATAATTTAGTCTCTGAAACAGGCACGTCGTGTTATCACCCGTACCAAGAGGTGTATTGCAACAAGCTCTGCCAAGAAGACAGAGGCAGTGTCTGGCAGAGCCCCGCTGACTTCAAAAATAGGGAATACAGCGTGTAAACCGATTCCCTCTTGGGAATTGGAGCCATTCGTATACACTGGCACGGTTCCAGCGTGACACGAGGTGTGCTCCAAAAAGGTCGAACGCAATACTCCCGGCGCTGTAGAAGCTTTGGGAGCAGAGGCTTGGCGACAAATAGTCCAGGGTGGCGTCATAGGCAGAACCAGGGGCGCCACCAGCTCGAGAGCAATACTTAGCTCTCTAATGAGTTGCCTAGTATTAAACTCAAAGGGCTAAGGGTATGACTCGGGTCTCTCGGCGGCATAGACACAGTCGAGATCAGCTGCGAATGCATTGAAAACTGTTGGCGATTGATGGACGTACCGAGTTCACGCGTACCGACGAATAATGCACTGTACACGCCGCCCGGCGAGTGGCATATCCAGAGCATCGACAAGTAGGCTTTCAATGGGGGAAGTGCGGAAGGCACTGGTCGCCAGGCGAAGGCTGGTGTGGTGGATCGAGTCCACCCTCCGCAATACACGCTCGGCTGCGGATGCATAAAACTCGTATTCCTAGTCGAGCTTCGAACAAACAAAGGACCGATAAAAAAGTAAAGCAGTAGCCTTATTAGCGGCTAAGGCGCTGAACATCACTTAATGAAAAATATCAATGGCGCGGGTACAAGAGACCCTAAGAGGTCTCCCTACAAACATACGCGGAATCGACGATCTCGCAAAAATTCAGATCTATAGATTGGGAGGATTCCCCTCTCCCCAATCTTGTGGAGAGTCTCCATGATACCGTATCGTATTGAGGAGCTGACGGAACAGCATTCCCTCTAGAGAATGCGGAGAAATCAGTCGTGAAGGATTCCGCCATGGACGCGGAGTCTGAGATTGCGGTCCCATTCTCCTGGAGAATGAGACGGGGGTCCAGCGAGAACTTGCCTGAATCTTTTTGACTCGCTTCCACACCTCTGCTAGAGGTGTCTTCCTGTTAAATGAAGACACTTATGCCTTCCAAAAAAGACCTGCGGGCGTTTGGGAGGCGCTTATAGCGCAAGTAGACATAACGCTTCTGTTAGAGGGCAGTCTGATTGAGCAGGTTGGCAAGGACTTGACCGCTGGGATTAATAGAGTAGTCTCCCTAGAGGAGGTGTATACCATTTAGATCTCTAATCAAGAGGCATGGCCACGAGGGAAGTCCACAGCGTCGAGGTCGCCTGACGGTGGAATGTACGCGGAAATAACAGTATACCTCCTATCCAGGTGCAGCTGCACAGCTACTACTGACTGGAAGAACTAATGTAAAGAGAAGAACGGAGACATCATGCCGTCTGAAAATTTTACATGTTCCTGCCAGGCCCTCATCCCGTGCTGCTGGTATCGTGAAACTCTTATACTCCACGAGGGTGGGCAGGGGGCATGCGCCCAGCATCGTATCTTGCTAAAAGATAGCTAACGGAGAATAGGAGGAGACGAGCCTCTGCAGCTCCTCTCAGTTGGCGTGGAGTCCACGGCAATTCCATGGGAGGAATATGCCCTCCAGGCCTAGCTCGGAGGAGATGTGGGGGCATTCTTAGAAGAGAAAACTCTCACGAGAATTGCCGTACGATTCCCGGAGGCAGAATTCCGGGGGCTGTTGGCCGGACAATAAGCTGAAGGCGCCGTTGGCCGGAAAATTATCCGAAGGTGCTGTCACCTTTGAGGGCTTATTGGGGAAGGTTGGGCTCGCAATACGAGTCTTTTCCTCCCTCAGCCTCGCAACCTTAGGCAGATGGGGCGTCTTCGGAGGCGGGATCCCTCTTTTCAAGGATCCACCGTCTCCAATCCACCCAACTTATCACTGGGTGTGGGCGAAGCTGCCGAAGCTCATTTAATGCTGTTCTCCTTTCAGGGGGCAAGCTTTAGGAGCCCCGGAAGAATGCCTCACGACTAACTTCAGGGCTGTTCCCTCTTGTGAGTGTAACCACTCAGTCGAAGCGCGCGGCCGTTTTTACTTACGGAAACGGTCACGCTGGGGAAAGAAGGGGGAGCCCTGGTTGTCGTCGGGGTTGGTTGTGATCCCCTCAAGCCTCTATCTATACCAAGGAAGCGCTCGGTGTGCGTAGAATCCGCAGAAGGTTTCTGAATGGGCGCAGAAACGACCGTGCTCATAGGCATAGAGGAGCCAGGAGCAGAGGGTGTATTTCTTAACAATGAGGCATAAGACGTCCCGCCCAGAGCCAGACACGCCAGGACCATGTCCTTAACCTCGCGAAAGCAGAGATGATCCTGGGCCTCAACGGCACGGATTTCTTTCTCGAGGAGATACACACTACATTACTTCGAAGAAGCGGGGTGCGGCTCTCCTCAATTGACACACTTGGCCACATACGATTTGGACTTATCGTGCGCGACCTTGGAGTAACTTACACAGATTTCTGGTAACCCCGACTTTGCACGTCTACAGGAGCGATTAGTATGACCAAAGTGGTAACAGTAATATCAACTTCGTGGCAGTAGCACGATTGCCTTAACGAGGTAGTGATACCAACCAGCAAGCACCGACTGAGGGAGCTTGTTACAGTCAAGCGTGACAAAGAGTGTAGGAGTGGGTCTCGAGGCCCCTCCCTGTTTTCTCATCACACGTTCGACCTTGACCGCCACATGGTCGGCCAGCTCTAAGATCATGTCCTCTATAGAGTAGTCTCCGAGTTCCTTCGCATAAACTATTCCTTTCACAAAGTTCATGGTAGAGTGCAGCTTCACACCCACTGGCGTGCCATAAAGTGTCCGGAGGGCACTAATCATGGCCGCCTATGAGGAATTGGACGCATTCCCCAGAAGGCTACCTTCCGAGAAACGGTTCACCTTCGGCTCTCTACCAATCGGGCTTGGTAAGGCTCTCCTGTAATGGATCATGTTATCCTTAGCCAATATCTTGCCATCAGTGGAGCAAATAACGAGAAAGCGTTTGAAGCCAGCGGGCTCAAAAAACCCTGGTAGCCTCTTATTGATGGGGCTTGACATAATCGAAGCTTCACTCTGCGCACTTTTGGTCTTAGTCTGGGGCTTCCTATCCGGGAAAGAAACGGGGCCAGACGTGCCAATCTTGGCTTGGCTGCTTGCCAAAACGGCAGCAGACCAGTTCGTGGGCGGTGTCCCGTGGAAGGAGAGGAGCTCTGACACTTTTTAGCCTTCTCTCGGTTTATTTTCTCTTTAAGAAAGGAGGGCGGGAAATAAACTCGCTTTTCCCCTCCTTCGGCCGGAGCCCCTAGGCCAGATGGACCCGCATCAGAAAGATCCTTCTCTGAAATGAAGAAAATCTTGGGTGTCACAGGGGGATCAGCCGGGGGAGGAGATTTCTCCTCTTCTTATAAGGCTTTGGGGGCCCGAGCCGTTTGAGGAAGACCCTGCACAGGGGCAGACTCGTGTTCAGTGCTTAACTCTGAGCCCGTGTTCGACCCTTTGTTTGGAAGGTCCTACCGTCTGGGGCTGGATCACCTCAGGGACCATGTCTATTTAAGAGGGGGCCTCCATGTGGTCATTCCACACCCTCAAGAGCTCACTGATCCCATTCGAGGTGGCTTTTTTATAGTCTTGCTAGAAGGAGGCAGGTATACTGACCCCTGCAAGTTACTCTCGCACACACGCAGGAGATTAGGGGGCAGGGCTGAGGGACTCTGCGATCCCTTGCTCCCCTAAGGAGGCTGGCTTGTCAATTATGGGCCGCCTGCCTGTTTTCTTGGCAGTCCCCTTTGAAAGTAAAGGGGGGACTTCCGCTGGATAAAACGAGTTGGACGAGGGCAACTCCAGGGTAGGAGGTATGCCTTGCACTCGAAGGCATAGGAGAGCAGTAAGCATCATCTCCGGCCAATTTAGAGGGTCCCCTGTGAAAACACAGGGGGAGGGGGAGTCTCCATTATTTCAGTGAAGCTAACCGAGGATGGCTCCGATGATGGTCCAGGGGAAGGTAGAGGGGGAGAGAGTTTTTATCATTGGGAATGGTGACTTTAATAATAATATAATTAGTTCGCCCCAAGCAGTAGCCCGCTCTGCCAGGGGTGAACACGGGGCCGGTAGAACCAGCTGCCACCATTTAAGGCCACTCCTCCCACCTAGTGACCTTGCAGCTTATCGGCATGGCGACTCCCACTTAAGCACGGCGTAAAATGGATATATAGAGGAAGGAGAAAGAAAGGGGATGTGATGAAGGTGTGGGTGGAGATGAAGCAGGTTGATAAAAACAAACCATCCCAGACCGGAGCTGAGGAGTGAGGGGATGCTGTCCCCTCACTGGTCGGCGTCAACCCTGTGGAGTTAGAGACCAACCAGAGAAAGTTGTGGGAGATGTTGTAGGGAGAGTGAGGAAGTAGAGTAAGAACGCAGGCTGTCAGAAAGGAGAGAAGGCTAAGCTGGCGCCGGACGGGCGCTGAGTACCGTCAGTACGGCGGCCAGGAAGGCAAATCGCCGCGCTCTTTACGGGGGAATCACGGAACAACAAAAACTCTAAGATCCACTCTAGTCTAATTCAAAACATAAGGAAAATGGTGTAGGGATGAAGTGAAAGATAGGTAAAATGAAGAGAGAATAAGGATAAATAATATAATTAGTTCACTGCTTATTAATTCTGCAAAATGATAATTCAAAGTGATATTTATCCTTTCTATTCTTAAGCTTATTTATCGAAAAGTTTAAACGACCTTCTTAGGCAAGTTATTCCATGTTTGTTATATTTTATAATAAAAGAATTCTTTGCTATCGCATTGTTAAATCTTTTGTTAATTAGGTAAAACCATGTTTTGGTGGCCGTTCGCTTATCTAACTCAAATATTGAGAAATAATTTATTTTGGTAAATCCATTTAGTATTTTACAAACTTCAATAAATTGGACGCACAGAAGTCGATCTTTCAGTAAAAGTAAATTGTAATGCCTGTCTTTCTTCATACGATCTATTTCTAAGTCCAGGAACGCGTTCATTACTGCAATATTCTTTCGCAAATATGGACACCAAAATTGCACCGAATACTCCAAGTAAGGTCTTAGTAGCGATTTGAATAAAGGAAGGATAATACTTCCGATGTGAATGAAAAATGTTTATGTAGCCTAGAAATCTATTTGCTTTTTATGACTGTGGAGAAATGGCTACATTAAACATCCTGGAGGAGTATAGGTACATTCAAGCCCCCCCCTCCCTCATGAGGAGAAGCGTGGGAAAGGTAGCCGGCGAAAATGCTTACCATGTGTGATCTCCCCGCCGCTGTGGGCAGTTGGAGCTATCATCTGTTTTAAGGCGACCACCTAAGGTCCTTAAACGACGCTCTAACGATCGAATTACCTACGAGACCCATAAACCCGTGGTTATGGAAAAAAAAGCGGTGCGAGTCAGAAGGCACGCCAAGTAGCGGTGGGGTTGCGAGCCTATAATTTGCGAGCTGACTTGGGCACCCCAGTGCCACCTCAGGAATTCTCGCTCTCCCCAGATGCTAACTCACCATTCGCTCCCCCCCCCTTTTGCCTCTGTGGCCTGGTCACTTCCCCCTTTAGATGGGGCGGCAATCCGCCTATAAATAAGCCCCGCAAAGAAAGAGAAGAGGATTATCAGAAGTCGATACGCCAGAGGTGGATTAGTTCGTGAAGATCGACCCGTCGGCCAGACAAGAAGATTATTAGTAGTCGATTCGCCAGAAGAAAGATTAGTTCGTGAAGATCGATCTTTCAGCCAGACAAGAAGATTAGAAGTCGATACGCCAGAAGAAGGGTAGTTCGTGAAGATCGATCCTTCAGCCATACGAGACTATTTCAGTGAGAAACGAGAGGATCTGATTGAGAAAATCGATCCCTCCTTTTCAGGGCCGTATTAACCTAAATAGTCAAGTTTTATATCGGTGCCATACCGAAGAAGCCTTTTTAGTCTGCAAAGAAGTCCGACTGAAGAAAAGCAAAGCCACTCACTCTCGAGCGACTCTCACATCTCAAGCACCGTAAGAGTGAGAGGAGAAGAACCCTGCCCCAACGAGCTCCCGTTCTTTAATTACGTTGAAGAATCAGCCCCCGTCACAGGCGACGAAAATTCCACTAGCGACCACCACACTTCAAAGCGAGAGATAAGTCCTCCAGCGACATCCGGCAATCCCTAATACCTACCTGTAAGTTAACAATAACATTTATATCTCTATTGCGATAGTAGAAGTTTAGTACGTCCTACGTTTTAAAGGAGAGTAGAAACCATTATTCTTGAACCTAGGTCATATGTGTTTGTAGATGAGAGTACGTTAATTTAATGTTTTATGCTAATCAAATAGGGTCGTGATAAACATACTAATTGGCAATTGGTATGGTTACTGGAAGCCTACTTGTTTATGTTTTGTCATTGAAAGATCTTTGAGGCCAAAGATAGAAATGTGTTTACTGTTGGTTTGTAATATTTAATTTAAAATACAGGTTTATTTTGGTAGATTCTGGTGTTTCCTCTTATCCTTATGTGTTTGCAAATAGCTCTTCCTTAAGAAATAAACCACTAAAATAGCACTCTTAGAACAAAGCCTACTTTATCATAGAAGTAACTCACGCCCCTTAAAGCATACCGCTACTAAAAGGGTGTCAAAGAGTAGAGGGATCAAAACCAAAGGTCATTCTACGACAATGACACTACAGAGCAGTGTTGTTAACATTTTAGATCACTCGATATTAGGACACTTAAGTCCTTTACCGTGTTGATTCGATTTAAAATTTGAGCATCCCTATTCAATTTTATTAGGGATTATTGTTATCTATGTGCATTACCTTACGCTTGCCAACATTGAATTGAATCTGATATCGTTTCGACCATTCATCTACTCTAGACAAGTCTTTCGAAACATTTTACTGTCATTAATTTCATGTCAAATACAAATATCTTAATTTAACATAATCTGTTAATGTCAAGATCGTTTCTATATATTAAAAAAGCAAGGGTTCGAGAACAAATCTCTGAGGTAAGATTCTAGTGGCTGATGTCCATGAAGAATTAGTTTTATTGCCACCAACTCTGCCTACGTTTTTCCAAATAATTTTCAATCCATTTCAATCCGCTTCCCTCTATTCCATGTGTTTGTAGCTTTAACAAGAATATTTTAGGGGAATGGGGTAAAAAGCCGCTTTGAAATCGAGGTAAACTACATGAATTTATTTTTTAGCAAATTACTGAGATATGAGCGCCCGCGTAGAAAGCCGTGCTGCGGGTCATTGAACTATCTAACAATGGCCTCTAAGTGTTCATTAACGACCGAAGTAAGGGAAAGGGGACGAAAATTGGCAGGATAGGCTAATTTGTTGTTACATTTTCCTCCTTGAGCTGCCTGGGAGGTATTTCATCTATAATAGATTTTTTAAAAGTTGTAAAAAGGAAATTTAACAATTCTCTTTCATATACTTTAAGGTGGCTCGGCTGAATTTTATCAGAACATGGTATTACTAAACTTTTTTTTTAACCACGTAATTCGGATGCTTACTAAGAACGCCCTCTACATTATGAAGTGACTTGGTACTTTCTAAAATTGTCTAATTTCCATATTTATTAATCTCACTTGATTTCACCTACCAGAAGCGCGAGGTGCATACTACTCTACTTCGTTATTTATAGTGAAAATGAACGCTGAAATCCATTATACATTTCCCGGTCGTCTTTATCATTTAAAATTTTATCCCGCTGTAGAAGTTATAATCTGACCAGGAGAAGAAGAAAACTGAAAGATTTAAAAATCCGTTACGAGTTGAGAGCTCTCGGGAACCTCTTTGGGAATATATAAATTGAATCGAATAATGTGATAGCTGTTCTAAATTGTTTCGTCTCCATGTATTCTTTATAACATCACATCACTAATCAAAATTAGATGTAGGATAGATTGTACACTTGTTTGTTCATCTATTTTTAATGCATGAAGTTATCGTTTATAATTTTTATAAAACGATTTTCTGCCGTTTTTGCTATTTAGTATAAAAAAAACTTTACGTTTGTAAATTTGAAGTCACTGTGTTTAAGCCTTAATCTTTGTCTAAATAAGACCGATAACATTTCGAACTCAACAGCTAAAACCTCAGACGTAATATCTATATTGATGTCTTTCATTATTACAACTAATTTGCTTTCATTATATAAAATAAAGCCTCTTATTTTTCATCTAGACATTTCTCTTATAAAATTTTGCCTCCTAACCGATTATTGTCAAAAGGTTGACATGTCACCAGGGTTCTACCATATCGCATTAGATACAGACACAGACCAAAACCTCAGTATTCAAACCACTACGGAACCTGGACTTTTAATAGGTTCCCCATGGACTTCTACAGAGCTCAGCATGTATTGCAGCGGGTAGTTTCTGCAATTATCATAAAATTGGGCCAGAAATTTTAAGAAGACCTTCTACACATACATTATGGATGGGCCGTTGAACAACATCTTCAACTAGTTGATAACTCTTTTGGATTTTAGTTTAGCTATAAAAACTACAACTATGTCAGTTTTAGCTCCAACGCTCCAGCTGGTGTATCTGGGTGTGGTACTAAACATATCTTAAAAACCAGCGATTAACGAAAAACGCCTAAAATCAGGAAGGCGTTAAATTAAAGCATCGTGACCCAATCTTACGAGCAAGTATTGGCTCCGATTGGGTGGCCTACTGAATTTTGAAATACAACTTTTACATCTGCCATTCAGCTTGAATAGTCAAAATAATACCACTTTTACATTGCAATGTTAATTGCTTATTTATTCCTACATATGAGGCTAACCCCCATCGGACTATTTGAGCCATTTTGAAACGTATATTTTGCGAGATGCAGACTGTAGCTCAGAGTGTCGCCACGATAATCCAGAATCGGTGGACGGCAGAAGTTCGAATCCTCACCTATTTCAAAGACAGGGACAATTTTTATGCCTTTTGCATTTCCGAGTCCTGATACAAGGATTCAGGCCCTGATCATTTGTTTAATATGGACCGAATGAGTGGCCGATCTTATACCTTTCAGTTCCTATGTTTTATGTAAGAACTTGTTCGTACATTTGCTTAAGGTCTATAATACCTCGACCTCAAGATTTAGAATTAAAGAGGGTCATTATCATAGTCTGCGACATTATTTACCTTTATATCTATTATAATTTCAATTAAATCATTTCTCTAGCTAATTTATAGTTTAGTTAATTCAACCATCTAGTTAATTGAACGCTATAGCTAATTTAATGCTTTAGTCAATTCAAACTAGTTAATCTAATACTTTCGTTAAATCAACACTCTAGACAATTAATAATTAAGTTAATTTAACATACCAGCAATAAATTCTTTAGTTAACACGCTAAATAACTTAATGTTTTGATTAATTCTACACTCTAGATATTTTCTACTTTAGTTAACTCAATATACTGCCAATTAATAATTTAGGTGATTAAACACACTAGCCAATTTAATACTTTAGTTAACTCAACAGTCTAGACAATTCAATATTTTATTTAAATTCACACTAGACATTTTAATATTTCAGTTAGTTTAATATTCTAGTTAATTTAATACTTTAGTTAACTCAACCATCAAGTCAATTAATATTTTAGTTAATTCAACAAACTAGATAATTTAATATTTATGTTAATCCTTTCCCTCAGCTAATTTAATATTTTAGTTAATTTATTACCCTAGCTGATTAAATGTTTTGGCTAATTTAATACTCATTATGTATTTTTATTGAATGGCTTTAAACCATTATCATTTTAAAATAAAAAGGAGAATTGTGAATAATAATAATAGTAATAGCAATACTACTTACTACCAATAATAATAATATTGATAATAATAATAGTAATAATAATTATAATAATAATAATAATGATAATCTCAGAAAAACTAGAGGCATCAGTAGATCTGTACGTCACAGTAAAAAAACACAGACCACTAAACTTTTTCATCTCGTTTTAATCAAGACTTGAAACATGCACACTATTCTTAATTGTGAGAAATTCCTCTTAAATATTCAATATACGTAATATTCTCAAACTTCCTGACTAGTCTGCGATTACGTTCTTCTGCATCCCCGAACTTCTTCAACTTTAAGAGAGGCTTATGGCCTGCAACAAGTTTTTTATAATGAAGTTCTCTTCCTCTTTGTACTTTACGCGAACAGTCACTAAATTTCCATATACTTGGTTGCTGCATTTCAAGTTCCGATTGCAACCTCCTATTTGCTGCTTCTGCATGATTGTTTGTCCTGCCTTCATCGTTCACTACACGCTGGTGTAGATTACACTTTGCATGAGGAAAACGAGGTTCTTTCCTGTTGTTTGTTCTTCTGTCCATTCTTTCTACATAATTGTCTTTAAACCAATCGAGAAGTTCTTGTTGACAACTATAGAAGTTCCTTCTACTGAGTTGATTGCACGCGTCTCTATTTGAGTTAAAATGCGGTCTCTCTCAATTTTGGCTGGAGAAGGAGCGTGTGAATGGTTATAATTATATTTCACGATTTCTTCGTTTTAAACATGAATTCTTGCTTTACAGGAATCATTTTTTTCACACATATAAAATTTTGTTTCCTTATCCGCACTATATCTATCAAAAACAGATAAAACCATCACTTTCAAATTTTAGCTCTCCACGTTTTGATAATATATTTGCTGCCATATTTACGATCTAAGAAAAGTTTAATCAATGAAATACTTGGACTTTTTATTAATTTAAATAATTAATCACTTGAACTTATGAAGGGGAAACTGATAAGCCTGAATTCTATATGAGTCCTGGATATTTAAAAGGTTCAGAAAGTTTGATTGTAGGCGAGCCAGTTTATCAACTCGAAAGATTTCTAAGACACAACTGAATGTAAAATGGAAAAACATTTTCTATTTATACTCTTCACTCCTGGAAAAATATAATCACCCATTCTTTGTTATATTTGCTGGTTCGAAAAGTTTACACCTTGATGCTGGAAAACGATTTGTTTGAAACTAGGCCTGGACATAAGTGGTTTGGCTGTGAGCTCCATCAAAATATTGACTTAATTTAATCAGGTTAAAATAATCTATATATCATATAATAAATATTTAGAACAGGCCAACCGTTTTCCTAAAAACAAAATACTGGGTCTATAGCAATTTTCCAAAGATTTGGGGTATGGTATTTAAAATTTATGTTTCTTTTTCCTATCGTTTTTTAATCTTTGTAAACAACATGGTATTCCTGGAGTTTAAAGCACCATATTGGAAAAATGACCATTGTGTGGGATCCTCCCAAATCCCCTAAAAAAAAAATTTAGGTGCCAAGTATTATCCTAAGGCCATAATACTGTCCCCAAAAGTTTTCATTTGTTCTTTCACTATCAAATGATATATTGTTTTCGTATTAAGTCTGGTGCTCGTAGGGCTAAGAGATGACTAATTTTTCTAGGTAGAAGGATTAAGTAATTTCCAACCACTTTTCAGATTCCCAAACAATTTAGTTTAGCAAAAAGAACGAAAATCTCCGCCAAGGGAGCCATTATTTAGTTTTAAAACATTGGAATGCTTATTAAATTTCCAATATTTAGTTGAAAATATAATTCTACACATTAGGAAGGATTAGATTAGCAATATATATATAGCAATATCCTACCATGTTTCATTTATGTATGATTGGATGTATTATTGTTAATATTATTAATACTAATGTATGCATTCAATATGCTTCATTTATGTATGTCAATATAAATTCTGTCTACAGTTGTTAATTGTAATCTTATCTTTGTATTTCTAGTTTTAAAATTTCAAAGTGGCTGATAATTTAAAAAAATACTTAGAAACTCAACATTAACTAAAGTTTGGAGATTCTCCAAATATAACTTTGTTCAAAAAAGGGTAATGAAAAAATACTTAATGGAATATATCCTGATATACTAACCAGATCTTGGTCAAAAACTAATATTTTGCTTCTAAGCAAAGTCTCTAGTGCTGGAAAAAATTTGTTAGAAATCGGGTAATTAATTTCCATAAAATTTTGAAAACAAATTAAAACCTGCTGGCGATTGCATAATCTTCACAATGTTACCCTGGCAACAAACAAAAACTTTTTAAAGTATTTAGAAACTCGACATTAACGCTTGCAGCTTCAAAGATATAATTTTTAATAAAATAAAAGTAGAGAAATATTTCTTAACAGGATAAACAATAAAAAATATAATATGTTTGCCATTACATAATCTCCACAAAGTTTACTTGGCCACAAAAAGCTCTTCCAGGTACATATTTAGAAACTCAACATTAGCATTTGCAGCTTTAAAGATATATTATTTTTAGTTAATAAATTAGTAAGGAAAAAATATCTTCTTAGATAAAACCAGATCTTGGTAAAAAAACTAATAGTTTACTTCTAGGCTATTTTCTCGCGCTCAACGAAATTTTGTAGAAATTGATCCACTCTTTTTTGAGTAAGTTTGAACACGAAGGAACGCTGTCGATCACATAATTTACGACTTCCTTGTCAGAGATTTCTAACATTAACCTTTGTTTTCAAGATACTAGTATTATTTAAAAAGGCTGATCTGATTGACCCTAAAACTTTTAACAAGGTGTGCACCTAATAGGGTAGGAGCCGAATGGGCTATGCGCCGAAAAGGGTCTGCACCGAAAATGGTCCGCGCTGAATAAGGTCTGCGTCGGAAAGGGTCTGCGCCGGAAGGAGTCTGCGCCGAAACGCTCGCGCCGAAACGACCGCGCTAAAATGTCGTAGATTCGTTTCACCTAGAGTAAGCCCATACCCATTCATTTTTCCCTACCATCGGCCCGTCATAATAATGGGTGGCTATGTGCTGTAACATTTCGTCCAGTCACGCATGGTGACCCACTGTAATTCGTTCATATTTTTCTAGTGAATGAAGTGTAGCGAATTTGGCGATTTTATTTATTGTTTATTGAATAAATAATGTGAATATGATTTCATTTTTATCGTTCAATAAAAATTGGTTTTGAGGTCACTTATGCAAAGTGGATGAGGAGTTTTGCCGAGTCCGAAGGTCCGCAGTTTCCTATCGCACATCCACACTGTTGCGGTAATAATTTCTTTCATACCGAAAGGAAGAGGAAATGGTAAACAGTTCGATAAATTCTTTTCCAAACGATAAAATAAGAATAAAGAATTAGAGTTGAAAATATTAGAATAGTTCTCTTAGAATGGTTGATAGATTGTTGTGAGCGTAAATGTTGCTTCCAGCCAAGCTTTTCCCAAAGAAGTGAGATGGAATGGATGGCTAACTTTTCCACGCTGAGGTCGGTAGTAATAGAAAATTATCCATCTATTAATTCATCAATATCTACGCATTCACCAGCCACACAATCACTAACTCACTCACTCACTCATCCATTTCTATCCTTCCATATATCAGCAGAGTAGGAAAGAAAACTGCTATGTAGCTAGTAAAGGTATGCGCTTAGTATAGCAATAAGTAGAGATCTTAACACTGCCTCCGGCACGTCTTAGCAGAGCCCTTCATCTAAGTCAAGCAAGTGGATGGGGAGCGTCCCCCAGGCGTGCCTGAAGGAGTGTGAAAGTAGCTATTCATTGCTATACTAAGTGCTCTAGGAAAATAGTAAGAATCTGAGAATGTTTGCTCGTTTGCATGTTTTTAATTTATAATTTTTTCCAAAGAAACGAATTGAAATATTTGTAGGAATAATTCAGTATTTAATAAGAAAAAATAAATAAAGTATAAATGAATTATTTACTGAGAAACAATAAATAAAGTATTTAATAGGAAACAATAAATAAAGTATTTAACAAGAAACAATCGATAAAGAAAAAGTAAAGTATTTAATAAGAAACAATAAAAAAGTACTTAATAAGAAACAATAAAGTATTTAATAAGAAACAATAAAGTATAAATAAGGTATTAAATAAGAAACAATAAATAAAGTATAAGTAAAGTATTTAATAAGAAACAATAAATTAAGTATTTAATAAGAAACAATAAATAAAGTATAAATAAATTATTTAATAGGGAACAATAAATAAAGTATATATAAAGTATTTAATAGGAAACAATAAATAAAGTATAAATAAAGTATTAAATAAGAAACAATCGATAAAGTATAAGTAAAGTATTTAATAACAAACAATAAATAAAGTACTTAATAAGAAACAATAAATAAAGTATAAATAAAGTATTTAATAAAAAAAATAAATAAAATATTTAATAAAAAACAATAAATAAAGTATAAATCAGGTATTAAATAAGAAACCATAAATAAAGTATTAGTAAAGTATTTAAAAAGAGAAAATAAATAAAGTTTTTAAAAAATAACCAGGAAATAAAGGACAAATAAGGTGTTTAATAGAAAACATAAAATGGAGGACTTAATAAGAAACAATAAATAAAGTATTTAATAAGAAACAATAAATAAAGTTTTTAATAAGAAACAATAAAGAAATTAAAAATAAAGTATTTAATAGAAAACTATAAATAAAGTATGAATAAGGTATTTAATAATAAACAATAAATAAAGTGTAAACAAAGTATTTAAAAAGAAACAATAAATAAAGTATTAATAGGAAACAATAACTAAAGTACAAATAAATTATTGAATAAGAAACACTAAATAAATTATAAATAAAGTATTTAATAAGAAACATAAATAAGGTATAAATAAATTATTTAATAGAAAACAATAAATAAAGTATTTAATAAGAAAATATAAATAAAATATAAATAAATTATTTAAAAGGAACAATAAATAAAGTATAAATAAAGTATTTAATAAAAAACAAAAAATATAGTATTTAAATAGGAAAAATAAATCAAGTATAAATAAATTATTGAATAGGAAACAACAAATAAAGTATTTAATAAAAAAAAATAAATAAAGCATTTAATAAGAAACAATAAATAAAGTATTAATAAGAAACAATAAATAAAGTAGAAATCAAGTATTAATGGAAAACAATAATTGAGGTATAAATAAAGTATTTAATAAGAAACAATAAATAATGTATTTAATAAGAACCAATAAATAAATTTTTAATAAGAAACAATAAATAAAGTATAAATAAAGTATTTAATAGTAAACTAGCAAGAAAGTATAAATAAAGTATTTAATAATAAATAAAGTATTTAATAGGAAACAATAACCAAAGTATAAATAAAGTATTGAATAAGAAACAATATATAAATTATAAATAAAGTATTTAATAAGAAACAATAAATAAGTTTTTAATAGGAAACAATAAATAAAGTATTTAATAGGAAACTTGAATCTAGTATAAATGAAGTAATTAATAATAAACAATAAATAAGGTATAAACAAAGTATTTAATAAGAAACAATGAATAAAGTATTTACTAGAAAAGAATAAGTAAAGTATGAATAAAGTATTTAATAAGAAACAATAAATAAATTATAAATGAAATATTTAATAAGAAACAATAAATAAATTAAAAATAAAGTATTTAATAAGAAACAATAAATAAAGTTTCTAATAAGAACCAATAATTAAACGACAAATAACGTATTTTATATGAAACAATAAATAAAGTATTTCAATAAGAAACAATAAATAAAGTATTTAATAAGAAACAATAAATAAAGTTTTTAATAAGAAAAAATAAATAAAGTATTTAATAGAAAACTATAAATGAAGTATTTAATAATAAACAATAAATAAAGTATAAACAAAGTAATTAATAAGAAACAATAAATAAAGTATTGAATCGGAATCAATAACTAAAGTATAAATAAAGTATTGAATAAGAAAAAATAAATTATAAATAAGGTATTTAATAAGAAACAATAAATAAAGTATAAATAAATTATTTAATAGAAAACAATAAATAAAGTATTAATAAGAAATAATAAATACAGTATAAATAAATTATTTAAAAAGAAACAATAAATAAATTATAAATGAAGTATTACATAAAAAACAATAAATAAAGTATTTAATAAGAAACAATAAATAAAGTATTTAATATGAAACTATAAATAAAGTATAAATAAATTATTAATAAGAAACAATAAATAAAGTATAAGTAAATTATTTAATAAGAAACAATTAATAAAGTATTTAATAAGAAAAATAAATAAATTACAAATAAAGTATTTAATAGGAAACAATAAATGAAGTATAAATGAAGTATTTAATAAGAAACAATAGATAAAGTATAAGTAAACTACTGAATAAGAAACAATAAATAAAGTACTTAATAAGAAACAATAAATCAATTATAAATAAAGTATTAAATAATAAACAATAAATAAAGTATAAATAAAGTACTAATAAGAAAAACAAATAAAGTATAAGGAAAGTATTTAATAAGAAACAATAAATAAAGTATATAATAAGAACCAATAAATAAAGGACAAATAAGGTATTTAATAGGAAACATTAAATAAAGTATTAAATAAGAACCAATAAATAAAGTATGAAAATAGGAAACTATAAATAAAGTATAAATAAAGTATTTAATAATAAACAATAAATAAAGTATAAACAAAGTATTCAATAAGACACAATAAATAAAGTATTTAATACGAAACAATAACTAAAGTATAAATAAAGTATCGAATAAGAAACAATAAATTATAAATAAGGTATTTAATAAGAAACAATAAATAAAGTATAAATAAATTATTTAATAGGAAACAATAAATAAAGTATTAATAAAAAATAATCAATAAAGTATAAATAAATTATTTAATAGGAAACAATGAATAGCGTATAAAAAAGTATTTAATAAACAAAAATAAATAAAGTATTTAATAAGTAAAAATAAATAAAGAATTTGATATGAAACTATAAATAAAGTATAAATAAATTATTAATAAAAAACATAAATAAAGTATAAGTAAAGTATTTAATAAGAAACAATTAATAAAGTATTTTATAAGAACAATAAATAAATTATAAATAAAGTATTTAATAGAAAACAATAAATAAAGTATAAATAAATTATTTAATAAGAAACAATAGATAAAGTATAAGTAAACTATTTAACAAGAAACATTAAATTAAGTACTTAATAAGAAACAATAAATAAAGTATAAATAAAGTATTGAATAAGAAACAATAACTAAAGTATAAATAAAGTATTAAATAAGAAACATAAATAAACTATAAGTAAAGTATTTAATAAGAAACAATAAATAAAGTATATAATAAAAACTAATGAAAAAAGGACAAATAAGGTATTTAATAGGAAACAATAAAAAAGTTTTTAATAAGAAACAATAAATAAAGTACAAATATGGTATTTAATAGGAAACAATAAATAAAGTATAAATAAAGTATTTAATAAGAAACAATAAATAAAGTATAAACAAAGTATTTAATAAGAAACAATAAATAAAGTATTTAATAGGAAACATTAACTAAAGTATAAATAAATTATTTAATATGAAACAATAAATAAATTATAAATAAAGTATTTAATAAGAAACCTTAACTAAAGTATAAATAAAGTATTTATTAAGAAACAATAAATAAGGTACCGCTAAAATCAGGCCAAGTGCTCACGAGTTAAGTACTCCTAAATATAACATTTGCATTATATGGAAACGCTTTCCAATTGCTACACAATCGTCGTGACTATTTACGGATATCCTATTTAATATTTAAAAATATTTATATTTTCTTCAAAATTAAGATTTTGTATTAAAATGAAATTATACATTGAAGCAATATCACTTTTCAGTGAAATGAAGTGGCTTTTCCTATTACAGGAGTATTGATTATGTGAACTATGTAGCGTGTCACATAGAGCTCCCACCACGTAACGAAAGATGTTTGCGAGAGAGATGTGTAGGGAAGCGTGGAAAAACTAAATCCAGCTGTGTGACAGCAAATGTCTGATAAGGAAAGACGATCTTATAAGGTACATTCCATCAACAGCTATCGACTCCAGTCGGGGTAGAATCCCCTTATATAAATTTCGAGCCCCCTTGAAATAGCATGGCTGCTAATCGCTATAAGGACGTGACCTCTTCGCTTTTACCCACACGCTCCATTTCAGAAGCTAGAACGACCTCACGTAATACCGCCTACCCCATCCTTCTCGATACATAACCGCTTTCAGCGCAAGAACCTCATTCTCTCATCGTCCAATAGAACATCGCAACTTCACCTGGATCGTGATTTTAATGCCATAGCGCACCTATATCTGCTTGCTACTACAAACTGAACATACTCTTTACTAAAAATGATCACACACACACACAAAACATTTTGTTTCAAGCAAGTACTCTACCTTCGATCACGCAAGCAACTCAAGCAAAACTCCACGCAACTCCATCCTTACACTCATCTCGACTCGTATGCCCTCATCAAGTTAATGGTAACAGCTTGCATCCACCAAAAACCTTTTGCCAAACGCAATAATTCTTAAAAAAGCCCACAAAAGAATTGCAAAGGCCACCCACACACTGATGCACCTAAAAGAGCGGCCCATCGGAGCGGCAAGAATTTGGCACCTTCAAACTTACAGCGAGCAATTTTATTTCACTTATCTTTGACTCGCGTCCTACCAAGCCATCACCTTTATTTTGAGACCTTTTCGTTTTTTTATCAATAGCAATAATTCAACCTAGTATGTGTTGGTTGACCTATTCATGCAACGTCAATTTTCATAACGAATGCCCTTCCAACAGTCTTAAATTTAGTTAAATATATTGAAATAATGAAGAACAACACTTCAACATTTCTTTGTTTCATTCATGGAAATAATAATATGATGAATGGCACCCTTCGAAAAATTGCAGTCCGATTGTAATGAAGATATTCCTTTAGATATTAATGCAATTTAGAGCACCCATTTAACAGTTATTTGTCTGCGAATAAAGATAAAGATATTAATACAATTAAGATAAAGATAAAACTGTTTTAAAGTATCGCTAACTGAAAGAGTTTTATCAATACTAGCAGAGGTACCCGGCGTTGCCCGGGATAAAAACTAAATATCTCTACTTGCTGATTATTATTATTATATATAAGGTGAAGACAGATTCAGGAGATTTGCGCACTCTCTTTATCATATAATATCATAAATATATATATATATATATATATATATATATTAGCATTTTTAGACAACTGACTCTACTTCAGGTCCAGCGTGACACCCTTCGTCCACGAACTGGAAGAGAACACTTAGGCAATCATTCTATAGCACCCCCCCAGCACATTTCAAAGTATCCCCTTTATGCTAGTCTCGTTTACCGTCGCAGAAAACCCACCTCACCTCCATTTTCCCCTACCCCTTCATTTAGCTGTTCCTCTACCGGTATCACATCACCCACTCCTCCCTCTACAACATTCCCTCACATGTCCCAATTCCTTCCCACATTCCTCCTCCCTACTTCCCTAATCCCTTTACCCCTTCCCCTTCACCTCCCTCCACTTTTAAACAGAGGGGCGGGGTGAAGGGGAGCTCATTCATAAATTAAGCTATAATAAAATTTAAAAAATATTCAAATAATCACGTTCTAAAAATATAATTTCTCCCTCTCTCTCCTCTTCCCCCAACAATATCCTACGGCGCTTCTCCCCTATCTCCTCCTCCACACTATTTATCCCCTCGTCTTCTCCCCTCTCTCTCCCTCTCCCTTCTCTCCCCCTTTCCCTTTTCCCATTTTAAACACTCTACCCATAGGAAAGAGGAGGCGGAGGGCTAGAAGAGATAGTTAGATATAAATTGAATTAGTAAATATAGGTGCACAAATAGTCAGGAGAGGGAGAAGGGGAAGGGGGAGTGGAGGAGAGAGGGGGGAGCTAGAGGAAAGCTAGAGGAGGAGGAGTGCGGGAGAGAGAAAGGTTCGAGAGAGAGAGATAAATAGATAAATAGATATATATATATATATATATATATATATATATATATATATATATATATATATATATATAGAGAGAGAGAGAGAGAGAGAGAGAGAGAGAGAGAGAGAGAGAGAGGGTGGGAGAGGGAAGTCAGAAGGAGGATAGAGAGGGGGGAGATAAATATGAAGAAAGATACAAGGGGAGAGAGATAGCGGGAAAAGAAGGGGGCAGAAAGAGGGAGGGATAGAGAAAGAGTTGGGAAGATAGAGGGGAAGAGAAAGGGGGGAGAGAGGCGGAGGGAGATGTGGAAAGTTAGAGGGGTGATGGTAGAGGCCAGAGGGGAGCGGGTGATAGGGAGAAGGGGACATGCTGGATGATCGACGTTTGGGGAGAAGGATCTGGGGAGGGGGAGAGGGAGATGGGGAGAGAGGGGATTGGGAAGAGGGGATGGGGAAGAGGGAAGGGGAGAGGGAGGGAAGGAGAGAGGGAGGAAAAGGAGAGAGATAGAGTGGGGTAGAGAAAGAAGGTAGGGAGAGAGAGAAGGAGAGGGGGAGATAGAAGAAGGGAGAGAGATTGGGGAAAATGGAGGGGGTGTAAAGAATGCACTTGAAATTTATACCAATTTACTTGATCACTTAAAACAAAATTAAAAATATTCAAAAAATCACGTTCTAAAAATATAGGGTTAATAATATATATATATATATATATATATATATATATATATATATATATATATATATATATATATATATATAATTTAGCCATAAATCCTTTTGTGAACATTAGGGCATGGAGGGCACGCAAATGTAAACGTTGGGAAAGGATGTCATCCATTTTATAAACAAGTGAACCGAAACTCGAAATACGGACAAGTCCAGTGGGAACCTCGATTCTCCCTTTAAAACAAATTAAAGGAACTGGATATGCCTAATCCTTGTGAGAGATCAGAGAGAGAGAGAGAGAGAGAGAGAGAGAGAGAGAGAGAGAGGGAGAGATAAAGATGAGCGCGGCCGCGCCATTCAAGAAGAGAGAGAGAGAGATAGAGAACAGACACCTGGTCGACCCTTTTGGGTCTGTGCTAATGAAGGTGCGAAATCACGAGATGCCGTAGTGACCTGAAAGCCCGTCATCGCGGAAAGCTATAAGAAGCTTTAATGTCCCATTGGGAGTCGGACAAAGTTTCGCCTCGCCCGATCAGGAACTTTCCAGCGATCGTGCTAATAGGGAGAAACTACCATCACTTGCCGATGCGTCCGACCCTGGAACCCTTCCCTTTGAGCGGAGGGGAAAAAAACATTCGACCCCACTATAAATTCTCCGGCGCAAGAGATAGATGGCAGTATCCGCCTCCTGCCCGTCCGGTCAGTATCCGATGCCTGCCAGCCTCCATCAGTACCTGCCATCTGCACTTCCCCGTTCGTACTCGCTATTTCCGTCCCGTTGGACTCTGCACAATTTCTCGCAGAACCCCTCAAGCTCCGGGTATTATCGTCTAATTCGCGTGAGTCGAACCCGTACTCGTTGTTACTCGCTCCCCGAACGCAACGTGCCAGTGTCGATTCGGTGTTCTAAACTCGAAGGCAAGATCTAAGTCCATCCCGTTAGTAATCATTATCAAGAGACTATTATTTGAGCTTTGCGCCAAGGCAAGGATTACTCCCTCGGACCAAATCTTCGAGGTAACCGCAACGCGCAACTTTCCTGTGCATGTGCTCTCTCTACCCCCCCCCCCTAGTGTAAGACTCCATCGTCGGCTTCGTGTACGCTCAAGGTTATTCGAGCGACCCTTTGGTCAGTGTCAGTATTGTTCTTTTGTCTGTTCAGCGACCGTCCCCGCCCCGCCAAGCCTTTTAATACGCTGAGACTCGTGTATATCTAATCTGTTGTATAGCTTGCTTCAAAACCCCTGTTAACCTTTGTAAAAAGAATATTAATTTTCATGTTAATGAAGTTATTTTTGTACTCGTTTTCTATTGTCACAGAAACTTTCAAGATAGCCGACTATTTGGCTAACCTAAAATTCGGTTATTTTGCACTCTGTCTGTATTATAAGTCTCCCACGCACACAGCCGTAATCTCTCTCGGCTGAGAAACGCAGGAAGGGTTGAACTCGACCCTATTCTACGACAATCCTATATGGTCGGAATTTAAATGAATAAATACAAAAATAATTTAGTTTTCCATTGGTCACTTTACGCACGTTCAATATTAATTTTCTATAAAAAAATTATTAAATATTTATTGAAAGCAACTATATTTGGATGGTTAGTCCACTTGAAGTACACTTTATGTAACTCAAAATTAGCATTACAAAAATAGAAATGAAAGGAACCAAATATAGCCATTTGTCCATATAGGGTTAATCATTAGCTGGCCACAAAACTCTGGTCAAATGCCTCCGTAGAGACCACAAAATGGGTACCGTAGATACCAAAAGAGCAAACCGCTGGTAAAGGAATACCAAAACAGCAATAACAAATCGATTCAATGTTTAACAACTAATATAGTATTAATTTTAAAAATGCAAATTTGTTCGTTAAATGTAGCAAGGGAGGTGGTGCTACAATCAAACAAAACAGGAAGAAAAAAGCGAATGAAGAGAAGAAGCAGAGCTTGTACAAAATAAGTAGATAAGGATCGCCAAAGGGTCTCACCAGCCGAAAATGTTTGGCGATAAGAGATCGCGCCGCTCTCGATTTACCCACAGAATCCCACCCCCAACCCGTGATGACGACGAATACAAAAGTCTTGCAGAGAGCGATTCTCTCTCATATGATTTCAGATGATCACAAATGACTTCATCTTCAGCAAACTCGTGCCTCCGTCCACAAGGTGCCTCTCCTCTCCCAGTGTACCATTAAGTTTGCCCCTCCTTGATTTGAGAACATTCAAAACCTCATAAAATCTCAGACCCATTCAGGCTGTCCGCAAGTTTCTAATCAGAAGGTGATAATCTTTGACTCATGCACCGTTCTTTGGTTTGGAGAGCAAAGTAACTCTCCATCTCTTTGATTCTGCAATCTCTTCAAGACGAAGAGTCCTCCTCTTTGTAATGACTCCAGCGTCGACCGTCAACCTTACAAATAATCTCCTTTCTGTACTTTTTAGCAAGACAATGGAGCCAATCTTTTCGCAATGACTCCCGCGGCGACCGATAAGTATACAAGCAGTTTCCTCTCTTCCCTTCTCGACAAGACAACTACATATCTGTACTCTATTAATCGTAATGTATTACTTTTCGCGCAAATCATTCAAAGTCGATTTAAACGAATTAATAAATAATGAATTTAATCTTGTGAATGCAACTTATTTTAGTGATTAATTCAATCTCATTGCCATTTATTTGCGGCAGTTTAAGTGTTAATTAATTTAATATTTTTTTTCACGTATAATTTGCAATAGTGCAAATGAACCTTTTTATGTTATATTCACGTATAATTAATTAATTGTTACTGTATAATATACTTTGTTATAAAAATCACTAAATTCAATCGCTTATTGCTACTTCTTAACAGCTACTTAGGCAGAAATAAATTTCATCGTCTTCAATAAAAATTATAATGTTAATTTACCTTATAAATAAAGGCTGCAAGAAATGGCTGCAATGAAATTGATGTCAGTCATTTAATGACTTATAAACTCACTAGATCATGATCCGATCAAGAACCGTTGCTTGATCTTCATAAGGGCGGGTCTGTGGAGCGGAGGTCCGCAAATTCTGACAACTACCGACCGATATTAAACCAAGAATCCAAACCCATTACTCATGATTTTCTCATGAAGTTGATTTCCATCCAGGACGAATCTAAGAAGTCATTCAGGTTATTTTATTTTGCACGGGTGGGGGGGGGGGGGAGATAAAACATAGGAAAAATAATGATATGCTTTTTATTGTCCTGTAAGATTTTTCTTGAATTTTAAAGCGAAAACTAAGGAGGTCACTTCTCGTAGAGAGTTGTGCGGAGATATCTATAGAGAAAGTGGTGCAGTTGTAGGAAGTAAAAAGATATATAGCCGCAGATTCCACTTCGGGCATTGAGACCGGGGTGGCACGCAATTCTCCAGTCTTTCAGCTATAACATACTGGTCCATACTACAGTACCGTCCAAGACTAGAGAAGAAAATACCCAAATCCTAATTTTCCTGAAAATACTCGTTTAATTTCTTTAAAAATTGCACAGAATATTCTTGGAAATTTGCCTCTAATTATGTTTAAGTTTCATCTCATAGAAAAGTGGATACAATAGTTATGAGCAAAGTCAAATGTATTTAAAGAAAAGGCGTTTAAAAATAGAGAACGATAAGTATAAATTTAGCCAAAAACAGAAAACAACCTATTCGATCTGTACAAATTAAATTTCCTTTCGTTGGTGAAGAACTTTTTCACACTTCAGCATTCCATAGGACAAGCTCAGTAGCGAAGGAAAACCTCGCCATTCTATTCTTTTCACTTATGAGTGGTTTCTTAGCAGAGGAGCGTGCTAGGAGTCCCACATCTCTCAAGCTAGCCAAGATAGTTAAGTGAGAGATATTGAGGTTCAGGTCCTTTATCTAGATCCCTTGTATCGTGCGATCTTCCATGGGTGGCTTTTCGAGGGAGACCCTTTTTTTGAGTTGACTCGCATGAACCTGTATCCTAAGGGAGCTACTCGTATATTATGAGTAAACTCACATTTTTGACCAATTAGAATGCCCTTTAAGTTTAGGATAGTGACATTCCTTCACTCTTCCACTGGACAACCTGCTCTCTGAAGGATTTGTCAATCTAAATTCCAGTAGTCATAATGATAAATGAGCATTACAATCATTAGAAGTATACAATGCATGTGATACAGTGTTGCCATACGTGCGCTACAAATTTCTACGTGTAAACTGAGTTATAAGCTATCGTTCTTTATTTAGGATGCATTGCTTTATTTAAAGCGCACAAATCTTTTCTCAACACCATTTTTTATGCGGTGTCTTATGTAATGAACTTGGACACTATCAGAAGCAAATTTTGAAAAAAATATTCTGTGCAATTTTCATCGATATTAATCGATTATTTTCAAGAAAATTCAGATTTTGTTTTTTTCTTCAAGTTTTGGGCAGCACTGGCCAACTGACACCACTTTTTCCGGGGTTTCTTGTAAGATGCCCAATGGACATATTATGAAAACAATCAGTA
This sequence comes from Ceratothoa steindachneri, assembly GCA_963969495.1. Taxonomy (NCBI): domain Eukaryota; kingdom Metazoa; phylum Arthropoda; class Malacostraca; order Isopoda; family Cymothoidae; genus Ceratothoa; species Ceratothoa steindachneri. Next base: position 145,704,736 of record OZ018319.1, read on the forward strand.
AATAATCTAAAACAGCAAAGCTAAAGACCAACAAAATTAACATCTGCTATAACTTTTGACCATGCTCGTAAACATTGCCCGTTTAGTATCAATTTCCTTTTCTAACCACACTTAACTTGAAAACGAAATAAAGGCGTCTTACTGCAGTCGGCCATAATTAAGAAGGTCGAAAACACATTCCAGGATCAGGAAATAAGAAAAAACCCACCCTGAACGGAACAAAGCCTTCTCGCATTGAAACGAGGAAACCGCAGAGGGTGATTTCATTTCCTTTTATCGCCTGCGTTGAATTACCCAAATAGGTGATTTGGTGCCTCTTCATTTTTGGCTCCAACACCGAAATTCACGATGTTGTGTGAAAATTGGAGGTAAATACAGAGTAAGACTAAAAGAGAGGGACAGTTTTTGTTTGATACAAGGGTGGTCAAAAGTCACCCAGCAGTAAATCAAAACCATTTAATTCCAAGATTTATTTATGTTTAACAACTGAATGAATTTTATAAAAGAAGCTTAATATGAAAAATCATAAAAATGGTTTAAACTGAAGTCCTCGAGCGTTTATCCATTTAATTATTAAACATTAATAACTGGAATAAATAAATAAAATTGAATATTAACTGTTTATGGGAATTTTATCTACTGTCGATCGTGAGGGTATTTGTAAATTCTCACAATGTAAATAATGAAATATGCGTCTTTGAGGTGCTCGAAATCGCTTACATCGGCATACGGTAAAATATTAGCAATTAAGCCAAAACGAACTCAGAAAATTCAGGGAGACAAAAAAATATAGCTGGGCGGTAAGGGATTTTCAGGGGGACAAAAAAGTACAACTTGGCCGTAGAAGGAATTTTATGGTATTTATAAAGCCAACTCTCTAGCTGGACGGTAAAGGGTATTGTAGGGTATTCGGGAGAAATAAAATGGCTGCTGGGCACTGGGCAGTGAAGGACATTTAATGGTATTCAGGAAGACAACAAAGAACAGTTTGGGAGCTAAGGGTATTCAAAAGGCAAAAATGTACAAGTTGTCGGTAAAGGATATTTAAGGTGATCATGGGGACAAAAATGACAGCTGGATGGTAAAAGGGTATTTTAGGTTATTCAGTGAGAAAAAAGTACAGCTTTGCAGTAAAAGGGTATTTAGAGGGAGGAAATAGTACAACTAGGCAGTAAAAGGTATTTAAAGTTATTCAAGGGGAGAAAATAGTACAACTGTGCGATAAAGTGCTAAACTTGTCTGTCCTTTTCATAAATATAATCGTGTTTATTCTCCATTTGATGTTGTTGCTACAACATGTGTGCAGTGTCTGCCACGGCCATTTTCACCCCGTGTTTTTGCAAGGGGTGAATCGGGGGACTTTTTTAGCACTCGTGGAGCCATTTGCCCGGTCAAACACAACCTATAAAATACCCACAAAACAACCTTTAAATCAATAACCATCGATGAGAACCTGTTTGCTTTGAGGAAGAGTTTTAAAGCACATATGCGACGTGTGGGGCCAACTTTAGTATGGACCTAATGTTTAACGTGGGTTTCGAATCCCAGGTTCGTTACATAGCAGTTATCCAAGTCGACCCGAGTCCTGACACCCATTCGGTTACGAAACCTACTCAATGTGGCTTAACTTCGCTTAAATTGAGGGCGGTGTTTCTCTTCAGCCACCAAGCTCCGTGAGGGAGGACCTGCTTTCATTAAGGAGGAGAGGAGGAGGGATTGCAGGAGATTTAGGTTTCTTCTCCATGTCCTAATTAGTTTTCTGTTTTGATACTCGGGCTATGTATCTTACCTACACTTTTGCTTCCTTTTACTTCAACATTTGACTAGGATGCCTTCGTTGGATTTCGCTTTGTAAATAAACTATCCTTTAAATTAAGCCACAGTTGATTCCAACCGACCGCCGATGACTCACAGGGGGAGCTTACCCGTGGGTATATTTGTGTTTCCTTTCGGCACTAATGCCTGTAGGAGGACATGCAGCGACATATGTTCTAGTCATTTTTGGTTCCCCCTTGTTCATCCCTTCTTTCGCAAACATTGCAACCTTTTGTTCGAGATGCCCTCGATGGTTTTCGATTCGTAGTTTTGAGTTACAACAAAAACCCACTCGGGCCAATCTAATAAGGGTAAACGGCTTTCCTATCTATGTTTAAACCCTAACCCGTTCACTACTACTTTTACGTTGCAGTCACCTCTTCTCTTGCCGCCACGTACATTGGCATGCGAGCAGCGATAGTGTGTCTCTCTCTCTTTCCTTCTCTCCGTCTCTCTCCCTGGCACCAAAGTGCACGCGGGTGATTGTGTATGGAAGTAAATGATTAGTTTTTTTGGCATTAACTTCTTTCTTGTTGGCACCTAGCCGAAGGCTGCAATTATATGCGGAACGCTGACATGAGAATCGGAAGGGATGGTATTCATGACGTCATTCGTGAGAGAACACGAAACACCGGATCCCATTCAGCAAGTCATTGGTGAGACAGTAGCACACACTGAAAGTCCTTTCTGAAGTCATTTGTAGAAAAGCACAACACAGAGTTTGCCCTTTATGAAGCCATCGTTGGAGACCACGACACACGGCATGCTTTTCCGAAGTCATTCGTGAGAAACTATGACACATCGGGTGCACTCTCTGAAGTCATTCATGGAATACCACGATACAAAGTAAACTCTTCCTGAAGCCATTCGTGGGAGACCATGACACCTTGTATACTCTTCCTGAAGTCATTGGTGGGTGACGAAAACACCTTGGATGCTCTTCCTGAACTCATTGACCCGCAAGAACACGACACAATGGATTCTCTTCCTGAAGTAATTTGTGGGAGAACAGGAAACATTGGATGCTCTTCTTTAAGTCATTAGTGCGAGACCACGACACAAAATATACTCCTGAAGTCATTTGTGGGAGAACACAATGCACGGGATCCGCTTATATAACTCATTTATGGGAGACCACGACACCCTGAATATTCTACCGGAAATCTTTAGTGGGAGACACAAAAAACTTGCTGCTCTTCCTGAAGTCATTTCTGGGAGGCCACGACATATCAAATGACTTTTGTAAGTTCATCACAGAAAATTAAGACACATCTGATTCTCTTCGTAACTTCACTTGTGGCAGATCACGCCACATCAAGTGTCCACCCTCACGCCATTCGTGATGCACAACTCCGAGACAAGCAAGTGGGACTTAGATTATTAGGCTAGTCAAATTCCCTCAAACATATTGATACAAACTAAGCACGCTAACCACTTGACCAATGGAGCACCCCCCGACGCACCTGCAAAGGTGCTTGACATGGAACCTACATATTTTTTCTTTACTTAGGTCGGGCATAACACTATCTATCATCCTTAATCATGTCTACCTTGTCTTGGGACAGGATTAAAAGAGAAGAGAGAGAAGAAAAATAAGGGAAATAAAATCGAAAAAAAGAATAAAAATGATTTGAAAATGAAAGGCTTCTACAGTAAACCTCAACAACCCTCAATACTACTGCTTGTATGGTGTACTGTGAGGACTCTACACTAAAAATGCTGTAGTATGTAGGGTTTACTGTAGGTTTTCAGGAGCAAATCCGTGATAAGAGTACATGTGTTAAAAAATACAAATTTAAACCCACTGGCCCGATTAAAAGTCTTGTCAACAAATTGGGCCACATAGAGTACACCGATGGTATTCACCCTGAGTTGTGAGATATTACTCCATTTAGTTCAAGAATGAGCTATTCACACCCTTTTGTAGCGTTTGCTCCCATTGTAACGGGATTATACGAGTATTTCCATTTTTGCGATTTTAGTGACAGTGACACATTATTATGTGGTACTAACTACCATAGGGTCTGATGATTTTCCACCGGGTATCACGGATATCCAGAAAGCGACACGCCACCCACTCATCGTAACAGGATTGAAATGATATTCCACATTTTAAAGCGATTTGTGTTGCTTGGAAACCATAAAAATAGGACGATATATGCGGTCACTGAATTGTTCCTTTTTTCCAGGTTAAATAAATTGCAGCAGGATTTTATGAGTTATTTATACAAAGGGCTAACCAAAACCCCATAAATTAGATTAATTTTTACCACGAAAATCCGACAAGATTAATTTCTGTCAGTGAAGGAAACAAAATAAATTATGGAGTTGCCACAAATACAGATTAACAATCTCAGAAGATGAAATAACGTCCTCTTGCAAGTAGGTTTACCACAGGGAGATGTTTTGATTTTTAATGCGTGAGTTGAAGTACTGTGGTGCCAGGGGGAGAATTGAATGTCTGCCTTTAATGGCGATGCGAGTGCGTCTGATAAGGCAGAATAAAATTTAATTATCAAATTTGAACGAAATTGGAGGAAAGGCAAAGACTAAAAGCTTAAGAGACAGTCAACAACGGTTTGCAAACAGGCTCTCGTCTGCAAAAATAATCGCTTCTCACTCCCATCGACGACACTATTTAGAGCGAGATTGACGTCATTATTTATCGCTTCTCTTGTCTAGCCTCGCTATTGCTTCACATCTGCGATCTCTGTTTTTTTTTTTTGCTTTTTATAATCAACTGATGGCGTAGAAAGATTATTTTCTTTTCGTCTCTCAGTTTTCAACCACATGTCCTTTCCTTCGAACATACTCATAAAGAAGACAGCCAAGAATAGGCGTCGCGACACAATGATATTTTACAAGGGTTCGTTGACTAAAGATTGCTCTGGTGAAAATGGATGCAATGGGTAGGTTGTCCAAAAGGAAAAATATCATTGTGTGGTCTCTCGACGCCGAATGATGATAAGTGGTTGCGATAATACCGCAGAAGAGCATCATCGAAGAAAAGGAGTGTGCGGCTGGGAACAGAGAAAGAGGATAAAAAAATCCCTCTGTGAATGCGCCGTGAGTTCATTATAAAATAAAAAAAGATCCTCAGCTATTAGTGAATAACGATGGTAGTCGACAGACGCGCTAAATTATGATAGAGTCTTTCTGCTAAATCGGCATAAATGGAGAGGGTTAGTTTTTAGTTGCGTTGAAGCGCACTTTAGGGGAAACTGGCTCTTTCTCCTAGTTTCTCCGAACTTCCTTGCTCCGTCGATGTTAAGGACCACATTCATTAACTATTTAACTTTTTTAAACTCGCGAAACATCAAATCAAATGTTTTATGCTAATTCATTACATGAATTGTTCATTCTCAACAACTTCATGACTATCAACTTCTTTATACACCGCAGTAACTTTTATTTAAGCGAAACAGTTTTTTTGTTAGTTATTCAGTAATTATTATTATAGGGTAACCTAACCTAAATCTCTGACTCTTTGTTTAGCATGCAAAACTTTTACTTTAAAGTCTTAGTGGCGGTTAAATCAAAATCTTCACCCATAATAACTTTAGGGGTTTTAACATACCCCTAAAACTTCTTAAGATGGGGTCTCATGCTATCCAATAATAGAATTTCTCTCTTTGCCTCACATTAGTTTTTAGGACAATACAGTTACATATATACCTATTTTCCAACGGCTTTCATATTGGTTCATGTTACATCTTCCACTGATTCATGAATATTTTTAATCGTATCTCAAATTGTTTTCAAAATTTAACTTTCAAAATTAAATTTTCTCGTTTGTTGATTTAATTGTTTGTGTAAAATATTCCTTAAATGCAGTAACTACTTTCTTTGTTTATAGGCCCGAATTGGGGGCAAAAATATGACTCATATTTCAAGGCAAATCACGAACCGAGGAGGGTGAAAAGTGCTATTGTCTAAAAGTAAAACATTTGAATTACGATTGATAATTTTACGATACTTTTCGTTAGTTAGGAAAAGCCCCCGAACTTTTGCAAATTAGACCTGTTTTATCAACTTGCTTTCAAGAATATTAATTTTAAAACACTCGTATTTCTTTGCTATTTTTTCAGCTACACTTAAAGCCTCATGTGCTATACGAAACCTTATTAATTAATGTTCAAATTTTAGATCTGTCCAATCGAACAGAACTAGCAATAAAGGTTTATACTCTCGCATAAACCTCGTTTCCTTCGTTACATTTAATTTATTGCAAAAAAGATGCTTTGAACTTTTATTCTAATATTTATGGTGTTTGGTTGCAATCTTCCATCTATAAACTTAAAATATTCTCAATTTCAACCTTACCAACCTCTATTGCTGTTTGTGCACTTGAATTTGATGAAGCTTTATCTTTCTCCTTATAATCATAGCATTTTCTTTTATCTTTTATGCTGCTTCATTCATTTCTGAGTATTCTCTTAATTTATGCGTTGCTACCAATTATATTGATGCCTTTCATAACTTACAATTTAACATCTAGAGTTAGCACGTTCCTCTCCTTAACACTTGAACTGTTCGAGGTAGTCGTGCATTTCGGTGGACTGGAACAACTCGATCACTACAAGGAAACGCAAGGGTTAAGAATGACGTCCCATTTACCAAAACATACTCGTAACTTGGGAAGGAAAACATCTCTGCAATTAAAGAAAACAGAAAATTTAAAAAAAGATTTATACCTGATTAATGCTGGTATTATCGTGCTAAGCAAGGTTTATACCACGCGTAACTTGGAGAAATACAGTCAATTTATATAGCGTGCTAATTCGAGAACCGCACTATTCAAAATAATGTGTAATTCTATGTTTTAATTAACAATAATTTTTTTTAGTCAAACTTAGTTTACGATGATCGCTCCTTTTTAAGAAAATTACAGTCATTTTTCTTAGCATTCTCTATTTTATGACATGAGTAATTTCATTTATATCTATTAACGCAGGGTAAGTTCAAAGAAAACAAGTATTTTCGTAAAAAGCTCACAAATTTGCCTTAATAGAGCCGAGTCCTTTTTTATAAAAGGACTTAATAATATCCGATAGAGATAAATTACAAAAATCGTGCTGCAGTTAACAAACCAAATTTTAATATAAACGAAAAGGTTAGATCCGCGTGCTTCTTAAAATTTACTCATATTTACTAGTGGTTGTTGAGAGTGCTTATCTTTACTAGTGGTGCTTGTAAGTGGCCATTTTCATTAGTGGTCGTTATGCGTGGTTATCATTACTAGTATCTCTTGTGAGTTCAATCTTTACTAGTGGTCGTTGTGATTGGTCATATTTACTAGTGGTTTTGCGAGTAATCATAGTTACTATGGTCTTTGAGACTGCTTATCTTGTCTAGTGGTTTCTGTGAGTGATAATCTTTACTAGTGGTCGTTGAGTGTTTTCCTGTTTACTAGTTTTCCTTGTGAGTGATCATCTTTATTAGCGGTCGTTGGAAGTACTTATGTTTCCTAATGCTTATTGGTAGTGTACATCTTCACTAGTGGTCATCGGGAGTGCTCATTTTTACTAGTGGTTCTTGTGAGAGGTTATATTTACTAGTGGTCGTTGTGAGTGGTCATTTCACTATCGGTCGTTGGAGGTACTTGTTCCTGGTGTTCGTTGGAGTGCATATCTTTACTTGCGGTTTTGTGGAATGCACATGTTACTAGTGATCGTTGGGGGTGCTCATCTATACCATTGGCTTTTGGGAAGCTAATCTTCCCTAGTGATTGTTGCGAGCACTAAACTTTACTAGGGATCATTGGGAGTGCCAATCTCAATCATTGTTGTTAAGATTATTCTTCTCTACTAGTGGTGGTTGAGGGAGGTTAAAAGTGTTCGTTAAGATTGTTAATTTCAACTAGTGGTTTTTGAGAGTCCTCTTCTTTAGTGAAGGTCACCACGAATGCTACTCTTTACTAGTACTCGCTGGGAGAGTTCATATCTACTCAGAGGTTGTCGAAATTATTATTTTGTTCAAGAATCTACATATGTTGCTTTGGGAAGATGCTTTTTAAAGTTGTTTAAATTGCCCCCCTAATTTATGCAAGCTGTTTAATGATAACGGCGTAGCTCATGCCTAATTTTACTAAAAATACATAAAAAATGGTAGTTGGATGACACACTGAGTGGTTGAAGGATACCGTTTACGACAGGTGGCTATCGCTTCATCTCCATTGGCTCGAAATGCCCGTATACCATTTCTGGGCATAGTTGTTAATGGAGATGAAAAGGGTTATTTAATGCAATATGAAGCATAAAAACAATGGCTTGATTGCCCGCTGTAGAAGTCTAAATACCGCGTAAATAAGTGTACACAGAAATACTCCGACACAAGCTGCGTGCCCTCTCGTATCTCTAAATGCACCTCTCGCCTCGAATTCTCTGTCGCCCTTTTTCGCGGCACCGTAAACTCCGAGATGGCTTGAAGGCGTGAAAGACATACTGTCTGCCCAAAGATGAAAAAAAGGTTTTTCGCCCGACGATACAGATTTTACGAGAATTCGATTCTCTCTCTCGATTTCTGCTCGCGAGGGAAACAAAAGGAAAACTTCTCCCTGGATTCGGGCAGAAGATCTTGGACCTACGTCGAGTTTGTGTGGAGCACGATCCACAAAGGAAACCCTTCGCCCGCTGCAAAGAAGGAACTTCTCGGGGAATTGGTTGTTGCCGTCACGGTACTTGTAAGTGCCAAACTTCTCGCACCTCTTCCCCCTTCAGAGTCTGAGTTTACACAGGACCTCCCTCTGCGGATTACCCTAGACGTATCTAGGTAATAGGTTTTAGCTATCCACCCCAGGAGCCGAATAATGGGACAGGTACTTCGAGGAAGAAGTCCGATTTGATTCACCGTTTGGCTCACCTTCGTGATCCGGCATAGGATCATTATATCACCGGTCTAGGATTACCCTCTTATTCGGTAACCTTCCTCACCAGAAGAAGATCTTCACCTTCCCCTTCAAAAATACTTACGAACTCAAAGGTATCGTTAATTGAATTATCCCCTCCCCTAACTTCACCAGTTTATTTGCAAACTAGAATTCCCATCCTGAGCTCTTAACCACGAGTATTAGAAGTGCTTACTTAATCCAGTGTTTAATTCAATAATACTATTCCATTCATGCTGTCGGGTGTCATTAAGACGCAAGCATCCCAGTGAGTAATTTTCAAGTAATTCCCACGACATTTTTGTAGACTTATTTATTTAGTGCAAGATTAATTCTACTTATATTTATATACGCTGTTGCTTATTTAAAATTCATGTACATTAAAGATTATTTTTGCATCTGTGTGCTTAACTATTTTGGACGATCCTTTGGAAATTATTAAGCAATCCACTCGGCTTAAATCTCAATATTCCACCGATTCACCCATAGTTGGATTTTACTGAGTGGAGACACACTCAAGGGATCATCATCTTAGTTTTGATCAAAAGGTACACAACGGGGTTATTCTTATTCACCGGAAGTGGCTAAGGTAGGTGTATTGGATACGCCTCACCTCCGCTTTACCTCGGTGCGGTAATAAAGTATATGTCCACGAAGTGGGACTGGGATTACCCAATCACTAAACCTCGACATATATAAGTGGTGTCAGGTGTGCGGGGTTAACTTAAAAACTCTCTACCTATTTCAGTAATATCAGGTGTGTGAGATTATCACTAAAAGCAACATCTATAAAGTTGTGTGCATCTCAAAACTTTAATCAAACGATTGACAACGTCCAAATTAGTACGAATACTCAAACATCAACAACAATTCTGGTTTTGGGTTCCAAAAATTAGTTAGGTTATGGTGATTGTCTAATCCTGTTTTTTTTTTTAAATTGTTTTCTCTTGTATACCACGTTCTGGTAGAGAACTATAATAACCCTTTTACCTTAAACACGTTACGCCAGAGAAACTCTCCCAGTGCATACTCTTACCTTCGGATCGATAAGATGGCTTCCACATCGTTCGAAACATTCCAAAAGCAAGGACAAGCATCTGGACTGGAAGGTAAGGAACTCATTGAGTACGTCCACTATGAACAAAGGAATAAAAGAGAAGCAAAGAGAGAAGAACAAAAACGGAAGGACGATTTACAAAGGGAAAAACTACAAATAGTCGCAAAGAGAGAAGAGCAAAAACGGAAGGAAGATTTAGAAAGGAAAAACTACAACTAGAAGCAAAGAGGGAAGAACAAAAACTACAACACGAAGAAATGGAAAGAATTCGTCACCATAAATAGGAATTAAGTAGGGACCAAGTGGAAGTAAGTTTAATTGGGTCCTGGGGTCAAAAACCTCAAGCCCCTGCTCTCAAACTAACTACTCATTCCCCCCCATCGTGAAAATGAGGACTTAATTACGTACCTAACACATTTCGAAAAAATATTCGAAGTAAATGGATGGGATATTGAAACCGATGGAGTAAGTCGCCCTCTCCCCTTACGCCCCCCTCGGCTGAGGGAGATTTTTATCGCATTGCCGCATGAGGCGAAAATCGATTATTCCACCTTAAAAACAGAACTTCTCTCTGCCATTAACCTTAATCCCAAGTTCTATAGATCCAAGTTCAAATCAGCTAAACTTCAAGTAGGACAGACATATAGACAATTCGGATTCATCATGAGAAGAAATCTGCAATTCTGGCTGGACTCAGTTCTAATCGAAAGAGATAACGAGGCATTGATCGACTTTATTTTAAAGGATCAACTACTAAGTACACTTCCCCAAGAGATTAGGGCCTTCATTCAAGACCGAAGGGCTTCTACATTAAAGGATTGACTCGATGAAGCGGACCTGCACGCCTCAAAACATAATTTATACCCGAAGGAAAGTAGAAAAGGTAACCCCCCTTCCCCCAAGAACAAGTTTGGGTACGGAAGACACCCAAATGAGAAACCTTCTCGGTTTGTAAAAGTTGCTCCCCCATTTAAGCCCAGGAACAAATTCCAGGAGACTCCAGAAGACCGAAAACCCCCTGGTTTTAACGCTCACCCAAACAACACCTTCAGGAGTACTCCGATCACGTTTTACTCTTGCAGAGCCCTGGCGCACATAAAATCACAGTGTCCGCAAACTCAAAGTTATTTTCCTCCCCAAGTCAGCAGATTCATCAAGTGACTGCCACTGTTTCTCCAGAGCAAGCTGCCGTAGATACCCCGCAACCTGCAACCTCGTCAGATCAGGACTACCAGGTTAACTTCGTATACAATAAGAGTTCTCCTGGCGAACTAAAGTTTGAAACTGGCTTGATTATTGGGTGAAAAGTGTTCACTTTAGTTAGGGACACCGGTTGTACCTATATCGTAGTGTTAGACAAGCTCCCCCCCCCCGTAAAACCCCAACATGAAAAATTTGCCGTAGTGCACGACATTTTGGGACGCGCCAACAGGTTTCCTGTCATCCGGTGCCATGTAGAGTGCCGCTACTTCACTGGTCGGGCTGATGTGGTCGCGGCTCCGATGAAATTCTGTTCAGTGCTGGCCGGACAGAGCGCGCAACTCTTCCCGAACGAGGTTACCCAAACCGTTACCACCCGAGCGCATGCGGGCCGAGAAAACCGTCCCCTCGCGCCGCTCAAACTCCCGTGCGGCCCTGAGTTCCAGAAGCCAAATAATGCTGAATTCACCAGGCCCAAAAGGATTGCCCTTCCCTACAATCCTTGTGGGAAAAAGCCAGGAGAGGTAACCTCCAAATAAAAATAGAAAATAAAGATAAAGAAAGAAGAATAAAGATAAAAGAAAAAGAAAGAAGACGGATGGAAATAGAAGCTCAACAAAGAAGAATAAAGATAAAAATAGAAGAAGATGAAAAGAGAAGACAGATAGACGGTGACTTCTAGCTTCCCACTCTCCCTTCTACCCCGCTCCCCCAGAAAGAACCCTCCCTCGAGTTAGTTGTGAATCCCGAACTCGGGCCCGTTAAGATCGCCCAAATGGTCTCGCTCTTAAGAGAATACTACAGTCTTATGCGAAAAGATGTAGAAGGGCTAGAAAACGTCACAATCTATTTGGACAACGTGTACGTAGCCAGGCGTACAGGGAAAGGACCCCTCGTGAGCCTTCGCCCACTCTTAGACCCAATGAGGTCTCACGGCTTAACAAGTAAGCTCTCCAAGTGCTATTTTCATTATAGCACTATTACCCAGTTAGCGTTCAAGTTTCGCGAGAACCGCATATCCCCACAGAAGGATAGGGCAAAACCACTAACCGATAAGGCCCCCCACAGTCTCGAAGAAACAACTTCGACCTCTTTTAGAAGCAGCTTCCTCCTATCGACATATTGTCCCCCATTTCCAGTCCGTCACATCCCCCTTAAATGACCTGCATAAAAAGAAATCTCCAGACTCTATTAAGTGGAACCCCAGGGCTATTGCCAGCTTCGGCAGACTCAAACGGAAACCAGTGACTGCCCCTACCTTACCCTTATCTAATCCCGAGGAGAAAATCGGCGTTCAGATCGGCACCCCTCACCTTGAACTTGGATACGCCTTGTTGCAATACGAGGCAGAAGTGCTATTCCCGGTGGCTTTTGCAAGTCGGAAACCTTCCGATCGGGAGAAGAAGTATGCCACTGTGGAGCTAGAAGCCTTAGCTATCGTGTTTTGGGTACAAAGGTTTCATGTATATTTAATAGGCAGACCGTTCTCCATAGAAACGGATCACAAACCCCTAGTTTATTTAAAAAGTTGCAAGAGTCAGAATATAAGACTCATGCGTTGTGCCCTGTTATTATCCGAATATAAATAGGATATCCGATATTTAAAGGGATCTCTTAATGTACTCGCGGATAGTTTGTCTAGGAACCCGGTAGACCAACCCAGTGAGTCTTTGTAAATAATCGGTATTATAGCTATGTAAGTTTTGGATAAAGGTTTAGTATCCGCCCACTAATTAATTCATATGTTATATTTATAAAGTTGGTAATATGACACGCTCTATAACTGCCATGATTAATTTTTGATGGATTTTTTTTTTGCATGTGGGTCTTATATCATACTGCCCGGATTAATGTATTGATTATAATCATTAATTTCTTTTGTACTTAGGCATCAGCCCTTAATTATTCCGGAGTTTCTTGTATATGACGGAAACCTGTGTGTTCCTTTTTCGTCATGATTAGTTTATGTTCCTGTATTCGTTGAACTCCGATTTTGATTTTTTTTTCTGTATTGTTCGTGTAGCCAATGTTAAAAGTATACATTATTCCTAGTTACACGTCAGAATAATATCTTCAAAAATGGGTAGAGATGTAAAAGTCTAAATACCGTGCACATAAGCGTACGCAGAAATACTCCGACACAAACTGCGTGCCCTCATGTATCTCTAAATGCACCTCTCGCCTCGAATTTTCTGTAGCCCTTTTTCACGCCATCGTAAACTCCGAGATGGTTCGAAGGCGTGAAAGACATGCTGTCTACCCAAAGATAAAAAAAGGTCTTTCACGCGACGATACGGATTTTACGAGAATTCGATTCTCTCTCTCGATTTCTGCTCGCGAGGGAAATAAAAGGAAAACTTCTCCCTGGATTCGGGCAGAAGATCTTGGACCTAGGTCGAGTTTGTGTGGAGCCCGATCCACAAAGGAAACCGTTCGCCCACTGCAAGGAAGGAACTTCTCGGGGAATTGGTTGTTGCCGTCACGGTACTTGTAAGTGCCAAACTTCTCGCAGTCCCCTCCCCTTCAGAGTCTGAGGTTACACATGACCTCCCTCTGATGATTACCCTAGACGTAGCTAGGTAATCGGTTTTGGCTACCCACCTCAGGAGCCGAATAATCGGACAGGTACTTCGAGGAAGAAGTCCGATTTGATTCACCGTTTGGCTCACCTTCGTGATCCGGCATAGGATCATTATATCACCGGTCTAGGATTACCCTCTTATTCGGTAACCTTCCTCACCAGAAGAAGATCTTCACCTTCCCCTTCAAAAATACTTACGAACTCAAAGGTATCGTTAATTGAATTATCCCCTCCCCTAACTTCACCAGTTTATTTGCGAACTAGAATTATCATCTCGAGCCCATAACCTCGAGTATTAGAAGTGCTTACTTAATCCAGTGTTTAATTCAATAATAATATTCCCTTCGTTCTGTCGGGTGTCATTAAGACGCTAGCATCCCAGTGAGTAATTTTCAAGTAATTCCCACGACATTTTTGTAGATTTATTTATTTAGTGCAAGATTAATTCTACTTATATTTATATACGCTGTTGCTTATTTAAAAAAATTGCAACGTTAAAATATGTGTAACAATTGCTACGTCATAAGAAATGCTTGGACATAAACGTTTTACGCTGGTCAACCAAGAGGGTGTCCTTCCATGACAACGCACGCAAATACGTCGCACGTTTGACGAGAGAGAAAAATAATGTTTTAGGTTGAAAAGTGCTTCCTCATCCGCCACATTCACTGTACCTTTTAATGTCATTAAGTCATTATCATATCACCTAAATAGCAAAATCTACTGTATATGAATGAAGGAGACAAGGATATCATAGCATAACTGACTGAATTTTTCAAGAGAGCAACAGACTGCTTAGTTGAACGACTAGAGAGCTTTGGCAATAATGAGTCCCACCACTACTGATAACATTCTCATTAATGATGAAACTACTTTGGTTTATTAAAAATGATTTTAATTCTATTTTACCCCTTATCCAAACAGATGTAACATTTTGTTTCTAATTCAAAATTTTTTTGATGGCAAACGTCTTGCAAAACACTTTAAAGCATGGCATTCTAAAATGATGTTTCTGTTGTTAGGCATTATTTATATTCCTTACCTAAAATTCATATTTTTAAATATTCATGTATATATATATATATATATATATATATATATATATATATATATATATATATATATATACATGTCGAAGTATGGTCAAGTGTACGGGAATATAGGCACACAGGTTTTAAGGTAGGCCAAGCAAGGCGAAAACTGATATTGCTGTAAGAGTGCGATTTGAATAGATAGCGGTAGCTGCGTGACCAAGGAATATAACAAACACAACGACAAAAATAGAATTTTAATGCACACTAAATAAAAGACAACAATAAACATGGATATATTTATATGGGTACCTAAATAACCGGACTTAAGCTCTGAATACTAATTTAATAACCGTGGTTAGAGAGTGGTTATAATGGGAGATTGAGGGTAGTGAGTGATTTAGTTCCTTTGAACCTCAAGAGTAAGGTAGGGCATACTGGGGGATGGTCTTGGAGACATTGTTTACTCACGAGAGTAGCCACAAACCTACAGCGGGTGGGGCTACTTTCTCGAACTTGTGTTTGCGAGATGCGGGCCTCTTGTCATCAGGAGGTCAGCGAACGAACTTCGAAGGCGGGGGGAGAGGGGGGGGAGATGAATTCTCTACACTCGGCTTGAGCGAGCTAACGGGCCTCTTGTCTTCAAGAGGTCACCAGAAGAACTTCGGAGCACGGCTTCTCCAATCCTTGATTCGAAGGCGGATGAGAAAGGCTGACGTTGCTTCACGAGACTCTTCTACCTGACCCGAAGATACGGGTGTGATGTCCAGCTATTCCGGGGCTTGTGACCGTCACTCACACTTCTTGGGAGAGAGCTAGTTGGTTTACACTCTTTTCGGGGAAGTCTCGTCTAACCAAATATGTCTGTAATCCTGGAGCGGGTGCATATATACCCGTAGTTCTCTAAAACAGGGAGAGATATTGAGACCTTCTCTAACCTTCGTTATCGGCCGTGACAACCCGAGCGTCTCTTTTCGGTGAAGTGTCAAAGGCAGGAATTAACGGGACAGACGGGTGACCAGCGGCGGGAGCCATAAAAACGGTTCACGGAGAATCCTACAAAGTAATCTCCTGCCTCGAGGGGGGGGGGGAGGAGATTGAGACGGCCGGGAGGTAGCCCCAATTTCAGCGTCATGCCTCGGTGGGAATTTCACGGAGACCTGGCGGCGAGTCCAAAAAGAGGGGGGGGGAGTAACGGCTCGCTTTTTCTCTCAAAGTAATATCTTAGGAGGTGAGGAAATAATATTATTCAAAAGCGATACCTCTACACTCCTCCCTATCTAAAGACATTTTCACAGCGCAGGAAACTTTGGAGCTCCCAAAATGTCTACAATAATTTCATTAAGAGGGGAACTTATAAAGCCACAAATTTAATGTTTACCAACAGAGAAAAAAAATATAACACTACACGGGATTTACATATGTGTAACTACAGATAGATTAATCTATAGATACGCACATACAACATCAATAAGCCCCCCCCAAAGTAAAATATTATTTACAAAAATGAATCAAACGCGAATTTTACTGTACACTCAGGTTGGTGGAGTGGGTTATTTTACAGGATTCCTACTCAAGCTATCGGCTAGGCAGTTGTGGGTGCCTTTAACATACATCCTAAACTTAAGAATAGACCACACTATGGCTAACGCTTCAAGCTCTTTGGAGGCATAAGCTTTTTTGCTATGGGACAGCTTCCTGCTAGCATATCCTACAGAATATCCCACTCCATCGTCATCATATTGAACGAGAGCACAACCTAGGGCATCCTGGAAGGCATCGGTACGAAACCCGAATGTTTTCTTAGGATCCGGTAATCGCAAGATAGGGGCGAATATTTACTTGCCCTTTAACTGGTGGAAGCGATCTTCTGCAGAAGGGGTCCAATTGACTGGGACGGGGGACGTACTTTTGAGCATGTCGTTATGGGGCGCGGCTATGGCAGCGAAATTTGGCCCAAAACGACGATATAATGACACGGGAAAGCCTTTCAATAAGGCAAGGAATTGTACCCTCTCAATAGGGGCGAGATTGGGGTTTACGTTCAATTCGGAGTGAGGCTCCGCTTGGGGGGATGGAAGAGACGGCAGGGGATACTTATCGTCTGCTTCTACGCGCACCGTTTGGACCTGACACACGGGTTCAACGGGATAGATGTGTCCCTTGCTTGACGGGGGACAAATTGGGCCTATTAGGTCGATTGAGACGCGGGCGAAGGGCTCGGGCACTCTCGGGGTCTTTTGAAGGGGGGCGAGGGCTACACGCCCTTTGTAGGCGACCTTAAAGGACTTGCAGACGTCGATAATTTCTTTACCTGCTCCTGGCCAAAAGAAATATTAAAAAACTCGCTGTGCCGTTTTTTATGGCCAAAATGTCCGTCTATTAGGCCATCTTGAGCCATCTTTAGAACGGGTTTGATATTTGTTCTCGACACACACAACGCGTTGGTCGGGGGGCTCTCCGGCTCAACAAAAGAACAGGATACTAACGCATCCTTCACGGTGTATTCAATCTTCCGATTGCCTCACACTGTTTAAGTCTCCTTCTTCCCTTTTTTTCTCATAGGGGTTACAAGGAGCTACAAGGAAAATAAGTACCCTAGAAGACTTTACGGTCCATACCACGAAGGTACTTTTGGCGCGCAATCTTCGAAAGTGTCCGTTGGCAACTTCGAAGATCACTCGCGAGGATCTTAACGGCGATTTCGCAAGACTTTATCTAATCTTAACTTGAACTGGTCAACAGATTCACTGTTGACAACTTCCGTTGGAAGTGCGTTCCAACTACCGCAGATACTGTAAGTGAAGAATTTCCCACACATATCACGGTGGTATCGCTTCAGTTGTGTTTAAAGCCGTGATTTCTTGTTCTCTCCTCGCTGAGCTGGAAAATATCCCCGTAGTCCAGTCTGTCGAAGCCTCGAAGTATTTTGAAAACCTCGATGAGCTGACCACGCAGTCTACGGGTTTCTAAAGAGAACATATCTAATTCCCTTAATCTATCTTCATAACTTTTATGTCTGATAGAGGGAATCAGTTTGGTTGCCCTGGCTTGCACGCGTTCTAATCTCGCGGTGTCCTTTCGAAATGAAGGACTCCAAAATTGTACGGCATACTCCAGGTGCGGTCGGACAAGTGAGTTGTACAGACACAGTACTATCTCCTTGTTCCGATATTCAAACTGTCGTTTTATATACCCTTACATCCTTTGGGCTTTCTTCTCCACCTCAATATACTGTTTCGAGAACTTGAGGACACTCGTGATAGTTACACCCAAGCCCTTCTTAGTGACGTTGGAGTCAAGAGCAGTGCCCTTAAGGATATAGGGTGATTGAGGATTTCGGTGGCCGATATGCATCACTTTGCATTTTTTTACGTTGAAAGGCATTTGCCACATATCAGACCACTCCCCAATCTTCCCAAGATCTTCCTGCAGGCGGGCAGTATTTCTATCTTTTGCAACATTCATACCAAGCTTGGTATCGTCGGAAAATTTGGAAATCTTGGCAACCATGTCACCGTCCATGTCGTTGACGTAGATGATGAATAGTAGTGGTCCCAGGACAGAACCTTGAGGCACCCCGCTAGTAACGGGCACCCACTCAAAAGCCTGTCCATTTACCACCACCCATTGCCGTCTGCCACTTAGCCAGTTCTCGATCCAGCCGGCTACTTTTCCGTCTATGCCCAGCGCTCGCACTTTCCGGAGAAAGCGGCGGTGTGGTACCTTATCAAAGGCTTTCTAAAAGTCTAATACACCACATCCACCGCCTTGTCCCGATCGTGCTCACTGAACACGAAGTGGAAGAATTCCACAAGGTTCGTCAGGCATGACCGTTGCCTTCACAAGCTGTGCTGAGATCTCCTCAGTAGCAGCTTTGACTCTAAATGCAAAGTCATTTTGTCCACCAAGAGTTTACCAACTATCGAAGTCAGACTGATAGGTCGGTAGTTCGACGGTTGGCTACGGTCTCCTTTCATGAAGATAGGAGTCACCTCTGCCTCACGTCAGTCTCTAGGAACGCAGTTGGTCTGGATTGACATGTTGAAGATTTTGTTCAGGTGTCGTGACACTTGATCGCGCACTTCTTTCGACACTTTAGGTAGAAACCCATCTGAGCCATGTAACTTATTCGTCATTAGGTCAGTGATCTTCTTTTTATTTCTCCTTCGGTAAAGTCCATATCCTCCAGCTTTTCCCCCGAGTAGGAATACGTCGGTTGGGGGATGGGACCACACTCTTCAGTAAACACTGAAGAGAAGTAGTCGTTGAGGAGGTTAGCATTTTCTGCATCTGAATGCTTTAATGTCCCCTCCTCATTCCTCAAAGGGCCAATCATTCGACGGATTGGTTTACAGCTGTTTACATATCCAAAGAACTCCTTGGGATTCTTTTTACAGAGTTTCGCCATTCGGAGTTCCTCAGACCACTTAGCCGCCCTTATGCTGGACCTTAGTCTCCTGGCTAGCCTCCGGTATTCGTCAAAGTCACCCGAGATCTTCAATTGCCGGTACACAGTCCTCTTCTCCCTAAGCAGTTGCCCGATTTCACGATTAAACCACTTTGGTTGAATACAAGACCGACGGGGACATTTAAGAGGGATGAAACACGATTGAAGACTCCTGAATGTGGTTTTGAAACTATTCCACGAGTCTTTAACAGCATTACACACTTCTAGCCTCGCGTAAGTCAGTCTAGCACAAAGGCTTGCAAAGTCTGCTCTTCTCAAATCAAGTTTCTTCGATTTACTAGTTGCAGGCTGTGCCTTGGGGACTTTGACTACAAATCTAATTAGTCGGTGGTCACTGCCACCGAACTCTTCGCCAACAGAGAGGTCCTCAACGATGTCATCCTCAGAGGTGAAAACCAAGTCGAGGATATTGTCTCCTCTCGTTGGCTCTCTCACCCATTGAGTGAGGAACACGTTGTTCGCGAACTCCAGGAGTAGTGCGTTCTCGCCACAGGGTTCTCTGGTTTCCAAGGCAACTTGTGTGTTGACATCCTCCATGAAGATACACACTCTGTCTTCGACAATTTCTCCTAGTAGCTGGTACAGATCTCTGTCCTTTTCACCAAGTTGGGCAGGAGATCTATAAAGCACCAGGGTCCTGTATTTCTCAGGACCTATCACTAGGTCAACACCTAGTACTTCATGGTGGGATACGATGTTGCAATCCGTCGACTTGAGAGTATCCTTGACATACAACATCACACCGCCACCCTCTCTGTCTTGTCTATCTTTCAGGAAGAGCTGGTAACCGGGAATCGTAAATTCACCTTCAAAATCTCGGCTTGAGGTTTTTAGCACGTCTCCGTTATGGCCACCATCTCAGGTTCCTCTGTTGCTACGAGGCCACGGAGCTCAGGAAACTTGTTCCTGATTGGCCTTGCATTCAACAGAAGAACTTTCAGGGAGTCCCCTTGTGAAGGACTTCCTATGCTCTTCCGTTTCCCGACTTCTTGTGTGTGACAGTACCCCTCTTTGCCACATCTAAGAACATCGTTCCAGCAGTGACACGGGCATACTTTCTTACGTCCACTTTCACTCTGGGTCTGACGCTCCTCTTTGTCCGCTCTATGACATCCTGGATTAAGCTACAGAGTACAGCTTTTGCCTTGAATGGAAGGTGCACTCCGTCCCTTTTGTAGAGGTCGTTTCGGCGGAAAAGGTGCGGTAAGGGTCCAGAAAGAAGACCCCCTTCGCCGTACAGAGGTCGCACAGGCGCTGGTTTAAGGTCACGTTCCTTGAGTGAGCTGTCCGGCTAGGACCTCTTCATGTGAGCATCCCTACAACGAACCGTCTGCGAGTTCTCAATCCGCAGTCGTCCACGGCTCCCATGACCGTGCTGAGAATTTTCTCGCTGGGGCCTACTTTGTCTCCTAGGAGGTAGAGGTCATTTCCACTCACCATCAAGGCAACGACTGAATTCTCGGAGATCTGAGATTTCTCAGCCTCTACCCTGATTTGGTGGTTTCCCCGTCCTGGCTGGCAACATACCTTCACACTAGTGCGAAGGCGGGCCGCTAGCAGGAGATGCAAACCTTGTGCTTGGGAATCGCCCACAAGGGTAACCCTCGGACATTTCCGTGCAGAGGTTTGAGGCTTTCCTTCCGGAAGCGAACTCTCGGTTCCCTCTTTCTTCTTCATCTTATTTTTCTTGTTCTTTTTTTCTTCTTCTTCTTTTCTTATTCATCTTTTCTCCCCTATCTTTCTTTGTTATATACTCTTCAGTTTTTATCTTTTCTTCTTCTGCTTTACCTTATTTTCTGCTTCAACTTTCTCTTCTTCTGCTTCTACTTTATCTTCTGTTTCAACTTTCTCTTCTTCCTGTTTCTTTCCCCTGTTTTTCTTATTCTTTGAGGGTTTATCCGTAGCATGCGGACCTAGCTCTGGGGGTAATACTGCAGATGCAGTGTTTACTACAGGGCTTGACGTTAACTCTCCTATTCTAACCTCTAGCCTGCGAGTTAGTCCAGCGTGTTCCAATTCCAGGCTGTTTATTTTCTCCTCCAACTTCTCAAACCTTTCTTTGGAAGCCTTGCATATTTCTTTTAGCTCCTTGATTTAGCCGTTTAGAATACAGTCGGTGCAGGAACTGGCCGGGTGGCATTTTGAATAACACCCCTCCGGAAAGTCCATGCACCACTTATCTATCTGGCATATTGCGCACGTGTATTTGAGTGCTCCTGGTCCTTTCTTGCCGGTCATTTTGAACACTTTCTCTTTTCTGAAAAATCGTGAACAATTAATTGTAAAAAAAGGGGGGTGGCGATTTCACCCCTCGTGAGTCGCTCCCGCCTATCCTTTGAAGACTTTTCGGATCTTTCAGAAGGCATGCTCCGTGTGCTGCTGTTCGTCCGACCGAGTCGTCAAACCTCGACGTGCCGTGGCTTCCAACCAAGCAGCACTGACGGTCCCCGAAGGGGCCATCGATTTCTTACCAGGTGAATAATGGAGCACGCCCCGTACTAAACTCCTACTAGTTTCCTTCACGACGGCCAAGATCTAGGAGCAGCGTTCAATGGATATCCCGCCACACCAAGAGACTCGATCCAAGGCTTTTTATTGGCCTGGCAACCACCCTGGGAACAAAGGGCCGTCACCTCGGACCGATGCTACCAGAGGCACCCGTCAACGGTCACTGGGAATGGTCAATAATTACGCGCCAGGGAAGGGGCTAACGGGGCACTACCCTCATCCCATTCGTCGTGCCCCAACGCCTAGGACACCTCTAGTCCTAGTCTCTCACAACCAATGAGCGTCGATTGGCGTTGTTTATAGAGGTTTCGAAGCCTCTCTTCTGAGAGAGAGAGATAGAGAAAGAGAGAGAGAGAGAGAGAGAGAGAGAGAGAGAGAGAGAGAGAGAGAGAGAGTGTGTGTGTGTATCCTTTACACAGCACTATTCAAATAAAGACTGAATGAAAGTACACCGTTCATGCGCCTTATAAATTCTACAATTTTTGCGCCGAACATTCCTGAACGTTCGAGAATGTCTTCGAAAACTCTCACGCGTTCGCGCGACGCGCGCACTCCGCCCATACTAGACATAACCGTTTTTATAATATCTCGAAAATCATGGTTCTCTTTGACTCTCGGTCTCTATCTCTCTGTCTCTCTGGAAGTTTACATATCCTTCTCAAATGGATTAGACTCGAGATATAAATACTTTTTCTTCTGGGTGGCATAATACAAATAAAAAATACTTTTTCCTCTGGGTGGGTGCCAAAATACAAATACAAATATAAATACATGAAAATAGTATTTAAATACAATTCAAATACAAATATAATTATATTTAATCCACTCCTAGATCATACAAATAAGATCATGTTGGCTTCATACAATGCTAAAAAAAAGAAATGGATGGTTGCCAGGTCGTATATGTAACTATCCTGAAGAGGGTTGAGAAACTCCAGGAGACTTTTCTCGCGGGGAATTCTTATCATTACCCTTACCTAATCGCATATATATATATATATATATATATATATATATATATATATATATATATATATATATATATATATATATATGCGTGTGTGTGTGTGTGTGTCATTTATATCTTGTAACAAAATGTTACACATGGTCAAATGAAGTTACGCGTTTCACGTGGTTGGATAAGTGTTAAGAAAAAGACTTTGATTTCTTGACAACCCAATACTTATCTCTACTAGTGCTAGTTGAGGCTGCTTAACGTTAAAAGAGTTCATTGACGGTGATCATCATTACCACTGGTCGTTTATAATATTCTTTACTAGTGGACATCCATTGTACTTATCTTTGCTAGTGGAAAAGATAGTGGTCATCGAGAGTGTTCCTCTTTACTTGTGGTGGTTGGAAGTACTCATCTTTATTAGAGGTCGTTGGAAGTGTTTCTTATTACTTTTGGTCGTCAGTAATGCTTATGGTTACTAGTGATCGATGGTAATGCTAATATTTACTACTGATCATTGGTTATGCTAATACTTACTACTGAGCATTGCGAGTGCTCACCTTTACTGCTTATCATTGCGAGTGCTCAATTTTAGTAGTGGTAGTAGAGTCCTAATTATTACTAGTAGTCTTTATATGTGATATTCTTTACTAGTGTCGTTGGAATTGCTGCTTATTACTAGTGTTATTTAGGAATGTTCATCTTTACTAGGTGTCAGTGGAAGTTTTTATATATAACGATAGTCGTTAGTAGTGCTCATATTTACCTTGGATCATTGCGAGGGCTCATTTTGAATACTGTTCATTTGAGTGATCATCTTTAATAGTGTCTTTGGGAGTATTCATCGTTGTGAGGGCTTATATTTAGTAGTAGTAGTATTGAGTAGTGCTCATCAATACCACTAGTAATCATATTTACTACTGTTTGTTATTCATCTTTAATCGTAGTCGTTGAAAGTGCTCATCTTTACTAGTTGTCGTCGGAACTACTTATCTATATCTACTATTGCTCATTAGAAGTGTTATTTTTTGCTACTGCACCTTGTAAGTGTAGTATAAAAGTGGTTCTTAGGAGTGTTCATCTTTACCAGTGGTCGTTAGCAATGTTCATCTTTACTATTCTTCGGTGGAGTGCTTATGTTTAGTAGTATTCTTTAGGAATGCTCATTATTGCTAGCCTCATTAGAAGTGCTCATCTTTAATAGTAGGCTTTGGAAGGGCTCAGCTCTAATACTAGTCGTTGGAAGTGCTCATCTCTACTAGGGAACGTTGGAAGTGCTCATATTCACTAGTTCTGTCAGTTGGACGGCTCATCTTTGCTACTAATCTTTGGTAGTAATCATATTTACTTAAATATCTTTAGTACTGCTCATCCTTAATCTGGTCTTTGGGAGCCTTCATTAGTACTCGGATAATTTTGGAAGTGCTTATCTATAAAAGTGCTCTTCGCGAGTGCTTATTTTTATTAACTGTATTGTAGTGTTGATCTTTACTAATGATAGTTGTGAGTGGTTATTTTTATTCAGCTCATTTTTAATTTGTAGTCCTTAGAAGTGTTCATTTTACTTGTGGTTGTTTTTAGTCATCTTATCCTTGCTATTTTGGAAGTGCTCATCTTTACAAGTGATCTTTAGAGTAAGGGTCACCACAAATAGCATAAAAAATGGGACCCTACTGAGCTCCCTTCCTAATACACACAAACACTCGCTAGCATGTAGATTTTAAATGTGTTAATGATAAAGTTTAAGTGCTTTGAAGGAGTGGAGTTTAAAAGTGTAATTCTTCTAATGTTCAAGTGTTAAAGTACTTTAGTTAAAACTTGTTGAATTGTGAAGTAGAAAGAGAGAACTTTCCTTCTTCCAAACACTATAGCCTCACTCCCATACACTAACATTGGTACCAGCAGACGCTCACACAGCTTTCTGACGCATTCCGCAATCAAACCCTTAGCATTCTCTCTTATTTTAATTGCCTAAGATACTTTGCTACCATACAAAATATCTATTGGCAACACATATCAAATTTTGTAATTTACGAATTTTTATACGTTACTGGTTCGAAATGTACATATTTATATTATATTTAATTATATCAGCCTAAAAGCAATATATTATAATGCATAAATAGAAATAAAACATATTATTAACTTTAAACATGGTGTTTATTAGAAAAAACACAAGAAACAAAATTATTGGCAACGTTTACATAATACTGATTTAACAAATCAAATGATTAAAATTAGTGGTAAAGAATGTTCGAGAATGACTGATTGAATATTCAAGACTAATACAGGACAGTTGGTTACTTGCACGGTTAACCTTTTGGGGTGTTAATTAGGCTATTAGACACGGCTGAAGAATTATCGCTACAATAATTTTAAAATAGATGCATGGTGAAGAAATCCGAACACTCATAAGCATATAGCAAGCGTATAATTGAACTTCACAACCAAGGAAATAGATATAAAAAAACTTCGGCAAGTTTGAATATCCCAACTTCATGTGTAAGGAATATTATTGTAAAAGTAAGGGCTGACGGGACTACTGTTAATAGTGTGCGGAGAGAGCGACCAATAAAATTCACTGACAAACATGTGCGTTTGTGTGTTCGAATTGTCAACAAGAATCCAAAAATCACTTCCAAGGAATTCAAAGCAAATCTGGCTAGCAGTGGAACAATCGTGGACGTGTCAACAGTGCAACGTTACCTGAACTGTGAGGGGTTCCATGGACGTGTACCAAGGAGGAAACTACTGTTGAAGACAGTTCACAAAAAGAGACGTTTAGAGTTTGCCAGATAACATCTTGATGACAATGAAGCAAATATTATGGTCAGACGAGACTAAGCTCGAGCTGTTTGGCATAAACGACCACCAATACGTTTGCAGAAAATCTGGAGAAGCTCTGATGTAAAAGAACATTATACCTACTGTGAAACACGGAAGTGGTTCCGTCATGTTGTGAGGGTGTTTTGCTGCTGCAGGTACTGGTTCAATATGTGTGATAGAAGGCACTATGAATTCCGAGGGATAATGATCCCAAGCATACGAGCAAATCAACGCATAAATATTTTGCCAATCAAGGCTTGAAAATATGAAATGGCATTTTCAAAGACCAGATTTAAATCCGATTGAGATTTTATGGAAAGAACTGAAGTTGCGTGTTCAGAAGAGGTTACCAAGCAGTATCGCAGAGTTGAAAGCTTTTGCAGTGGAATTGTGGAGTAAAATTCCTAAACTTGAATAAACCTTGTTGATACCTATAGGAAACTTCTGATTGCTGTGATTGCTGCTAAAGGATATCATATTAAGTATTAATTTATAGTTGACAATAATATATATATAAAATTTAGGAATGTTGCCAATACTTTTGCTTCTTGTGTTTTTCTAATAAACACCATGATTAATGTTAATAATTTGTTTTATTATCAATTATAAATTATAATATATTTCTTTCAGGCTAATAAATTAAATATAATATAAATATGAACATTTCGAACTAGTAACGTGTAAAAATTCGTAAATTACAAAATTTGAGATGGGTTGCCAATAGATATGCACGCAACTGTAATCTGCCTCGCCTGCATCCCTACCATTTACGAAGCACCGTAGACACTTTAAACTTCCGCCTGTTTCAAGGAGAGTAGTACTTCGCGCTCTAATTAAATACTCCACTTCACTATATCCTCACCTCCACTTACATTATAATTTCCTTCATTTAATTTTGAACTCCTCCTCACGCATTTTTTGACAGGGGCTTAGAACAACATCTTCGAATCCCCTTCACTCAGAGCCACTAACATCAGTGTGGGGGTATGGAACGTACATACTCACATGCCGCCAGACAATCGTGGGAACGGAAGAAATTTGTCGTTTGAGTTGACCTTCGTCTCTTCTCTCTCTCCCCCCACCCTTCCCCCAACTGGCAACAGGAAGTCGGACGAAAGAACGCCTATCTCACAAAGAAGCCTAAATTCTATTTGCCTTCTTTATGATTACATGGAGATTGTCCAGAAAGCGCTGCGATAAGCGAATTGTCGTGAATGGAATCTCTCTCTCAATTTCCCACAATCCGTGATATAAATAACATCGCCGTTTACCCCTCTACAGCAGTGTCCCAAATCTACTCGCGTAATCCTCACGTTGAACGAGAGTCGTTGCCGTAACGTATCGACTACCAACGCGCCGTCGAGTCAACTTGGTCACTGTCTCAAAGTGTTCCTGGAAGTAAATCCCGCCTCACAGAGTCTGTGACTAGAAGAGTAGGCTCTGTTGCTCAACGTAACTTGAGTAAGAAAAGGAACATCCAAATAGTTTCTGGAAGTTACTATTTGTTAGTATCACATCCAGTTAGGAGTGAACTAACCGGAACTGCAGCCAGCAGCCCCGAACCCGTCGTCTTATCCCCCCTCTCCCCGAGAACTCGTGTTAACGCCACCCGAACCACCTTAGTAGTCGTCTCTCCAATCCATCACAATTAATGGTAATCTGTAAACCCAGTGTCCCTCTATTCTTAAATTACCTATTTAATTAACAGTGATTGATACTCCCATTGAGTCATTATAAATCTAGACGCTTAACGTCAGTGTTTAATATTTAATCCTTAATTTTGCCCGTTTAACTATTGCTAATTATTATATTTGTAAAGTAAAGTTTATTTTTTTTACGTGTGTCTATTTGTGGCTTCTCCTTTTTGACGTACCCTTGGCAAGTCTTTAATTAAGAATCCCTCCGGCTAATCTATTCAACCTGTATTTTGCACTCTTAGAATTCAACAATCACAAACCTCCCCCCAGTAACAAGGGGGACTTTTATAGTGAGAATCCTGGCTACGGCACAACCCGCCTCTAACCAGTTTTAGCACGTTCAGTAGGAATTAAAGCCTATATATATATATATATATATATATATATATATATATATATATATATATATATATATGATCGTAGATTGAGCAATAGGGTCAATGCCACCGACTTAAACAAAAGCGGTGTGTCCAGATCAAGGACTAGAATAATTATTGGACCAGACTATGAGCAATTCTACGACAATCAGTATGTAACAGAATAGATCCAATTATCAACATAGATCCACTTACCCACATAGATTTACCCAGCAACATAGATGCACCCAGCAACATAGATCCACCAAAGCAACATAGATCTACCCACTAACATAGATTCATCCAGCAACCTAGATTCACCCTGAAACACAGTAGAACCACTCAACAACATAGATCCACCCAGCAACATAGATCCACCAAAGTAATATAGATCCACCCACTAACATAGATTCATCTAGCAACTTCGATTCACCCTGAAACACAGTAGAACCACTCATCAACATAGATATACCAAGCAACATAGATCCACCAAGCAACATAGATCCACCAAAACATCAAGATCCACCTACTAACATAGATTCATCCAGCAACTCATATTCACCCCGAAACACAGTAGAACCACTCAGAAATATAGATCTACCCAGCAACATAGATGCACCAAAGCAAGATAGATCCACCCTCTGACATATATTCATCCAGCAACTTCGACTCACCCTGAAACACAGTAGAACCACTCAGCAACATATATATATATATATATACACCCAGCAACATTGATCCACAAAACAACATAGATCCAACAAAGCTACATAGATCCATCCACTAACATAGATTCATCCAGCAACTTGGATTCACTCTGGAACACAGTAGAACCACTCAGCAACATAGTACACCCAGCAACATTGATCCACCCATCCCTTATCAATTTCACACCCATTTACCTCAATCGCATTCCTACCGTGTCTTGGTACACCTTCCATAACAATCAGGTACCAGGATCGATCCTTGCGAGAACGGTCAAGAACTTCAGCGCCGTCCCGGAGTTGGTGGTAGGCAAACTCCTACTCACGTCATCACGCAAATGGCTAATCACGACACCGCTATTATTTCCTTTTCCCGTCTTCTCGGGAAAAAATAGGCATTCTTCTCCGTTACAAAGCCATGACGATGGGCTACTAATACCCAGATCCCCGGGTCATGCAGGGTACAACCGATTGCTGATTGGTTTGATAACAGAATACTACCCCTTCCCCGAAACGTAGACCACCTCCTGGTGCCATCAGCCTCAATAGCGATTGTCATTCTGATTTTATGTGAATTTCATTATCAAGTTGGGGAATTCAGTTTATGATGCGAGGGAGGAATGGCACTACCTCCCTACCTAAATCATTTCATTTTTTATTCCTCCTTCCATTTCGTCCTCCTCACTTCTTCTCATCCATGCACCAATCAATCTAACATTACGCGAAACTGACATGTGATCGAATAGTCCAATATTCACTTTGTAAAGCTTTCACATCAAATACATCGCACTCTTACTCGAATGAATCGCACTCTTACTCGAATGAATCGCCTCTTACTCAAATGAATCACACTCTTACTCGAATGAATCACACTCTTACTCGATTAAATCGCACTCTTACTTAAATAAATTGCACTTTTACACGAATGAATCACACTCTTACTCACAGAAGATCCTTTGGAAGAAGTGTGGCTCCATGGTTTGAAAATCAGACTTATCTTTCTCCTAGGTGAACTGCCTGTCGTAATGGCAACGAGCTTCACCTACCCGTCCCCACTGTGATGCCCAATCACGGATGTAACCTCCCCAGTAAATAGTGTCACTTTCTAAAATGAATCCAGAACTGCCGACCCAACGATTGCCGGACAATTATTATTTGAGATAATGAACACAAAATTCTTGTGGGAAAAGCCTAGCGGCCATGAACTTGAAAACAAGCTTCCACAGAACACAGTGTCCATATGTCAAGTAAGAAAGAATGAATAACGAAGAAAGAAATTGAAATGTGTAAATAAATAAATAAGTTTAAAATTATTAAAATCAAAACAATATTAAAATAATGAGGCAGTAGCACCCACTCTTAATTTAGCATTGCAACCTCGTTTGAAGATATTAAGATCTTCCTGCATAAGTTCTGCAGGAAGATCATTCCACTGCTTTACCGTACTTGGCAAAAAGCAACGCTGAAACTGAGAAGTGCGGCAGCGGGAAATGCATAGTGCATGTGGATATTGTCCATCCGTAAACCTTGTTGCCCTAGCAAGAGGCAGGGGCTCAGGAATTAAAAATGATAGTGGCAATTTCCTACTGAAGTAGTATTTATGGAATATCGACAAACATGAAATCATCCATTGATGGTCCAAGTCATAGCTAGCCCCATCAGGAAAAAGGAACCTGCTTCCACGAGCAACCCTATCTAAGAGAGACAGATCTCTAGCAGATGCGGATATCCAAACTGGGGAACAATACTCAAGAAGAGGGAGAACAAAGGACCTGAAAGAAGTGGAGTTGATATCTTCCGTATTATAGATATATGAGGCCTTACGGACAATACCAGGTTTTCGGGCAGCATTAGCAGATACATTTAAAAGATGCTTCTCAAAGGTCAGGTGAAAATCATAGGTAATGCCAAGGATAGTTAGGGATCCCGACTCAGCAAGAAGTGTATCTCCAACACAGAGTGGAAGATGAAGCGGCTCATTGGTACGAGATCTACTAGCCAAGAGGGTCTTAGTTTTACTTGAATTAAGCTTCATACCCCAACGATCACACCATTTCCTAATTTTTTCTAAATCACGATTTAGACTCATGGCAACCTGGTTTCTTATTGCTGAAGACCTGACTACTCCAACAAGTGTAGTATTAACTGCATACTAAATAACCTTGTTTTCAAGACTTTGTGCCAAATCACTTGGGTATACTAAAAACAACAAAGGCCCAAGAACACTGCCTTGTGTAACTCCAGACACAACACGTCTAAGTTCACTAAAAACTCCATCTACGACAACACGTTGCTGCCGATCTATTAAAAAGTCGTTAAGTAGTCCTAGGATGTAGCCATTTATTCCAAGGTTTTGTAGTTTAAAAACAAGTGATTTATGGTTAAAACGATCAAAGCAGCACTAAAATCAATCTGAACTAATCTCAGCAACCTTAGAGAGCACAGGAAGTATTGAAATAGGCCTGTATTGACTACAATCGGCAGATAACATGCCCTTAGGAATAGGCACAACATTGCTCAATTTACTATTATCAGGAAAGGTGCTTCGTCTAAATAAAAATCTATATAATCTACTTAACTTAGGTGGTAAATCAGCAGACATCTTTTTAAAAAGAAAAGGAAAAAGTTCTCGGGATCGACTCCGCCTCAGCTGTCAAGACTGTCTAGTATCTTTTTAACATCCCTTGCACGAAAAGCAAAGCCAGTCAAACGAGGCGCAGGATGGCAAGTGTCAGGGAGAGGAACTTCTTCAAATGACTGCTTGGCTTTAAAAACTCGATGGAGTAACTCTGCCTTTTCTTTTGAATTAGTTGCTAGCTTTCCAT
Source organism: Ceratothoa steindachneri (assembly GCA_963969495.1). Lineage (NCBI taxonomy): Eukaryota > Metazoa > Arthropoda > Malacostraca > Isopoda > Cymothoidae > Ceratothoa > Ceratothoa steindachneri. The sequence continues at coordinate 145,735,648 of OZ018319.1, forward strand.
TTGGCAAAAGTAGTGGTAAAATGGTAGAAGTTTTAGAGTAAAAAATAGAAGATTTTAATTTAATCTACCAAAAATGAGGCTGGCTGTGCCAACTTACTCTTCAGATTATCATTATATAATCTCTCAGCCCGATGGTAAACTCTGTTGGCAGTACGCCGAGACTGAATAAAGATCTCAAAGTTTTCTCGCGTCCGATTACGCCTCCATACATTAAATTTTGTTTGCTTATCATCGTAGGCTCTTCTACAGGATTCCTCAAGCCATGGCTAGTCGTCTGTACAAATCCTGATAATTCTACTGAAAACATGCCTGACCAAAACGGTAGATAACATATCATTCACCTTAGTCATTGGATGTGGGTCAGATATTACATCATAAAAATTCAAGGCTTGACAACTCTCTTCACAACCAACCCAATCTGCTCGAGATTTAAGCCAAACTCTTTTTTTTTTGTTCGTGGCATTCGGGATATGCTGATTAACAGCTATGTTCATTCTAATGGAACATTGATCTGATGTCTCCAAATTTTCACAGACCTTTGCATCTACAACAGCTGGAGAATCTGTGAACACAAGATCTAGTCTATTACCTGAAATATGGGTGGGTTCCTGAATAATCTGGAAAAACTCAGCAGCAGTGCAAAATTCATAAGCTGACCTACCATGCTGATCAGTTGCATTAGAATTGAGCCATTCTTCATGCTTTGCATTATATTCCCCACTAATTACAAAACAAGCTTTCATATCTGTTGATTGAGACAAGGCAATACCATCTAAAAGACAGTCATAAAGAGAGTCATTATGTCCTGGGTTACGGTACAACGCAAATATATATATATATTATAATATTAACTATAAATCTTAAAACATAAAACTTCATGACACTTGCATTCTAAATTCTTTTGGCAATAAATTGGTAGGCCAGACCTCGAAAATACTGCCATACCCTGAGCTCCTGGCGTATCTCGACGATAAATAAAATCAGGGCCAGAAAACCCTGGAATAAGGAATTCTGAATTACATTTATTACCTATCACTAGGGTTTCTGCAAAGAAAAGGATGTCATAATTCTTTGCATGAGCCTGAAGATCTAGAAAATTAGATCTTAAACTCTAAATATTAGAACAGAGGATACTGCATTTCTTCTTATGAAAATGAGTAGCAGGTCCAGGGTTCAACCCCACATCTCCAGAAAGAATCAGAAACAAAAGCACCAGTAAAAGATTCAAAACAAAAATATTTAATAAAGCAACAAAGTAAATATAGTCAACAACAACAATATTAACAAAGGATTGAGAAGAAAAAAGTCCATAAGCAACTCTAAAGGAACCGGAAAAACTGGTCAACATGGCGGAGCCGCGACACCATGCAAGGCAAAATATCCCAAGAATCGCAACAAGACTAAGGGAGGACAGGTGGAATTGATTTGGAAAATAAATAAATAAAAAAAAGATTAATAGAGAAAGATTAAGAATAGATTATCCCACCGAGCAACCTTGCTCATCTAATCATCCTGTCCTACACACCTTTTGAAAAAATCAGGTAAACGATAAGAAAGGAAAGTCAGACACTTGAATGTACCATCAAGTAAGGAACCCAAACCTAGGACTGTGGAAGGATTTGGTACAAAGACTATGGCACCGTACAACAGTGAGAGAACAATGGTTTGATTTTGGAGTGTCTTTCTCCCAGAAGAGTTGCCTACCAGGGCTAAATAGTCCCTTCTACCCAAACTGGCATGGTTTTATATCGGAGCTTTCTTTCTCCTAGCCTTTGCTTGAAGAGGCATACCCTCCAAGGCAGCAGGAACCACGTGAAGGTAGCATGTATCAGTTAGGAGGCAAAGGCTTTATATTATTTAGGATTTAGGACCTATGCCGCATGCACTCCAATTAACCACTCTTACTAAAATGAATCGCACTCTTGCTCAAATAAATCTCACTCTTACTCAATTGAATCGCTCTCTTACTCAATTGCATTACACTCACACTCAAATGAATCGCACCTTTATGTAAATGAATCGCACTCTTTCACAAAGTCCATTTTTGTTAAAGGAAATTAATACAAATTCTCTAATCAAATAGGCTGTAGTTTTGGATAAATCAGATCACATAATTGAAACTTTTGTACTTTTACACTGCGTTTATAAAGAACCAAGAATATATGATCAAAATATATATTTAAGTAACGAGTGATAATTTAAATACATTAAAAATTTAACAAACAACTGATGCTAAGCAAGACCACTCTGCCACAATAGAAGAAAATGATTAAGCATCATAAAATTCCACCCAGCTTTATTGGTAAATAGTAACTGTACACTTTCTCTAGACTAATTTCACATCTAGAAGAAAGGTAACTTTGAATTCATGAGACTAAATCCACTTTTACAATCTGCACTAGAGACGAAATTACCCACAGATACACACAAAGATACCACTTGAAATTTTTAAGTAGATACTGTAACATATCAATAAATGATTTGAGTAATCCACTTTTAATTTTAGTAAAATAAATTTGAAATAAAACTACTGTTGATATAATTTTGCAGCCGTTTTCATTTATTTCTAAAGTAGTTAAGTACTTTTTCATTTATTTTTTCAAATTATCCAGTCAAAATCTTTTAAAAAATGCTTGCATTTGTAATAGCTCGAGGGTATAGGGCCGGGTTTATCAACCGGGGTGCCACGGGAGCGACCAAGAAATCATTTTAAAAATGTCTAAATTACCCCCAAAATATGTATGTGAAACATTTCCAAAAAAATCTATCGACCCTTGAAAGTATTTCGAAACTCGCTTCTCTGCTCTGTGCAACATAAAAACAACAAAAAGAGATAGATTGCAGACAGCGAATGAAAACCTGAGAGTTTCCTTGTCAAGTCTACGTCTCAATATTAAAGAATTATGTGATAATCATCGGGCTAAAATTTTCCATTAAACTTTTAAAGAAAAATGCATTTATGTCTTATTTCGATTAAATTAGGTTAAATGTGATTCGAGGTTAATTTTGAAGTGTTTTAGACGAAATTATTTATACGTAAATTATTTTATTTTGGGGCGCCACGGCTGCACCTAGATAGCAATTAAGGTACCAGTATCTTAAAAAGATTGAAAACCACTAGTCTAAAGATTCCTATTCGTTGACCTCATCACCAGGGAACCTCACACTTTTGGTGAATGGGATAAATGGTCTCGCATCCACACTCAAAAGAGTGTAAATTAGATATTTCGCCTATTTACTACAGTGAACTGTAGCGTTGATATACAGCAATCGTAATTTATTTATTTTTGATTTGGCATATAATGCTGCTACTGTGTTCCAACAAGTTTTCTGTAGGTATTCTTAGGTACCAAATCAACCAAAGCTTCATTAAAAGTAGTTAAGTATAATTATATAATGGTGACCATCACACGCACTTTCTCTTCAAAATATAGCACCAGTTCAATATAATTTTTCATTAGAACAATTAGAACAAAATGCCTTGAAAAACACTTCATTTATGGGTATAGGGTTACGATAGAAATCTCTCGACCCGTTTGTCAGTCGGCCAGGTGGTAACCAATTTTATTTTTCAATGAGCTCTTTGGCAATAACATCGTAACTATTCGGCTGATTCTAACGGAATTTGAAACCCTTATGTTGTATACATTCTTCTTCGACGATATAATTGCCAAGGTTGTCCTAAGGTTATTTCAGGAATTATTGAAAGTTTTGAAGGTCGTAAGGTCATAAACCAGAATAAGTGAGAGACCACATTTAAGCATTAATTTAAACTATTAGAATAACATTATTAATAAGAACTTTAACCACATCAAAGTAGACTTATTCCGGGCCTCTTGCTCTATCGTGGAATGTTTTTCAACATCCTTAAATCATTACCTTCCTTCAGGCTTCTTAATTTGATGATAGCACAGAAACGATCACCTTGGTTTAATTTTCGTTTTAAATAAAGCGACTTCCATTTTTGAAATTTCTTCGCTGTGAAAAATTCTCCTTGATTTTTTCAATACAAATGTTACTGATATCACCACTTTCATCTTGAATCCTAACTACAGAAATTATAGAAAGAACAGTAGCAAACCTCCAAGGATTCACTCAAGATTAGCGAGAGTAATATTCGATAAAACCCATGCAAAGCAAACTACATCAACAAATTACCAGATTAGTATATTGACAATTTAAAGGAGCCTGAATTGTATCGTGAGACAGCCTGATGCACTCGTGATTAAGGTATATATGTACAAAGAGTAAAATTGTGTACTATATCTTAGAATACCGATGCACACTTATCTACCAGTGTACTATACATGAACATATCTTCTAGCATTCCCTTTTATTGTTCACGCGCGGAAGGTAATTCCGTATCTACAAAGTGAGAAAACCATTCTTGCTTAAAATTAGAGCAAGATTTTCATGTTTTTTTTTTAATTTCCGGTTTCTACACACGTTTTCTTTGACCTAATGACATAAATTTTATCCTAACTATAGTTTAGTGCAACAAACAACTTAAAAACATATGCATAAGCAAGTTATCACCAATGTCCGTTCACTTCTGCCATTTTGATTGCTTCTCAGAAATACCCGGCAACACCGGTGGGTGAAGCGTAAATTGGCGTCACGTCAATATTAAGGGGGGAAGGGCACCTAAGCAGAACAACAGAATAGCATCTAGTGGATAAGCCTACTAAAGTAGGCCTATACTGAGTTTGGAAAGGGTAATATAAGTAATATAATAGAGGAGAAGTGATACAGACGGCGGCTAACATTTTGATGTGCGCGGCACCTCTACATTGTGCACGCACCGGCGCAACTCAGATAAATAGAGGGTCTTATCCTTTTACGTCTTATTTACTCAATCCATATGTATTTGTGCACTTCCATCCGCTTCTCGCTCCAATTGATTTCAAAATCTCTTTCTCAGCTTCCACCCTTTCATAAAAGCGTTCATACACTACAACCTCGCTGATTTTTACCGCTGTAAATCTCAGATTTGCCAATAGTTCTCGAGCTCACACAGTCATACCTAACCTTTGCATCATAACACTCTTCGATTAAAAACACTGTCACATCCTCCTTATTACTAAATTGTGATACACACCTGATCGCACTCAACATTCTCGAATGTTTAGGAATGTTCGTCGCAAAAATTGTAGAGTTTATAAGGCGCATGAACGGCGTACTTTCATTCAGTCTTTATTTGAATACTGCTGTGTTAAGGATACTCTCTCTCTTGTTCGGTGGGTTTATTATCATAATAATAACATGTAATAATATTATGTACAATAATATTGTGTTAATTGAATGTTTGGTTATTGAAAGAGATATTCTCTTGGGTTAACTCATTGATTCATCTTTCTCTTTCTCTTTTATTAAGTTTAATTTTAAGGGTAATGACTTAAAATACTAGTTAAATTTTATAACCAATAAGTTTCTCCATCTTTTTATCCTTTTCACACATATTTGTATTTATTTTTAAGTTACTTTTAATCTATTAGGTTTGTGTTTGTTTTAACCACTTTGTTTTCATGATTTCCTTTGGTTGATTTTATTTTATTGTTATTTGGGTTTTGTTTCACTTAATGTTTTATGTTTTTGTTTTTTTAAATTGCTCTTATCTTTTTTAGATTTGTTATTAACCACTTTATACTTTTGTTTCTTTACTGTGATGTTTGAATTTTATTTTTAGTTTGTTTTTTTCTTAACATTCTGTTTTACTACTCAGATATATGATTTATGATGAAGTAAATTTAAAAGAAAAGAAGTATATATGTTTATTTATAAGAATATAGGAATTCAAATATAACCTAAATTTAAATTTAACTTATATATTGCTTATATATATTATATAACCTTCTATTGAATTAGTACATGAAAAACCCCATTAAATATATAAAATCTCAATCTACAATATTTGAATCTACTAAATAATAATTACGTAAACGTTAATTGCTTCTCACTTCTCAATTTTTACTTTGTAGATGGATAACGAAGACATTGTTACACCAGATAACCCTTCAATCGGGGATAAGGAGGTCTGGGAGGACGTACAAATACCTCAACTATCATCTGCACCAGCATAATTTTATTCTTTCAATGTCAAGTCTACTAACAAGAATCTCATAGCCAACTGTTTGCAGTATAAAAATTGGTATTCGGCAGCAACGAAGGAAACATCTAACCTAGTTGTCCACCTCAGAAGAATTCACAAAGTTCAGTATGATAAATATGAAATCTTGAGAGCTGCAGAAGAAAAGAAGAAGCGTGAGAGCTCTGCGTCGCACTCACAGACCAAATTGACCTCGTTCTTCAAATTCAAACCTGCACAAGAGAAAAAACTTTACGCTAATCACATCAAACAACGGACTATAATAAAGAAACTCTTAGACTCCATCGCATGTGGCCAACTGCCTTTGAATAATGTTGAAAGTAAGACTTTTAGAGCTCTTCCGCACGAAGCAGAACCATGTTTCGTGTTTCCAAGCAGAACAACACTTAGAAACAGTTTACTTCTACAGAGAGCAAAAGACATCAAGTCGCAATTGTTGACAGAATTCGAACTTCTCAATCGTATGTACCTGACATTGGACTTCTGGACGAATCGGAAAATGACATCCTTTCTTGCTGTCACTGTACACTTCATCAACTCATCATGGGAGCAAAAGTCGCGTGTCATTGCTTGCGATCAGTTTATAGAACGACATACAGCTGTGAACATCGCTACAGCATATGAGGATATAGTCACTAAATTCGGAATTCGTGGCAAAGTGAGGAAGGTGGTTGCAGACAATGCCTCGTCTATGTTGAGAGCACTTTATGCCTGTCTACCATGGTTATATGGAAATGAAGTAATGGATGAAATAAGTGGTGAAAATGAAGACACCACTGACCTTGATATTTTAGAAGAAGAACTTAATCTGAATGAGGTGCCTGCCCTTCTTCCACCGGATCGGTCCAGTTGCTTTGCAAACACACAACAACTCTGCCTACGAGATGCCTTAAATGATCCCTTTGTCCGAAACAGTGCAATTGCAACTGTGATACACACGTGCTGTAGTATTGTAGCTGCAATACGTCGATATACCATTCTTGAAAAAAATTGGAGTTTCACTGCAGTCTACCAACGCTACTCGATGGAACTCTCAACTGACAATGCTTAAGTTAGTTCTCAAGGAAACCGACAGAGTCAACTCAGCTATTAGTCTCCTATAATCGAACTGAACTTTAGAAGAGTTAAAGTAATAGAAATAGCAATGCTGAAAGAAGTGATACAAATTTTGGAACCGTTCCAATAGGCGATGACGCCAATGGAAGGAAAAAACATGGTTACACTTTCTTGCGTTGCACCAGTTGTATTTGGTCTTGGGCACAGCCTAAAATTATTCATGGAAAGTAAACCATTCTACTGCTTTAACTTGGCAAATTCAGTACAGTCTTCTATCAAGAAGAGGTTGCATCCATTTCTTGAGAAGCCTGATGTCATTGCCGCAGCTCCCATGGACCCCATGTTTAAGCTGGCATAGATGCCATGTAAGGAAATGCAAAAGGAAAAGGTTTCGAGGATCGTAAACTTAATTCTTTCTGAGTCAACTCAATCGACTTTGAATAAGAAAGTAATTCAAGAGAGTGAACCTTTCGTCTGCATGAGTATGAATCAGGACGAGGCTAGCGTGAGTGCAAAACGACCTTGTCTTTTTGCCTACATGCCTCCAGCTAAGAAAATGATGGCAAGTGCATCAACGAACGACACTAGAGTGGTGATGGCAGAATTTGAAACTTACCTAGAGGAAGGTGTTCTTCCTTTTGATTTCAACCCACTGAGGCACTGGCGTGATACAAAAAGCTTCAAAAATTTGAAGCGTTTCGCCAAGAATATTCTAGGGTTGTGCGACGGCGGCACCATCTGAGAGGGTGTTTAGCAAGGCCGACAATTTTTACACTTCTGAGCGAGCAAAACTCGGCCTGGAAACCTTCCGAGCATTAATGATGATAAAATGCAATTATGATATGGAAAATGTAAACTTGAGTGAAAAAAGTATGTTTATGTTTTTTGTATAATTTTAAAAGTATTTTTATTTGTATTTTGGAAATCTAGAATAGGAGTATTTGTATTTTTATTTGTATTTTTTGAACCAGTACTTGTATTTTTAGATTCAGAAATAAAAATATTTGTATTTGTATTTGACTTATAAAAATCAGTATTTGATCCAACCCTGCAACTCACCCACACCAACCAAGTGATTATTTCGTATAAACCAACCAAAAAGCACTAAGAAGAACTCCTTTGATTAGTTATTTTAACATTCACTGCGTCCGTTGCAAGAAACGGAATTTTCACCCCCATGTGGGGGCGCCCTATATAAAATGTCACTCAAGCTGCAATGCCAACACCCATTATTACGCTTACTATAGCGTACACCCGCATGTGGGTGAAACCTCTCTAATTTCCTGTGAAGGCAAGCACGAGTGCTAAAATAGCCACTTAAAGCAATTCTTTTTATGACTGTTAGATTGGTCTATTTGGTAGAGACACTCGCTTGTCCTGGATTCGGAGCCTCCCCAAAGCGTCTTCTCTCCAGTCTGAAGGTGTCATATAATAAATTATGAATGTTATTTTCGGGGCGAAGGCGAACGCAAGGACAGCGAGATTCATTCATTACGTTTCGGCCTGAAGGTCCCTATCATTAAGTAATGTACCAGGCAAAATAAAGGATTAACTCGGAAGGGGGAGGATATAAATTATTTTTGAATCTGAAATAATGGTCTAAACCTGGAACAAAGGACCCCAAAACACAAAATATTTCAAAGAACTGAAAATAATTAAGATTATATACATAAACAATACAATAGAAATACGATTGAATAGGACTAAAAAGAGAATTTTTTTTATCCTAGAATTTTAAATACTGCTAACAAGGGCGTATCACGCTGAACGTTTGTAAGGAGAGACCTGTAAGGATGCAGGGAGTGAAAATGTATGTAATAGACTCTCAGATCCTCCTGCAAGCAATGGAACTGGGATGGCACATAATCATCCAGATGTCAGATGCGACATGATGTCCCATTCTGCACATGACATCCACAAGTGGGCGTAAGGAGAAAGAAGGAGGGTTGAAGTTGATTTATTGGATGGTGAAGAATATTAGTTCGTTCATTGCGGTTGTGCAATTAATAGTGTTAAGTTGATTAAAAGTTGGCACATTGATTATATTGCTTGAGATAAAGAGTTTCTCAGATCTGAGGTGACGGAAAGTCTTGGTCGATCCTAACATTATAAAATTCTTGATCGATAATTCAGTCTTACAATCAACCGAGGGGTGGTAAATTTGGGGGTTAATTATATAAAGTATATTTCCAGTTCGAAGGTTGATACTCCATCCGTCAAGTAGGCTTCTGTATTTCATATACACATCCCTCAATTACATACAGAGCATGTAAAAGTATAAACGATCATGCTAGTCTTCCCGTGTGATAGGTTCTTCCTAAATTTAGAGAACTTACGCAGCTTAAATTTATTTAGTCAAAATTTGTGTGGAAATGAAAGTTTCGCCGCAATTTTGAAAATTTAGGGCAAATTTTTTAAGTAGGACAAATCAGACTATTTAACTCTTTTTATATAGTTAGGAATAACGATTGTCGAGACCTAGGCATTAAGGATATTAAAAAAAGACACAAAATAGGTGGGCTACGTCTTCGCTGTGTAAATCTTGCTTGCGATAAGATCGCTGTTAATTCACATTAGGTTTGGTTAGTCACCGGATAGAATCACGTTTAGGGTCGCTGCTATATACTGGCGATACCTGTGGGTCGGATCCCTCTTTAACCTCTAGGTTCCAAGGGAGAAATAAAAGGCATCTTAAATGAGAACAGTGGTAAAATCCTTTAAAGGGGGGGGGAGAGGTGGAAAAATCGCTAACGAAATACGAGGGGCGGTCAATAAGTTTTGCGAATCGGTAGGGCAAAACAGAGAAAGGGGGATGGCTGTTTGTGGGGGTGTTAGGACAAGTTATGACAAGTCACGACCTGCAGCCGCACGCTCCTACCTCGTCTATTTAAGAAGCAGTAGCTGATCGCAGATCGTCAGTCACAAATTTTTCAACAATGGAGAAGGTTGAGCACCGCGCAGCGATCAGATTTTTGACCAAGGAAGGCAAGAATGCAAAAGAGATCCATGAACGCATGGTTGCAGTGTACATCAACACCACCTCTTCCTAGCAACCATTGCTCGCTGGAATAGGGAGTTGCGCCATGGTCGTGAGTCCCTTGAAGATGACCCCCGTCCAGGACGCCCGTCAGACGTGACCAACGAGGACAATGTGGCCCGTGTGGAGAGGATCATCCTCGAAAATCGACGAGTGAAGGTCGAAGAAATCGAGTGAGAACTTGAAATATCACATGGAAGTGTTATCAACATCATCCACGACAATTTGGCCATGACCGAGGTCTCTGCCCGTTGGGTCCCTAGAAACCTTACGCCCCATGATCGACTTTAACGTCGTCAAAGTCCACAAGGCCAGAGTTGCACAAGCTACCGTGCGCGAGTGCGGATTCAAGGAGCTCAACCATCCCCCCTACAGTCCAGATCTGGCCCCTAGCGACTACTTTTTTATTCCGCCAGCTCAAGACTGCACTGCGTAGACGCCGGTTTAGGGACGATGAAGATGTCCAGCTTGCCGTCCAGGAATGGATTGAACAGCAGTCGGGAATTCCAAACCTCAGGGACAAGTAACGCAAGTGCACTGAAGTCGAGGGTAGTTATATTGAAAAATAATAAAACACTTTTCTCATATCTCGTTTCCTTATATCCGAATTGCAAAATTTATTGACCGCCCCTCGTATAGTAAAAAAAATTTCAATTATGGAGAAATTTGAAATCACTACAAATTAAATCCAATAACTTATTATTTTTTTATTAAATGGAAAGGTAGGAATATAGGGACTGCAGTTACCATAGCAATGGTTTGTCTCTTCGATACTACATCAGGCACGCCTTAGTGACGCCTCTCTTCCACGTCACGCAAGTGATTATATCTACTACACCAATCTAACAGCCTTAAATTAACTCTTGCAAAAGTTATTTTAACATTCACTCTCTCAGTCACGGACACGGGATCGTTTCTATCACCCGTGGAGGGCAAATAATATTATGCAAAAAAAAAAATGCGTAACCTAGATAGTTGCGTACATTCCATAGGGAATGCGGTCCCGATAACGAGTACCCTGAGGTACGCCTGGGGAACGCTCCTCCCCACTCCAAACAAGGTGTTGTAGTTTAATACGTTCATCGAGAACCGACTTTCACAGGAATTCGGTTGAATTTCGTTACCACCGCGATTTGTCTGGCGAATTCTATTACCACCTTTTACTACCCGACGATCTCAGGTCAATAATAAAAGCCACTCCCCTCATTGAAAGGTCTTGGTTCGAATTCCCTTTGTTGCTATATTTTGTCGAGGATGTTTAAGTTAGACCCAATGCTATCGATTCCAATTCAGATCTCTGCCTGTGTGTGGGCGGGTAAACGACGTAAGAGATCTCAAAACTTCCGCAAATCACAACGGTGGGCCTAGTTTGGCGCATCGGGGCAGGTAAATCCACCCACACACATAATCACAGACATAGCCAATTACATCAGACCGTACCTCTCTCTCTCTCTTTTCTTTCCCTTCCGTACATACGGATTCTTCCTAAAGCGGTAACGCCATTATTCTCCTTACGTGAAACGGATGACCCCCCTCATTTGGGCCATAAATGATCTTCTTGGTTAGTGGCAAATCACAGTACTCCTCTTTTTGCACCTTTCCGACCAACAAAGACAGTCTCCCGGTACCTACAGGCTTCTCCATGATTATAATACTGATCTTTATGTGAGTTTCATGATCCTCTCCTCAAAAGAAAGCCAATAATATACACAAGTACCTTTTACAAACCCACCTTGAAGGTACATCCATCTCACCCCCCAACCTCCCAACCACGTCCGGGCTAAAAGCCCGAGGCAAGAAATGTTCTTACATTAATCCAAACATTCAAATTATCTTCCTAAGAGATTTTCGCATCCAGTTAAAGAAAGCAAAAGCTTAAAAGAACTTTTAAAAAAGGAGAAAAGAACGCTAAAAAGTTTGAGAGAGGTAAATTCGTAAGTGGGAAAAGAAAATAAAAAAAGAGGCAAAAAAGAAACTGAAAAAAGTGAGATTTTATAGAGAGCATCAAGGTATTAAATACCCCATCAAAAATAAGGGTCGATTTTTATTTTCTTATCCTGTTGTTGTGAATGAAATTTAGGGGTTCAAGGGTGAGAGAGACCTTAAAACTTGTGTGAACGGAGACCCCATAAAGCTTGTGTGAGGGACATAGTGTGAGTGAGAACCTTAAAGCTTGTGTGAGTGGAGACCTTAAGGCTTGTGTGAGAGACCTTAAAGCTTGTGTGAGTGGAGACTTTAAGGCTTGTTGTAAGAGACCTTAAAGTTTGTCAACTTTCTGAACTTAATTTCAGGATTATTTCACACATTTACTATAATTTAAGCACCCCCTCAGCTTAATTTTAGCATCTTCTCTCCCATTTTCTTTGATTTCAGCATCTTCTCACCCATCTCTCTTAATTTGATCACCTCCTGAACTTAATTTTAGCATCTTCTCATTTATTTGCTTTAATTTTAGCACCTTCTCAGTCATTTATCTTAAGTCAAACCCCCGCAAACCTAATTTCAGGATCTTCCCACCCATTTTCCTAATTTCCATCGCCAGTTAACTTAACTCCGGCATCTTCTTACCCATTTGCCTTAATTTACCAACCCCGGAACTTAATCTCAGCATCTTCTCTCACATTTTACGAAATTAAGCACTAAATCAACTCAATTTTAAAATATTCTCAAACATTAGCCTTAATTTCAGTACCTTTTGAATTTAATTTTACCATCTTCACCTGTATTTACTTTAATTACAGCACCTTCTCATCCATTTCCAAGAACTTCTGAACCTCCTGAAATTACTTTTAACTTCTCACCTATTTTTCTTAATTTGAGCACCTCTTTAATTTTATTTCAGCATCTTCTATCCGAAGATATCAACTCAGCCCTCATGGAACTTAATTTCAGCGTTTTATCACCAATTTTTATTAATTTCAGCATCTTCCCTCCCATTTGCTTTAATTTCAGTACTTTATAAACTTATGTTTTAGCATGTTTCAGCCATTTGCTTAATTTAAGCACCTTCTGTACTAAATTTCCCTATCTTCTCACCCATTTTCTTTAATGTTAGCAGTCGCTCTACTTAATTTTAGTAGCTTTTCACTCACTTGCATAACTTGAGCATCTTCTGAACTTAATTCCAGCCTCTTCTCACTCTTTTTCTTAATTTCGGCGGCTCCCAAACTTAATTTTATCATCTTCTCATCCATTCATTTCAATTTGAGATCCTACTAACCTTAACTTTGGCACCTTTTCAACCCTTTGTTTAAATTTGAGCACCTCCTGAACTCAATTTCAGCACGTTTTCTCTCATTTGCTTCATTTCAGCACCTTATGAACTTAATTTAAGCATCTTCTCCCCCATTTTCCTCGATTTAATCACCTTTCTGATTGAAATTAAGCACCCGCTGAACTTAATTTAAACAATTTTTTAACCATTTGCCTTATTTTAACTGCATAGTGAACTTATTTTCTGATTTTATCACACATATTGCTTAATTCTATTACACCTTGACCTTAATTCCAGCATCTTTTCATGTATGTTCTTTAATTTCAGCACCTCTTGAACTTAATTTAAGCATATTCTCACCCATTTTCCTCAAAATGAGCACCCATTGAATCTAATTAAATATCTCACCCATATGCCTTAATTTCAGCACATCCTGAACATAATTTAAGCATTGTCTCGTCCATTTTCTTTAATTTTATCACCACATGAACTTAATTCAGCATGTTTTACCAATTGGCCTGATTTCAGCACCTTTTCCATCACTTTATTTAAATTCAGCACCCCTTACACTTAATTTGAGCATCTCCACATATATTTGCATTATTTTCTGCACCACTTGAACTTAATTCTAGCATAGTCTTACCATTGTAACCTAATATGAGCACCTCTTGAACAAATTTTCAGCATCTTCTCACCTACTTTCTTTAATTTTTGCATCTCATGAACTTAATTTCAGTATCTTATCGTCCAATTACCTCAATTTGAGCAGATCTTGAAATTAACTTCAGCAACGTCTCACCCATTTTCCTTAATCTCAGCACTACATGAAATTAATTTCAGCAGCTTTTCACCCATTTGCATTAAGTTTGCGCCTCCTGAACTTAATTCCAGCATATTTTACCAATTTTCCTTAATTTCAGAACTTCCTAAACTTAATTTCAACATATTTTCCCCAATTTCTCTTAAATTCAGTAGTCCCTAAACTTATTTTCATCATCTCACCTATTTGCATTATTTTCAGTCACTCCTGAAGTTAATTTTAGCATACTCTAACTCTTTTGAGTTAATATGTGCACCTGCTGAACGTAATTTCTGCTCCTTCCTATCCATTTACCTTAACTTTAGCACATTCGGAATTTATCTTTAGCATCTTCTCAGCCATTTTCCTTTATATCAGCACATAATAAAATTAATTTCAGCATCTTCTCACAATTCTTTCTTAGATTCAGCAGGTTCTAAACGTAACTTCAGCACATTCTCACACATTTGCATTATTTTCAGCAGCTCCAGAAATTAGTTTTAGCCTTTTTTCACCACCTTGACTTAATTTGAGCACCCCCTACGTAAAATTAGCATCTTTTCACCCAATTAACTTGATTTGAGCACCCAACGAAGAAAATTTTCAGCATCTTTTCACCCAATTTTCTTAATTTCAGTACCTCCTGACTTAATTTCTGCATCTTATCCTCCAACCTCCAATTATTTTAATGCCAGCACATTCTGACTTATTTGCCTTAATTTCAGTACCTACTAACCTTAATTTGAGCTTTTCACCAAGTTGTCTTAGTTTAAGACTTACTGAAGTTTATTTCAGTATCTCATCCATTTCCTTAATGTGAGCATCTTCTGAACTTAATTTTTAGCATCTTCTCTCCTATTTTTGTTAATTTCTGCTCCCCCTGAATTTAAGTTTAGCAACTTCACACCAATTTCCCTTACTTTGAGCACCTTCTGAACTTAGGTTTTAGCATCTTCTCTCCGAGTTTCCTTAGTTCCATAACCTCCTGAACGTTATTTAGGCATCATTAATCCCATTTGCTTTAATCTGAACACAACCTGAAATTAATTTCAGCATTTTATTAATAATTTGGCTTAATTTGAATACTGCATGAACTTGATTTCAGCATTTTCTCACACATTTGCCTTAATATGAGCACCTTAATTTAATTCCAGCGTTTTCTCACCCCATCATGAACTTAATTTCAATATTATTATAACTCATTTTCCTTAACTGGAGCACTTTTTGAACTTAATTTCAGCCTTCTCTTAATCATTTCCCTTAAATTAATCACCTACTTAATATATCTTCAACGTCTTATTACCTATTTGCCCTAATCTCATTACCTTCTGAATTTACTTACAGCATCTTCTAACTCGTTTCTTTATTTTCTGCGCCTCTTAACTTAATTTTAGCATCTTCCTACCCATTTGCATTAATTTCAGCACCTCTTTACGTAATTTCAGACATCTTCTCACCCATTTTCCTTAATTTCAGCATCTCCAGAATTTAATTTCAGCCTCTTCTCATCCCCATTTGCTTTAATTTGAGCTCCTCATAAACTTAATTTCAGCATCTTCTCAGCCATTCGCCTTAATTTTAATTCCTTCTAAAAATAATTTTAACATCATCTCACCCATTAGCCTTAGTTTGAGTACCTCCTGAACTTAATTTTAGCATCTTCTTAACCATTTGCCTTAGAGCCATTTTTGTCATTGTGAAGAAACGCATATTTTAGCAAGTTTACATCGGCCTAAGGATTTATCAACATATAATCCCTCTTTGTCGAAATATTTCTATAATTAGGGGTTTTCTTGGAACAGCACGAGCCGCTTATATAAGAGGCTTCTTACAGCTTAAATAAGGAATATATTTTCTTTGTGATTAACACAAGTATTAGAAATCATTTGTTGAAAGAATTCTAATAGGCTAAACACGAAGGACCTCGAAATCCATGCCTTTTATTTTTAATTGGATTACCTGATTATCTTACCTGAAATTATCAATTTTAGTAGTAGAGCAAATACTGTAAGTTAAACGAATGGGACGGTAGTTACTAAGATCGCTTTTGTCACCCTTTATGGAACATAAGCATAGCCTTAGCCCTTTCAAACTATATTGGAAAAACCCTGTCGTTAATAGACATTTAAAAATTCGCGAAAAATAGTTTAACTAGTTTGTGTTGTAATTTGTTCAGGTTGGGAAAATCCTGTCAAGTTTCGATGATTTGACAACTTTATCTTACCTATACGTTTCATTCTCATTAAACGCATCTCAGGGAGTACTCTTCCTTCGTTCAAATCAATTCGTTTTTTTAGTTGGGATAGCTATACCATTTCAATACTAAAGACATAAGAGATTCATTTAAAATTTATAATAAGAGGGCTCGTTAGACAGGATTCCAATTACAGCAACGCCCGTCGAGTCCACGCAAAGGCTCGTCCAACACATGCCGAAGATGAAGCCAAGGAATATGAGGAAGATCTAGTTACCATCTGGCTTACTGATGGAGCTAATGAATATTTACGCTGGTGGCGAGTAACCGAACGAAGTATTTCCAATTGTAATTAATTATACAGCTTAGTTACTTACGCTGGGAAACTGGGAACCGATAAACTACATCAAATTTGGACAACGAGGCAGGAAAAAACTATTTTAACTACTTTCATCTTCAGCAATATGCTATTTCGTATTCCTGCAAAGGAAATTCTCCTTCGTAATATAATTACCAACTTTCTTTCCTTCCTTAGGCAAAAATTGGAACTGCCGCTTGTTTCCTTAAAAGGAAAACTCGGTTCTCCGTTTTCCGCTGATGGAAATTTGGGCAGTGGTGGGAGAAAGGTTTTCTGCCAGACACTTAAATGGATAAGTAGGGATTTAGCTAAAATCTTCAAGCACGAATACTAAAACCAATACGGGTTCTTTTAACAAAATGGATTTAAAAAGGGATTGAAATCTAAGATTTAATTTACCGACAAGGAGGAATTTTATTAAGAATAATAAAGATAACCAACGCGTTAGGGTATCTTCATGAATATATTTTCTAACAAAAAGGTGGTGAGTGAAAAGTGTGGTGTCTGGCGAAGAGAATATGTGTGAAAGTTACATAACATAGATATAAAAAAGAGGAAAGTATTTGTTCCGCAAAGGAAGGAGGTGAGGGCTCAGCCGGAGATGAAAAACAAATCCACACCGAGTGTCAAAAAAGTGCTTGATTGGTGGTTTGGGAATGAGACAAAGAGCATTCACCAATTCCTGGGAAGTTTTAGGGTCATTTAAAAGCCATAAATTTAGGAGTGTGGGGGGGGGGGCGCAGCCCGCTCTGGAAGGTTACTTGACGACGTAGTTAAGGGCTAAAGAACAAGAAAACAGGCCTGCTCACGTTCAACACGGCCAGGAAGAGTAGGACGAGGTCGATTAAAAATCAGGAAGAGCGTTAGCCATCCGTAATAACTTGAAGGTCTTCTATATCAACGCTCGAAGCATTAATAATAAATTTACAAATTAAGAGAAAATTACAACATAATCGGAATAACAGAATCGTGGTTAAACAGAAAAAAACAGAGCATAAATTTTACGGTTACGCAATGCTTGAGAAAAGTCGAATTTATAAAAAGGGAGGCGGTGTTCTATTCTATTAGGTTAGGGAATAAGTTCTTGCGTTTTTTTTAATGTTGTGTTGATTTAAGTTTTGTTGGCGTGATTTGTGCACATATTAAGAAACAATAATAAATAATGAGAGCAAAATTTGCAAAGGTTAGGCTACGTCTCTTAACAGCGTAGACTATTAGGCTTTTGCTTAGGCTACGTCTTGAAGTTGAGTAATAAGTCATTGCGGTTTATTTAAAAGTTGTGTTAATTTAATTTTTGTTCTGTACCCTCAAAATGGAATGTTAAGTTAAAAGAAAGGCGCATTTTCGACACTTGTTGATTGTTATTCATTTGCAATCGAGATGGAAACAAGGCAAACGCAGCCAAAGCTCGTCGCGATATTTGCGCTGTGTACGGAGAAAATGCTTTATCAGAAAGGACAGCTCAATGGTGGTTTTCACGTTTCAAAAACCATCATTTCCATCTTAATGATGAAGAATATTCTGGTCACCCCATTAAGTTGGATGAAGATCGATTGAACGACCTTCTTCATGAAAATCTTCGTCAATCGACTAGAGATTTGGCGTGTGATCAGAAAACTGTAGTAAATCACATTCATTCGTTGGGCAAAGTTAAAAAACTCAGTTCATGGGTTCCGCAGGCTTTGAGCGAAAAAAAAAACTTCAACGCTCCACGATTGCCGCAGGTTTGTTTGCTTGTCACAAGGCTACTCGTGGATATAAGAACAGATTTACTAACGCATCATCACTGGCGACGAAAAGTGATGTGTTTATGTCAACATGAACCATCGAAAACAATGGCTTAGCCCAATAAAAAACCACTTCCGCGATTAAAGCAAGGTCTTCATCCCCGAAAGACGATGTTGTGTGTGTGATGGGATTGTGAAGGCATCATTCTTTATGAGCTCCTTGCGAACAAGGAGATTGTCAATGCAGAACTCTACGTTCAACAAATGTATCGACTCGCCGAAGCTATTCGTGAAAAGCGACCTCATCGACGTTATGGAGTCCTTCTGCAACACGAAAATGCTCGTCCTCACATTGCCAATATGACAAAAGACGCCATCTAAACTCTTAATTTGGAAATACTGCCACATCATCCATATTCGCCAGACTTGGCTCCATCGGATTTCCATCTGTTCCGATCGCTCTCCAACAATTTGCGCGGCGTTTCGTTCAATACTGATGTGGAATTAAGAACCCAGTTAGACGAATTCTTCGAGTCAAAATCCAGAGATTTTTCATTTCAGAGGCATCGAAAAACTAGTTAAACGTTGGGAAGAAGTGGTAAATAACAACGGAGAATACATTACTGATTAAATTGCTTATTGTTATCAATTAAAAATTAAGTTTTTTCTAAAATTGTTAATGGTAATGAATAAATTTGATAAAATGCAGGAACTTATTCCTAAACCCAATATATCAAAGACAATCTCAACTGATTCAATTATGAGAGCTACAAATCTCAAATGTAGACACATTCTACATACTTCTTAGAGGTAATGTAAGGAGTACGGAAATTTGCTTTCCCGCTCGCAGTGCTCACGGGACTCGCTAACCCTTAATCCCAATCTCCTCTACCAAATCTTCCTCAGTGTGCCCCTACTTCTCCATCGTTCCTTTACAATCACCTTTTCGAAACAATTTTGTTGGCCCCTTCTTCTCCATCGTTTCTTTACATTCACCTTTTCAAACCCTTTTGTTTGCCCCTTCTTCTCCTGCCAATGGTCCTCCTCGATCACGACCAGGCGCTCACCTTAACCACGGAACTGAACACCCCTGTGACAAGATGTCATGCGTGGTGACTCTAGCCGATCAGAAGCCGGTCACCAAGCTGGAACCGTCATCCAGACCTGACTACCGCGCTACGTGTAGAAATTGGTACAGGTTCTCCCAAGGGGAGAGGAGAAGGCGCATAACACCCCACTCAGTGATAGAGGCCGGGGCCGATAAAATGCGCCCGGTACTGCCATTTCCTTGTTGGGGTCAGTATTGGCCATCACAAGCCGGGGTGGTGAAATCTTGCTTACGGCCATGGAGAATGTCGAATAAAACTTTCCATTTACCCCCCTTTACCATCGTCGGAGCCAAGGAAAGCAGCTCCAAAGCAGAAAAAAGTTTCCCCTTCCTTGTGCTTTCTCAAGGGTCCATCTAACCCTCTTCTACCGGAAAGGAGGCTTACTCCTCTCACACACAGTTACGGCTGCGGTGGACTCCCTCTTACCGTTTTCTCTGGAGGTGCCCTTGGCCGATTCCATCTCCTTTCCAGCGGCAGTCCCCCTTTACTTTCACAGGGTCCTGGCAAGAGAGCAAGCAGGTGGCCAAAAATTAACCACCACCGGTGAAAGAGATAGCAAGAGATAGCAAGGCCTGTTCGTCCGTGCTCCTTAACGTCCTGCAGTCATGCATCTCGAGTCTAGAGTAGGTCAGTGTACCTGGGCCCTTTCTTCCCCGATAAATGCCTGTTGCCGGCTATAGAGATGACAAAACGTTCCTCGAATGGGATCTGCGATGTCTTGTGGGCGAGGGAGGGAATTGCCAAATTGAGGGCTCCCTGAGATGGACATAGGCCCGGAGGTGATCCAGCCACCGACGGCAGGATCTTCCATGGGGCCCCTCTTTGAGAGACAACATGGCGTTTCCGAAACCACTCGCTTCAAACGCTTTCTGGTTATTCGCTCCACTGATGGCAGCATGTTGGCCAAGGGCAACATGTTCCATCATAGTATATCACTAGGTAGCCTGATTGGTTGAGAGCCGAAGGTGACCCGTTTTTTGGACGGAAACCTTCTAGCGAATGCGTCGGATCTCTCCGAGGTGGCCATGATTAGTGCCCTTCGGACACTTGATAACACACCGTGAGTGTGACGCCTCATTCTACCATGAACTTCGTGAAAGAAGTAGTTTATGCGAAGAACTCGTGGTCTACGCCTTAGATGTGAATCAATTTAGAACTGGCCGACCAAGGGGCGGTCAAAGTCGAATAGTCGAACATATGATGAGAAACAGGAAGGGGCCTCGAGAACCACCCCTAAACTCTTCGTCACATTCGACTGTGACAGGTTCCCTGAGTTGGTTCTTGCCAGTTAGAATCGCGACCCTGTGAAGCCATTGGTGCCACTGCCGTGGAAGTGCTACTACTGCCAGTGCTTCGGCCATACGAATCGCTCCTGAAGACGTGCAAAGTTGGGGTTAGCCGAAGTCTGTGTAAGTTGTCTCAAGGCCGCAAACGATAAGTCAAAATCTTGTATGTCCATGTGTGAAATTTTCAGAGATCCACACCCCGCTTATTCGAAGCAATGTGGTGCGTATCTCCTAGAGAAGGAAATCCTGACCTTTTAAGCTACGGGTTGTATCTTATTTTGCGAGGCTAAGGATTTGGTCCTGGCGCGCCAGGCGTACCCTGGGACCTCTTATGCCTTAATTTTAAAAAAGGCATATTCTGCTCTTGGCCACTCCAGCCCCAGGAGGGGCTACCGGGGCTCCCCTCTTCCCATTTTCCTCTACCTATCTTTTGCGGGAAACCATGCTGGGCATGTACCCCCTGCCCACCGTCGCGAGGTATAAGGGTTTTGCGACACCACCACCACGGACTGTGAACCGGGCAGGAGGATGCGCGATTTCCATCCAGCATGATGTTTCCGTTCTTCTCTTTGCTTTAAATACCTCCTTTTAGGCAGTAGCTGTGCAGCTGCACCTGGATAGGAGGTATACTGTTATTTCTGCATACATTCCACCGTCAGCTGACTTCGACGCGGGTCGCTTGCGCCGCGTCGTGGCACGGTTGCCGAGACCTTTCTTTTGATCGGATATCTGAACGGTAGACACCACCACTGGGGAGACTACTCGATCAATCCCTGTGGCTAGGTCCTTGCCGAGCTGTAGATATGTGTCCTAAATGTGGATGAGTTTAGGCATTACTGCACGAGAACCGCTTGTTTTTCCACTTATGATCCATACCAGTGCTCTCCAAATACAAAGCCTGATTTTGGGTAGAAAATAGTCGATGACCTTCATGGTAGTGATCCCTTTCATATTCAAATATCATTTTCTGGACCGCTGCCTCCTGAGAGCACCCTCCCACCTCTCCGCTGGTGCTAGGTTACACAATTTCGACTCAACGTCGGATGCTATACTCCGAATGGAAAATGTCGTCTGCGAGACCTTCTTTCGTAGAAGAAGGATAATTTTACCCCACGGCGATATGATATCATGGAGACTCTCCACACGAGGGGGTCGAGGGGACGCCTTTCATTTTTTATTTCTGAATTTTTGGGTGATCGTTGATTTTGCGTAAGGGTGGGGGGAGCCCTCTCCGGCCCAATGGAGCAGGAAGAGGGTGTGAAGCAGAGAAGTATCCTTAGTGCCACACTCTTTGCCCTGAGCATCAAAGTTATCACTTTGGTGCTGTCGGAAGATGTTCTCGCTATACTCTACGTCAGAGGTTAACCAATCTTTTTGTTCTTCTGTACCCCTTGGCATATTTATAAATTTCCGTGTACCCCTAAAATTGAGGATGAAAAAGAAAAACAATGAAATTGAATTTTTTATATTTTATTATGATATCTGTTTGAGTAAATTGCACTGTACATATATATTTTTTATGATTATTCATAACATCAATAAATAAAGCTCACGAGCCTCACATAATTCCTAAAATATGATGCATCACATACATTTTTTTATCATTATACATAGTATCAATAAACTAATCGCACGTAATATACGGAATGTTTTGATGCATCACATGCATATTTTTTCTTATAATTACTCATAACAACACTGAATTAAACTCAGGTAATTTATAAAATAGTTTGATACTTCATACATATCTTTTTTAGAATTATCCATAATGATCATAACTAAGTAAAAATACACAAAAGTATGTACCGATAACCAAACCTAAGCAATACTAATGAGATGGATGGGCTTGTTTTTTTTCTCAACAAGCTCATTTATTTGAGGGAAAACTTTAGCAAGAGCATAGCGAATATTGTGCTCAGGAGTTATGAGTTTTGATCTGTATTTTGATTTGATTCCTAACAGCACTGAAAATGCTGACTCACAAAGCCATATTGATGAAAGTAATAATAGTGCTCGAATAGCATGTTTAGCAATCTGTCTATATGAATTTCGCATCGTCAACCAAACATCACACAAATTCCATTCCCTTGCCGATATATATATATATATATATATATATATATATATATATATATATATATATATATATATATATATATATATATATATATGAATATGTACCACGGAAGGAAACTGAATAAAATCGGATTGGAGTTAGTACTTTCGTCTATTCGACATTTTCAAACTCAATGGTAAGAAAAATAAGACACCCAGTATAAAAAGTACTTTTCCCTATGAGGTCAACATATTAATACTGGGTGTCTTATTTTTTTACCATTGAGTTTGAAAATCTCGAATAGACGAAAGTACTAACTACAATCCGCTTTTTATTCAGTTTCCTTCTGTGGTAAATATTCATAGTTATAACGCGCTAACTTTCGTGATATTTCCCATATATATAGCAGAAATATGAAGACATATGCGATGGTTACGAACATTTAATTTTCCTGACGTTTCGGTCATTAACGATGACCATCATAAGCGAATTCTTAAGCGGAATACAAGAAATTCACTATAAACCACAGCAAGAAAGAATTCTAAGGGCAGGGCGAACGATCCAAAATAAGTTAGATCAGGGGGTATGTAATCAAAGCGGATATTAATAGATGGAGCGATTCTTTGGCGAAGAACCGTTTGCCGAATACGGTCGATCCTTTGCGTGCCAGTAATCAGCAGAGTGGCTTTATTCTGTACCCTCTGCATCATTCTGAGAGAGATACAGCTTGCCATCTGCGTGATCACGGCCGGGTACACTAGGATTGATCGTACCAAGGCCATGTACAGTTTTCTGATGTTTGGCACGCTGAGGCCTCGGAAACGGTAAAGTTTCCTCAGCTCTCTTTTGGCTAGGGAGACTCTGGTTTTGATGTGCGTCTTGTATCCCGTTTTAAAGAGTTGTAAGCCCAGGACTTTAACAAGGAGTAACAAGGAAAGTAAGTACCCTAGGAGACCTTACGGTCCATTCAAAGAGGGTACCTTTAGGCTAGCAATCGAGCGGGCACATGGCTGCTCAATTGTTTTGCGTCCCTAAACGGCCACTTTTCAAGACTTTGTCTAGTCTTGACTTGAACTGGTCAACAGATTCACTGTTGACAACTTCCACTGGAAGTGCGTTCCACATACCGCAGATACTGTAAGTGAAAAAATTTCCACACAGATTGCGGTTGTAACGCTTCAGTTCAAGTTTGAAGCCGTGATTGCGCGTTCTGTTCTCACTCAGTGTGAAAATATCCCGATAGTCAACATTGTCGAACCCTCGAAGTATTTTGAAAACTTCGATGAGCTGACCACGCTGTCTACGAGTTTCCAGCGAGAACAGATCTAATTCCACTAGTCTATCCTCATAACTTTTATGTCGGATAGAGGGAATCAGCTTGGTTGCCCTGGCTTGCACGCGTTCCAATCTCGCGATGTCCTTTCGCAATGAAGGACTCCAAAATTGTACGGCATACTCCAGGTACGGTCGGACAAGTGAGTTGTACAGGCACAGTACAATCTCCTGGTTCCGATAACCAAACTAGCGCTTAATATAGCCTAGCATCCTTTGGGCCTTTTTCTCCGCCTCAATGCACTGTTTCGAGAACTTGAGGTCACTAGTAATAGTAACACCCAAGTCCTTCTCAGTGTCACTCGATTCAAGAGCAGTGCCCTTAAGGATATACTGAGATTGGGGGTTTCTGTGGCCGATATGCATCACTTTGCATTTGCCCACGTTGAAAGGCATTTGCCACGTGTCCGACCACTTCCCAATCTTCCCAAGATCTTCCTGCAGGCGGGCAGTATTTCCATCCTTTGCAACGTTATACGAAGCTTGGTATCGTCGGCAAATTTAGAAATCTTGGCAACCATGTCACCGTCCATGTCGTTGACGTAGATGATGAATAGTAGTGGTCCCAGGACAGAACCTTGAGGCACCCCGCTAGTAACGGGCACCCACTCAGAAGACTGTCCATTTACCACCACCCGTTGCCGTCTGCCACTTAGCCAGTTCTCGATCCAGCCGGCTACCTTTCCGTCTATGCCAAGCGCTCGCACTTTCCGGAGAAGGCGGCGGTGTGGTACCTTATCAAAGGCTTTCTGAAAGTCTAAGTACACCACATCCACCGCCTTGTCCCGATCGTGCTCACTGAACACGAAGTGGAAGAATTCCACAAGGTTCGTCAGGCATGACCGTTGCCTTCACAAGCTGTGCTGAGATCTCCTCAGTAGCAGCTTTGACTCTAAATGCAAAGTCATTTTGTCCACCAAGAGTTTACCAACTATCGAAGTCAGACTGATAGGTCGGTAGTTCGACGGTTGGCTACGGTCTCCTTTCATGAAGATAGGAGTCACCTCTGCCTCACGTCAGTCTCTAGGAACGCAGTCGGTCTGGATTGACATGTTGAAGATTTTGTTCAGGTGTCGTGACACTTGATCGCGCACTTCTTTCGACACTTTAGGTAGAAACCCATCCGAGCCATGTAACTTATTCGTCATTAGGTCAGTGATCTTCTTTTTATTTCTCCTTCGGTAAAGTCCATATCCTCCAGCTTTTCCCCCGAGTAGGAATCCGTCGGTTGGGGGATGGGGCCACACTCTTCAGTAAACACTGAAGAGAAGTAGTCGCTGAGGAGGTTGGCATTTTCTGCATCTGAAGGCTTTAATGTCCCCTCCTCATTCCTCAAAGGGCCAATCGTTCGACGGATTGGTTTACGGCTGTTCACATATCCAAAAAACTCCTTGGGATTCTCTCTACAGAGTCTTGCCACTCGGAGTTCCTCAGACCGCTTAGCCGCCCTTATACTGGACTTCACTCTCCTGGCCAGCCTCCGGTATTCGTCAAAGTCACCCGAGATCTTCGATTGCCGGTACACATTTCTCTTCTCCCTAAGCAGTTGCCCGATTTCTCGATTAAACCACTTTGGTTGAACAGAAGACCGACGGGGGCATTTCAGAGGAATAAAACGCGATTGAAGACTCATGAATGTGGTTTTGAAACTGTTCCAAGAGTCTTCAACAGCATCGCACTCTTCTAGCCTCGCGTCAGTCAGTCCCGCGCGTAGACCTGCAAAGTCTGCTCTTCTCAAATCCAGTTTCCTTGATTTACTAGTTACAGGCTCTGCCTTGGGGACTTTGACTACAAATCTAATTAGTCGGTGGTCACTGCCACCGAGCTCTTCGCCAACAGAGAGGTCCTCAACGATGTCATCTTCAGAGGTGAAAACCAAGTCGAGGATATTGTCTCCTCTCGTTGGCTCTCTCACCCATTGAGTGAGGAACTCGTTGTTCGTGAACTCCAGGAGTAGTGCGTTCTCGCCACAGGGTTCTCTGGGTTCCCAGTCAACTTGTGTGTTGAAATCAGCCATGACGATACACACTCTGTCTTCGACAAGTTCTCCTAGTAGCTGGTACAGATCTCTGTCCTTTTCAACGAGTTGGGCAGGAGGTCTATAAAGCACCAGGGTCCTGTATTTGGCAGGACCTATCTCTAGGTCAACACCTAGTAGTTCATGGTCGGATATGATGTTGCAATCCGTTGAGTTGAGAGTATCCTTGACATACAACATCACACCGCCACCCTCTCTGTCTGGCCTATCTTTCAGGAAGAGCTGGTACCTGGGAATCGTGAATTCACCTTCAAAATCTCGGCTTGAGGTTTTTATCCACGACTCCGTTATGGCCACCATCTCAGGTTCCTCTGTTACTACGAGGCCACAGAGCTCAAGAAACTTATTCCTGATTGACCTCGCATTGAACAGAAGAACTTTGAGGGAGTCCCCTAGTGTAGGACTCCCTACGCTCTTTACCCTCGTTGGAGTACGGATATATTTCGTTATTGACGATGACGTCGTCTACTTTCCGGCTGTTCATTGGAATGATAGTGAACTTCTGGCGGTTAGTTTTGATTTTCCACTTCCTCTCATATCTGTTGATATTTTCTATTTCGACAGCTGTCGCCCTCGCCTGACTTCCAGAGTTCCTGAATGGACTCAGGTCGATTTGGGTGATATCATCTGCGTATTGCAGATACATCGAATCGTACCTCACTGGAGCAGGCGGGTCGATCGTGTACACGAGGTACAGAAGAGGGCTGAGACAGCTGCCTTGTGGAACTCCCGTCTCGAGTTCGAATTCGGGTCATTTGCAGCCCTCGATTGCAATTCGGACTCTCCTATCGGAGAAATAGTTGCAAAGGATCCTTTCCAGGAGTGGGTTAAGCTGGAGGTTGAGGATCTTGTACTGTAATCCTCTCAGCCAAACCTTATCGAAGGCCTTCTTCATATCACACAGCACCACGTCTACGTACCTCCTCTCAGCTTTACTGCAAGCAAGTTTCTCCGCAAGGAGGGCGAGGGTTGTTTCCGTTGCTCGTCCCTTGCGGAACCCGTGCTGCTGAGGGTTGTGGGCTCCAAGCCCGGCTAGTTGTTCTTGAAGCCTGTCAGCTAGAAGTCTCTCGTAGACTTTCGCAACGAACTCCAGCAGGGCGATTGACCTGTAATTTACCAGTTGATCAGGGGGTTTACTTCTCTTGGGTATGAAGATCACCTTAGCAATCTTGAAACCTTCCGGGAAGTAGCCCGTGTTCAGAGAAGCGTTGTAGATGTTAACGATTCCCTGAATGATCTGCTGTGGGGCGTTAACCAAGTTATTTCGGGTGATACCCGTCCAGCATGGTGCCTTTTGTCGAAAGGCTTTCACAGTTGCCATGACGTCTTCTGATGTTATGGGGCGTCCGTGGCCCGCCATCTCCCTGCCTTTGTTGACTTGATGTAGTGGGTGCGTGCGATGCATTTCCTGATTTAGTTCTTCAATCAATTGGCCTTCGAATTCCTGGTCGAACTCGTCGTTTTCCTCAGGGGTTATCCTGAAAACGTTTTTCCAGAAGTTTCTGAACATGTCTTCGAGAACCACCGGGTTCTCTATGTAGATTCCGTTCTCCTTTATCCGAGCCTTAGGTCTTGGTGTAAGTCCCTTTAAGTTCTTGACTTGGCACCAGAACTTCGCCGGGCAAAGTTTGCTGTCGACTTTGGCTATCAAGCTGTTCCAAATTTCCTCCTGTTGGAGGTTGATGGCCTCTCTAAGCTCTGAGCTTAGGCGTCGAAGCAGCAAGCTTCTTTCCCGGTTGGGACCCTTCCGTCTTACTTCTTCGTACACTTTCCTGTGAACGCAAGCTATATCTCTCATCTCCTCTGTCCATCTGGGCTGAGGAGGTGTTTTATACCCTGTTATGGGTATGCTCTCGCGGTCCGCATTTAGTATGGACGTTGTAATCCTTTCCAGCTTCCTGTCTATCTCCTCTAACGACGCTATGCTGAGGTCAGCTGGCGCATATTCACTGAGTCGTTGCTTGTAACGATCCCAGTTGGCTAGGGCATAGTTTTTCCGGAGAGGGGCTGGGAGCTGGATCGGTGCGAGAGATACTGTTGTGAGAATCGCTATGTGATCACTAGGGACTGTTGGGCCTGGCTCACTATGGTAGTTGAAAGGGAAGCCTTCACTTGTTAGGATTATGTCAGGCTTGGTTGCTGACCTGGAAGTGATATAGGTCGGAAAATCCTGCCCTATCCTTTGAAAGTTTTTTCTTCCCATAATCAGTTCCAAGTTTCGGCCTCTATCGTTGGTGCTACCATAACCCGCCGCACGACATCTGGTATTGAGGTCTCCCCCTAAGAATGCCATTTTGCGGCGCCCGAACAGTGTGTAGAAGTTGCTTAACGAGAGATATGCTCGTCGAGGGGGTTGATATGCTGCAGCTATCACGAGGTCTCCTACCAGGGTGTGTACTTCGATTGCCACAAAGGACTCATCGAGTTCTGGTAGTTGTTTAAAGGAGATGTTCGTCTTGACCGCTATTGCAGCACCATCGAACCTTTCCTAGGAATGGTTCTTCATGACTACTCTGTAGCCCGATATTTTAATACGTCCAGCTGTAGTGTCGATACCGTGCTCTGTAATAAGAATGATGTCGGGGTTAAGCACTCGGAATATGTTACCATATGCCTTGGCCTTCTTCTCCCATCCATTCACGTTGAGTGTCAGAATCCTCATTCTGTTGCTTACTCTCTCCATCTTCTGTCACTTAGTGTTTCTGGGTGATGTTCTTTTTCCTCCCATTCTTCTTTTTCCTGAACTCAGCGTGCGAGATTTGCTCGCATGTATTGTGATGTAGAGTCACATTCTGTGCGAGCAGGGCTTCTTCCACTATTCCAGGATCCACCCCGGAGTCGTACTGCCATTTGTAAATCTTGGATTTTATACCTTGGAATATATTCCTGGTTTCCATTTCCCCTGAGAAGGGGAATTGATCGCAGGCGTATATTCTCAGGTTAATATAATTCGCCCGCAATCTCTTCTGTTGTCCCTTCTTTTCCTAGGGTTTAGTTGATTCAGTGTCAGAGGAATCTGATAATTCTGATGAACTGCTTGTTTCCGAGTTTTCATGTATCGCCCAGTTTGTTTTGATTTGGGTGGGTTCAGAACAGTGGCGAATGTGCCCGGGCGAGCCAGATTCATGACGTGCGCATAAAGTATGCACGTCATAATTTTAGTGGAACCCTCGTTCTCAATTTTGAGGTACGTCTTTTTGGCGTCCACCTCTGAGATGGCTGCCTTAGCTGCCTGGGCGTAGGACGTGTTCGCCCTACGCGTTTCCTCATTCCTTTTGGCTTCCTGCTTCTTCTTCATGATATCCTTTTTAGCCGGCCATGACATGGCCATAGTCCTATGACCCTGCCCGCAGCTCACGCACTTCTCCGTATTGCTGACGCAATTGCGCCAATTGTGGCCCTTCTGGCTGCATTCAGAGCACGTCTCTTGCGGCTCCTTGCATTCCTTGGTGGCGTGGGACTCCATCCTGTAGCACTTGAAGCAGTACTGGCCCGGAATAAACTCTCCTTTTTCCACCTGCTCCCCGCTAATTTTGGCGTTAAACATTAGAAGTCCCTGTTCTTTTGCCTCTTGTGTCATGGTAGTCTCCGAGAAGACCACCTTGAACACGTGAGTGTACTCGCCACCGTCCCTCCTATTTTTAAACTTGATAACTTCGGCTACCTTTGCCCAGGCTTGCCGAAGCTCTATTACTTCTCTGATCTCCTCCGCGGTGTGCTGCCCAATCCATGGGTCGATCCGACGGCATAGCACGCTTCTGTGGGCCAGGATCTGGGGTGGCACTGCTGGCTGCAGCCCAATGGCTCTTAGGACTCCAATTGCCTTCTCCTTGGATATATCTTCTATATCCTTCTCCTTTTCACATATCGCGATATAGACCGACGATATGTCAAAGAGCCTTACCATGGCAATTCCCAGTTTGCCGTACGCGGCCTCGAAAGTGGATTTCCTGCTGGGCTTGGGCTGCCCGTCGACAACCCACAGAGGAATCCTAGTCGTGTGGTCCTGGGCCATCTCTTCTAGAGAGTGGCCCTTCAGCACTGCTTTTTGTTTGTCGCACTGCTCTCTTTGTGGGTTACTTATTATTGCTCAATAAGATGCACCTTTTCCTCGTGGTCTTCTTTTTAGGGTTATTTGGTGACTCCCTCTAC
The DNA here is from genome assembly GCA_963969495.1 of Ceratothoa steindachneri. NCBI lineage: Eukaryota > Metazoa > Arthropoda > Malacostraca > Isopoda > Cymothoidae > Ceratothoa > Ceratothoa steindachneri. The sequence goes on from OZ018319.1 coordinate 145,766,112, forward strand.
CTCGTTGCTAAGCTTACTTGAACGTGAACTGCCAAATGGGAGGGGGGGGGGGGGGTGAATGATGGTGGGTGGACCCGGGCGAGGCCCCTCAGATGGGTGAAGAGTGGCGGACTTGATGACGGGCGGTGATAGAATCAACTACCAACACCCGGGGTGCCACCCCATCTGGGGTTTGGATATCGATGCTGTTTCTAACTTACACAGGGACGGTTGTATGTCCCCCTGTGGTCTTGGCCGAAAGCTACCCTTAGAGACTATAGCGAACTCTTTCCCAAAGCTTTCAGCATCACCTCGTAACCGGGCGGTCTCTTCCGTAGAGTTCAACAGTGCGCTAATCCTCAAACCTGCTTTCCTTTACGTCCCCAATTATGTCTATCAAAGTGGACCGACATAGTTAGAGCGAGACTAGATGAGTGGCAGATCAGTTCATTTCAGCTTCGCGACTCCGTAGAGAGAGGGAGGGGGGACGTTTAGCACGACATTAAGTCGTCTATATGCCAATAAAGAATTCTGTGGCAAATTGTCCCCGTAGGGTTGACGAGGCCAAACTTAGCGTTTTGAACCTCCCTACAATTACAATTACAATTAAGTTTAAGTGTGTAGGGGGGAGGGCGTGTGAGGAGAGGACGATAGGGTGTGTGGAGGGATAGAGATAATAGACAAGTTGAGAAGAGAGAAAAAAAAGTGTGGTAGAGGTGCAAAGAGATGCCCAGGGTCTGGTGATCAGACTTATCACTTTTATTTGTTTTCTTGGTTGCGTGTATTTATTGTTGTTGTGTTGGATTTTTAATAATTATAAAATTATAATTATTATGGCGTTCAAGCCCTTTGTCTTAGCAACTTTAGTATGTTTTGGTTTGTGTTGTGCACTGTTTACTTTGTATATGTTTTTAAATACATTTAAATGCGTGCTTATTGTTTTGTGTTTTTTTTGTGTGTGTGTTTATAATAGTGTTCTTGTTTCTTCCTTTTCTTCTTTCTTCTTTGGTAGTTTTCTTCTTTCGAAGTTCTCGTCGTAATCGGTAGGTTTTTCATCTCTTGGTAGGGTAGTCTTTATCGGTAATTTATCGTAGTAATTTTTCGAGTATTTTCTTTGTTCTTATGATTGATCTTGTTTTCACAGGTATTTATTTGTCTCATTTTACGCATAGAACGGCACTTCGTCTCCGCCAGCCACTCGGTTGGCGGAGCTGGGGAATTCGGGGCGACAATCAGCTCTTCTGTTCTGGTTAATCATCTGGGTGATTTCATCACTCAGTTCACGATTAACCAGATCCTGCATTTTCCGGGTCCGTTCTTCAATGACTTTGTTAATGGGAATTATCCCCGCCTCTCTGTGCAGGTCTTCCTGCCGTCTTCTTTCATGCCTGCGTGTACCCGTTATTAGGTACATGCATTTATTTTGCACTACTTGAAGACGCCTCTTTTGTGTTTTTGAGACACATGAGAGGGTGGAGGCGGGGTAAAGCAACATAGATCTTACAAGGGCATTGCAGATCTTCTTCTTGTTGCTTTCACGTAGATTTCTGAAACTATATAGAGTTCTGACAGCGGACGAGGCTCGAGAAATTCTTTCTTCGACGTGCTTTTTGTACCCGGTAGAGGTGATTTTCATACCGAGTACATTGCATTCGTTGGTGTAGGGGTATCGCGTATCCCCCACACGCACGTCTGCCCTTGAGGTGCGCCCGATGGGGACCACCTTGAATTTCTCTTTGTTTGTTCTTATTTTCCACTGAGCCTCGTAGTTATTAAGGTTCGCGATTTCCATCGCTGTCATGCGAGCTTGCTACGGCGCATTCCTCCATGGAGATACGATTATCTGGCTGAAATCATCGGCGTATTGAATATTGAGGGAATTGGGGTACACAGGGTCTGGGACGTCCGCGGTGTATATCGAGTGAAGGGTGGGGGACAGACACCCCCCCTGCGGGAGGCCCGCAGTGAGCGGAAACTTTGGTCCGTCCGTGCACCCTAGACTGACATACGCCGCTCTCTCCATGACATAGTCACAGAGAGTTCTTTCTAAGTTTTCACTTAGACCCAGCCGTAAGATCTTATACTGCATGCCCCGCTGCCACACCTTATCAAACGCCTTTGACACATCCCGACAAACGATATCCACATAACTCCTGTCCCGTTTGCCTTGGGAAAGCTTTTCCGTTATGACATTAATTGCCATTTCCGTACTTCGCTTCTTTCTAAACCCGAATTGGCAAGGGTTGTAGAGGGAGTTTTCTTCCAGGTGAGACACCAGTCTTCCGTTGAGGATCTTCTCAAAGAGCTTCCCGCCAAATTCCAGGAGTGAAATTGGGCGGTAGCTCTCTCTCAACGTAGGGTCCTTTCCTTGCTTGGGCAAAAAGATAATTTTTGCCGTTTTGTAAGCATCTGGAAAGTACCCTGTATTCAGACATGCGTTAAAAATTCGTCTCATTCCTTCGATGATGTTGGCTGGTGCCTTTTCGAAGTTAAGCTTCGTAAGCCCCTATTGGCCTGGGGCTTTCTGTCGGAATGAGCGAAGTGCGCCAAGGATCTCTTCTTCTGTGATCTCGGCGTCTCCGTCACGCAGTCTATCCACCTGGTGATGAGGATGCGTTCGATGTATTTCGTGTTAAGCTCGTCTACGATGTTGTTTTTGAACTCTATATCAAAATCTTCGTTTTCATCTTCCGATATGCTGAAGATTTTTTCCCAATAACGCCGGAATATCACTTCGATGATATTTTCTGCAGTTTCAATGGATTCATCTTCTTTTGGGATTTCCATTTTCTTCTTTTTTCCAGATGATCCTCTGAGACTTTTGACTTTTTTCCAAAAGTCCTTGGGAGATGCGTCTTGATCGAGGCTCTCGATCGCATCGTCCCATTGTCTCTGTTGTTGTTCGAGGATCAACTGGTTGAGCTCTTCCTTGATCTCTCTACTTCGTTGTAGCGAGTCAAACGTTGCATTTGTTATGTTTAACTCGTACATAACTCTCAATTCTCTATAGAGTTCTTTCATATACCCAGTCCACCTGTATGAGGAGATGGTTTTATACTGGGTTTTGGGGATGCAATAATTAGATGTTCGTTGAGGTCAGCGAGTGCCTCGTCTATCTCCTCGAGAATTGCCTCGTCCAGATTTGGTGGGCGATAGGCCTCTAGGAGACCAGCGTACCGTGCCCAGTCGGCTCTCCTGTAGTCTTTTCTGACTGGAGCTGGGACTTGTATAGGGTTCCTATTGATGGTAAGTAGGATCCCTATATGATCACTACATGGCACCTGGACCGGTTCCATGTAGTAAGTGAACGGCAGCTGACGATTAGCCAGACAAATGTCTGGTTTTTTGGCACTTCTTCCCTTCCTCGAGTATAGGTTGGGAAGTCTGGGCCTATTTTATGGACCATATTTCGGTCCATCATAGTCTCCAGGCACCTTCCGATTCCGTTGAAGGTCCTGTACCCAGACTCCCGACATCTGGCATTAAGGTCCCCCATTAATATGGTGGGGGTCCTTCTGCCAAATAGGCCAGAGAGAGAATGAATAGGTAAATATTCTCGTCTTGGCGGCTGGTACCCGGTGGCGATGACCAGCTTTCCTATATCGAGTTCGACCTCTATTGCAAGATAGGATTCTTCCAAGTTTCTTATGGGTTTGTACTTGATCCCTCTTTTGATGGCGATGGCGGCACCGTCGTACCGCTCTTGAGAGTAATTAGTGACTAGCACGTCGTAGTTCCAGATCTTCATTTCGGAACTACGAGTGTCAATCCCATGTTCAGAAATCAAGATGACATCTGCATCTATTTCCCTGAACACGTTTCCGTAGAGAGTTCTTTTTGTTGTCCAGCCATTGGTGTTAATTTCCATGATTCTTAGTGAGTTCCGCTCCATGGTGAGATGAGTTACCTGTGTTTCTTCTATGTTTTCTTACTCTTGGGGGCCTGTGGGGCGGGTCTGGGGTGCCCAGGCTTTTCCTTCTTCGGGGGAGGACTAGGAGTCTTTGACCGACTCTTCGTCGCTCTAGTGCGAGTGCATAAGCCCTCGTCACTATCCGAAGATGTTGATTCTGCTTCTTCTTCTTTGTCGTTTGTCTCATCCTCTTCTTCGGATTCCTCCGATGAGTGAGACTCCATGACTTCGTTCAATTCGGTGGCTTTTCTTTTTTGCTGTTTCCAATTATGCTATCCTTGAATGCCCTAGAGCACTCAGGGTCATCAGGCACGATGATGGATGGCAAATTGTTGGCTTTTAGAAGCGTGTTTAAAACCTGGTTATAGCATCCAGGTTTTACCGCGTTAGCCACGTTCGCATGAGTGATGCAAATTAGAATTTTTGCACTTAAGTCATTCGTGAAAATCATCGGTGAGGGAGTTGATGTCATCCCTTCACTTCTTTTCACCGTGCTTGCATATGTAGTAGTTTTCTTCTTCTTTTGATTTTCTTCCATCTTCTTTATTATCTCTTTTCTCTTGGGGAAGTTCAAGGCCATCGTTCGATGGGGCCCCTTGCAATTCATGCATAATTTCGAATCGCTCTTACAGGAGTCATATCTATGACCCTGTGTGGCGCATTCGCTGCACTAGATTTGTCCTTTTTGGGGGCAGTTGGCAGTGGTGTGCTGTTCCAAAGAATAGCACACGAAGCACATTTGAATATTATGATATTTCTCGTGCTCGATGTTTGCTCCTGGGATCCTCATATTGAAAATGAGGAGTCCCTCGGTTGCCGCCTTGTGGGCCATTTCGGTCGTTTGAAATGTTACCTTAAAGACATGGGTGTGGTCTCTAAATTTGATGACCTCCCTTATCTTTGCCCAGTTGTGATTTTTTTCGAGTTCTATTTTTATTTCTGCGGGGGAGTTTTCACCCACCCAGCTCTCTACCTTACGGCAGATTACGCTTCGATTTGCGGAGATCACTCGTGGGGTTTTTGCTTCGAGGTTGAGGGTTTTTAGAACTTTGGCCCCTTCATCGGATAGGAGCCGGTCTATATCCTTGGTTTCACCGCACATGGCGATGAAACCGTTGGGGATGTCAATAAGCTTGATTAGTGCGATCCTTAAATTTGCGAATAAGGATTCGCACACGTTCTTTTTTTCAGGGGTCTTCATTCCAGGTAGAGTCCGTAGGGGGACCCTCTTAGGGAGGGCCTCCATCGTCACCGACGTCTTCTCTCTTCTTTCTTGAATTTTTTCTTAATGTGTGAAAATATATGTTAAATTTTGTATGTGAAAAAAAAAGTGATAAGTGGTAAAGGAGGTACAGTCAAGGGTTGGTTTTGATTTTGACGTGAGAAGAGTGCTCCCGTCCAGTTTTCTGTTGTTTTCCCGCTCGGATGGTGCCGGGATGATGGATGGGGGATGGTTCTCGAGTGGGGACCTCAGAGGGTTGAGCTTGGTGGACTTAATGCATAGCGGCCGAATCAACGACCGCTAAGTTTGTGCCACCCCCACACGGGTACGTACGCCAAAACTGCATCCAACTATATAGAGACGGGTGTAACTCCCTCTATGATTCTGGCCGGGTCCCCCGGGCGATGAGGATTTCTCCTCCGTCCGGGACTCGCAGTTTTGCCCCGAATTCGAGAAAATTTCTGACTTGTGCTTCTGCTGTGGGATAGGCCTCAAACCAGTTTCCACGCAAGCCCTTAATTATGCCAGTCCAAGTGGCCGACATAGTTAAGACGAAATTAATGAAGGGCATTTATCCGAGCAGGTTCCCACGCAGGTCGATGGACGGGAGCAATGAGGGTTTTTAGCCCATCATTTTACTTCTTTCGCAGCGAAAAGATTCAGAGAAAATCTTTGCAGATCAAACTAGGCTCCTAAAGATACCCAGGACAGTCGCGTTCTTAGGTGGCGAAGGCTCAAAAGTCTCTCTTTCTTTAAGCACACGTGAGTTTACAAGGCTCTTCAGAAGGTAATAAGGCAGTGCTACAGCGTACGAAAAATTCGCCCAGCTTGAACCTCCCTCCTTAAACCTTTTCCTCCTTTTTCAAAAATGAGATCTCTTCAGCGTCGATTTTTTAAGTGAAATTCTGCTGCCTTCTACTCATAAAGGTAAATTTTAAGTGATTGAACTTTAAATGAATACGAATAGAATGTGGCACAAAAGTTTAACTATTAAATAATCAATAATGGAGGGGCCAAAGAGGACGGCTAAAACATTAAATTAAAGAAAAGTCAATCATAAACTAGATCATTTGGATATAAATGGGACAAACTAAAATAAAAATAAAAATTTCTCTGCACGAGTACTAACCTTATAAGAGTGAAGCTGGGAGTATCAACTGATATTACGGACAGAATTAGGCAGAAAGAAACCTATTAAGGGGGATGTGGTTGGTTGTACGTTTGTCTATATAGTGAATAATTTAAGGGATGATGAATAATCATTGAGTTCCGGGTTTATTTGTTTAATGTAAAGTGATTCAAAAATTTTCAAATCAAGAGAAAAGGAGGCAGAAGAGAGTATACTAAAGGAATCAGGGTCAAGCGGGTGGTTAAGTTTTAGTGAATTTTCTCGTATAGAGGAGTGTTCGGGTTTGGAGATAAGAATGTTTATTCTGTATGATACTCCGATATGATAAGCGATCTTACATTTTAATTGTAGACTTGTTTGGCCTACATAGCAACTTTAGCAGGTCGCACAAGTGAATTGATAAATGATGGAGGAACGCAGGCATAATGGGAGTGATTCTCTGTGCCGAAGGAAAGTATAGACAGCAAGAGGATTAGAATTAATTAGGAGAAACTTGCATTGGGGAAAGTATCTATTAAGAGTCGAGAGTAAAGCTTTGTTTAATTTGATGTTATCAAGTGGAAGATAAGGCAGTTTTAAGAATATTTTTTGTTTAGGGACAGTTATTAGAGGGGTTTAGCGAGAGAACTTTTTAGATAAGAAATTGGAAGTAAGTCTGTCAAAAAGGTGGTCTGGGAAAAAAAAATAAAATGAAAAAAGCTTCTAAGATATTCTATTTCGGAATGAAAGTGAAACCAATTTAAACTGATTTTGTAAGCTCTGTGTATACTGTTTATGATGGCGGAATGTTTAAAATTAGTAGGAGTACAACTAAAGAAGCTCGGCTGTGAACTCTGCATTTAATATTGAAGATAAATCCCAGAGCCACCAAAAACGGATGCCAAATGTTTTAATTTGTTACTACGTTTCGAAAACTATAAGTTTTCATCTTCAGGCTGGAATAAGTTTAGTAAAGTTAATACATTTGAAGAAACCATGAAAAGGCTAATAAGACATTAAATTATTTTAAAGGTGACCAATTATATAATATCAATAAAACATACTATAAGTTAAAATTTTAAATATGTTTACTAAAGTTAATACACTTGAAGAAAACATGAAATGGCCAACAAGACATTGAATTATTTTAAAAGGTGACCAATTATAAAATATAAATAAAATGTACTTACTATAAGTTAAAATTTTAAATATGACTTGTCAATAGTTACATTTGCTTTAAAACTGAATCAAAAAGCAGTTAATAAATTTAAAGTTTATTTCAGAAATTAATTAAAAACTATAAGATAAATTGACCTGGCAATAGTTAAAGATAATAAATTTAAACTTTTTTAAGTTTGTAAACACTGTAAGAGTTAAAAACATTTAATAAAAAAAACAGTTAATTTTGGTACTTACTAAAGTGGATCCATCCTAGAAAGTGAACGGTGGGTTTAACAAGGGGCTAGTATTTATTGTTCATAGTGACGCTTGGGAGAGATGAACACCAACTAACCAAACAGTAGTTAAAAATACAAACCAACTAACAAACTGTAGTTAAAATTAGTTAATTAATAAAGATATTGCACTTAAATCTTCATTGAGTGTAGGTTTGTAGTGTTTGATATATAATGATTCAATGGTTCTTAGGCAATGTTGGTCGTTGTTAAAGGCTAATACTTGAAAATTATCAATAGAAATGTCAGTTTTACAGCTTATGGTGTGTTCCCTAATAGAAGAATTTTCCTTTTCATTTAATATTTTGCTTGTGCGCCAACTAATCCCCATATGAGCAGAGAACCTAGCTCCAAGAGACCTGACAGTGCTGCCAATGTAAGAGGCTCTGTACAACTGGGACATTTAAATAAATAAACATTATCACTGCCGAACTCCAAAGAGATAAGATCTTTACTGCTAAAAAAAACTTCGTATTGATAATTTGTTTCTAAAAACTATTTGGGGAAAATATATTTAAAAATTATTAGGATTTTTCTTTTAAGAGTATCGTTTAAAAAATCGATCTCTGAAATTAGTAAATATATGGCCATTTTAGGAATTTTTATGCAGGGTTGAGGGGGGTCAATGAGATTATCATTTAGCTTTTTTAAAACTCTATCATATAGGTCAGAAGGAAATAAATTTTTAATGCCAGATTGATGGTGTTGCAATGTGTTCTCCAATGGGATCACTTGCAACTGACTTTTTTATGACAAATCTCAAAGATGAAATGTTTTCTACTAATTTAGATTGCAAACCCTCCTTCTACCGCCGTTTTGTTGATGATTCCTTTGCAATTTTCAATAATCCTGCACATTGCCAACTTTTCTTGAATTTTTTTAACACTTTACACCCCAACATCAAATTCACCATGGAAGTAGAGTAAAATGATAAGATGCCCTTTCTTGATCTTTTAGTCACTCGAGATAATGACCAGCGAAAATTTCAAACAACCATTTACCGGAAAAAAACTTTCGCAGGACTAGGCTTAAACTACTTTAGTTTTTGTGATTTTAGATACAAAATATCCACAATAAAAATCTTACTGCATAGAGGTTTCTCGCTAGCATCCACCTACCAATCAATCCATAATGAATTTATTTTTCTTAGGAGATATTTTATAAAATTTTATTTCCTTGTGACCTATATGATAGAGGTTTAAAAAGCTGTTAATCTTTATTCTCGCTCACAACTCTCACAAATCTCTCCAATTATATGCTTAAAAACACGCACTCCAGTGACACAGTGTCTAACGAATGCAAGAAGTTTCGGAGCCGTTTAGAAGCCGTGGTGGACGCTGATGGCGAGTATTTTGAGCAAACTGTTATTTCCTAGCCATAATCTAGATAATATTCTTTTTCAAATTTTAAACTAAATTTATTTTTGGCTGTGATATATATTGCTGGGGGGTTTCGGATCTTGGAACACCTTCTTGATTCTCCCACCAACTCGTTCTTGATGTTGCAGGCACAACAGTTGGTATTTTTTTCAACTGCGCCCCACACATAGTAATCAATGTGACTACAATCCGGGGAATTACGAGACCAGAAAAGGGCGTCGGTGAAGGCGTAGCGTAGAAATTTTCTGAAAACCACTTTGACTTAGTCCTAAGGGATGGACTTCCAGCAGCAACCCTAGCCAGCCATGGTTTGACCATAGTCACCACAAGCATCACACAGCTGTATGAATCATGTCTAAGATCCTGGTAAATGAGGTGGGGAAGTAGGACGCCACCCTGACTGGAGACATACCCAAAGACCATCACAGTTGGAGGGAACTTGGTCTTCATGATGCAGGGAACGTTGAATGGATTGTAGGCAAGCCACCTGATGTTTCAGCTTGTTCAGGAATTCCTTTGACTTCCTCAAGCGGTTTTCCTTGGCATAGGCAGTAGGAATTTGTCCATAGTGCCTTTTTACGAGTAGTAGCGCAAGCTTCATGGTGTTGTCTTTAACACCATGAAAAGTATCCAAATGGACTTTTGATAAAAGTGGCGGAGAAGTAGGAAGGCGACGCACACACACTAGGGCGAAGGTATTGCGCACGCCGTTAAAGGATTAGGAGAAGTCAGGTATATGTCAGCACCGCACTCTATTGCGACAAGGAGATTAGACCGGTCACTTAGAAGAGCATTTATGATAAGAGCGAGCTCTTTGGGGACCATAATTAAAGAGATGATAGAGCATAGGAATTTTTCAGCTAAAAATGATAAAGTTATTTTTTACCAAATACTTTATAGTGAGTGAGATCATAATGATTATTAAGAGTCAGAACGAGACATTGACATAAGGATTAGTGAGAACAAGGGATATTAAAGCAGATGGGATATCAAACTCAATGGTAATACATGCCAATGTGTATGTAATTTGTCAAATTACAGTGAGATTAGAGTGATTCACAAGGGTTTATAGAAGAGAAAGAGAGAGAGAGAAGGGAAACTGAAGCAACTTATATTATTTCCAATAGATAAACGAATGACCGACCCGAGATAACCTATGGGTATCTCTCTTTCTATCCATAGGGCATGGTATCTTTTCTTCGGAAGCTTTATTCTAATGAAGCTATAGCCGAAACGTTAATAAGGAACTTCGCCGTATTTCTGGATTTTTACTTCCTCCACCCATTTTCTAATATATATATATATATATATATATATATATATATATATATATATATATATATATATATATATATATATATATGTATTTATATATATATATATATATATATATATATATATATATATATATATATATATATATATATATATATATCTATATATATATATCTATATATATATATATATATATATATATATATATATATATATATATATATATATATATACATAATAGTAAGAATACCTTAATCAGCTAGAAAAGTCTCTTGGAGTTCCTCAACCCTCTTCAGGAGCGCCACGCAATGACTGGAAAGCCATCTATTTCTCTAAAAAGAGAAATTTCAAGAATCTTTTTTTAAGAGATAGCCTATACTTCAACAAAAACGAACATTCGCATCCTCTTTTTCTGTTAAACGCCTTTGATATATTATTTTACACAAAGAACCAACGCTTGTTTTAAAAAGGAAAAAAAATAATAAAGTGTTAATTCAGTCACCTGATGTAAACTCGAACTGAAACAAATGAAAATGTCCATCATTTTCTATAGCTGAGAACTAAATATAGTTGGTAAAAAAATAAAAGAAATAAAAATGAAACGTTAACCAATTCCTCTCTGCAAAAAATCAAAATTATACCTCATTGGCACGTAGTCAATATGGAGAGAAAATTAATCCAATTTGCTAAATGTAATGTCACTCGACGTGGAGTGCGTGTTTTTAGGCATATATTTGGGGGAGTTTGTGTAAGTTATGAGAGAGAATTTAAGACTAACAGCACCGCGTCTGTATTTAAACCGAGTCTGACCATCCCATCGAGATTTCAAATTCACTCTAACTTCACCAATTCAGAAAAAAACAATAAAAGAAGTCCCCTCTCGCATTATGAAGATTTTAGAGAGATCAGGGCCTTGTATATATATATATATATATATATATATATATATATATATATATATATATATATATATATATATATATATATATATATATATAATATGGTGCGCTATTCTTCTTTTGCTAGTGGACGAGATAATCCTAATATATATTGAAATAAACATCGCTGGTAATCCTGAGGTTACCACAGACCGGTCTTTGTTTTAGGTATAGGTAAGACTCAGGAGGTATTTGTATTTGGTACAAACAAGCGATCCGATAGAGAGCTTTGTGATCTAGGGGAAGGGGGACTTTTTCTGCGTCAGGGATATGTGAAAACAACCATCGATGGTGTCTTAATAATCAAGGGTCCGAGAACAGATCTCTGATGAACGCCGCTAGTGACTGCTGCCTCAGATTAACTATTTCCATTGACAACTCTTCCTATGGTTACGGGGCAGTTTTCAAGCCATTTTAGTGGAATTCCCCTATTCCGTGGCCTATTGGCACGGAATACTTATTGATTATTTCTAAAAATGTTTAAAAAATTAATTCTTACTAAACACACTTTACTACCCTAAACTAGTAAACAAAAATTTGAATTTAAGCATTAAAATATTTATTTTTAATTTATTTAATTTAATTTACCTGAAAAGGTCCAAACTATGGGTTTTCGAGTGAAATTGAAGGACGGAAAAGCCTTTTAGTTTTCGTACTAATCACCCTAATTCGATTATATCCTACTAATATCTACATTTATCAATTTTAAGAACTTTTGAACATAGATTTTTATTGCATTTAAATATGTGAAACATTGCATTCCATTTTCTCGCCCTATTAATATCATTAAAGGCAGATAATTGTATTAGATTTTACAATTAACCATAAATACTTTGACCCTGAGACTTACACTTTAAAAGATAAAATCGATACACATTGGATGAAGGCGAAAATGAAAAGAAGATCTACAAAGGCAAAAAATGAATAGCAATGGTACAAAAGTGGGATAAAAAGAAGAAAGAAACAAACCTTGTTACTTTTACCCTTGAGGGTGACTGTAAAATTTCAAAGGACCACTTTCAGATAAACAATAATTTAACTAATCCCCTGAGGTATACCGTGGGCAAAATTATATCTCATAATTGGCTTTAAGTACAAAAAGTTAATTCTCCTTCCAGTCATAATTTAGATTGGCTTAAAAGTTATTTCCTGATCTCAACGAATAGTGAGACAAAAGACTTTCGAAAAACGCCAGATTCAGAATTCTCGAAAAGTCATTTCTAGGGCAATACAAAATGAAGAATTAGCGAGGTCTCTCATTAATGACTATAGAAATCATCGTCTAGCCCTTTTAGAAGCTCGGACAGAGGAGTATACAAAGAGGGGGAGGGGCAGAGATTTGAAGGGGAGTAAATTCATATAGTTTTGCTTTGCGGAATTCTTCTATTTTGAGTCTCGTTCCATTTTTTTAAAAATTTGGGGAGACCATCTAGTGACTGCCTACTTGGGAATAATTCACCGTAAACAACACAACCTACTACTAGGCTATATTAAAAAAAAACAAATAACAATAAGTAATTAACGAATAACACAGATGAAAAGTACAAAAGCTAAAACAAGGTTTGCTCAACAAAGAGTCGCGTGCTCTCACTTATTCTGATTTATGACCTTACGACCTTCAAAACTTTCAATAATCCCATGATTAATCTTGGGGCGACCTTAGTAATTATATCACTCGAAAGAGAATGTAAAACAACAAGGAAATCTTTAAATCTCGTTACAATCGGCCAAATAGTTAAGATTTTATTGCCAAAACAAAATAATTCCATGGCTAACCTTGGGAAGACTTTGTCAATTATATCATTCGAAAGAGAATGTAAAACAACATAAGAGTTTCACATTTCCTTAGAATCAACCGAATAGTTATGATGTTATTGCCAAAACAATATAATTCCCAGGCTAACCTTAGGATGACTTTGGCAGTTATATCATTCGAAAGAGAATGTAAAACAACATAAAAGATTCAAATTTGTTAGAATGGCCGAATAGTTATGATGTTATTGCCCAAACATAATAATTCCCGGGCTAACCTTAGGAGGACTTTGTTAATTATATCATTTAAAGAGAATGTAAAACAACTTAAAGGGTTTCAAATTTCGTTAGAATGGACCGAATAGTTATGATGTTATTGCTAAAATAAAATAATTACTGGAATAACCTTAGTAATTATATCATTCGAAAGAAAATGTAAAACTACATAAGTTTTTCATATTTCGTTAGAATCAGCCAAATAGTTACAATATTATTACAAAAACAATAAAAAGTAAAACAGGCCCGACCGACCAACAGAGTAAGATGTAGAGTCGGACGCGACTTAAAATAATAACATGAAAACAAAGCAGAAATGCAAGAAGGAAGCGTGCTACGGTGTCAGGGGTAGGCATGCCTCTCCCTAGCGCAAGAACATGCAACAACCCCCTCCCACAAACAGTCAAATAAAGTGGAGGAGGCCAGCTCCCTCCAAAAAGTCGATAGTCTACAGGTCTGTGTTCATGAGCACGTCCCGAGTACAAGGAACACGCGGTAGAAACCCCGCTCGAGGTAACGTGCGCGAAGATAACCCAGACTAGGACATTCCACAAAAATGTGCCGAACAATCTGGGTGACAACCCAGTCGTCACAATAAGGCGCAGGGGAGCACTCCATCAAGTGGCGGAGCGCCCCGGGAGTGTGTCCAATTAGGAGACGACAGAAAGCAACCTGAAGCCGTCGCGGCCTTGGGAGGTAGGTCCATGCGAACAGTCGCGGCGCAATGGCATGTAACTTTAGTTCCCGTTGACCGTCTTCCATTTTCTTTAAAAAGATGCCCTCCGTATTCCTGCCATGTAAAAAGGTGATGAAGAGAAAACGCTCGTCTGGACGCTCAGTCTTCGCGAACTCCAGGTCCCCTCATCGTCGCGCTTATTCCCCGCAATTGCTACATGTCCAGGAACCAAGCAGAATATAATCTCGCCATCCGCCAGGCTTGTCAAAACGTGGCGTCACGGATGTGGCAAACCAGGGTATGCTGAGATTCCAATGCCTCGAGAGCACTCAGGACGCTTTGTGAGTCGCTATAAATCACAATCCAGTCTCCGAACCGGGCACGTCGCGTAATATCCCGTACCAAGCGGTGTATTGCAACCAGCTCCGGCGTGAGGACGGCGCAGCGCCTGGCAGAATCCCGCCCACTTCAAACAGAGGGAAAACGGTGTGGAAACCGACCCCTACTTGGGACTTGGAGCCATCTGTATAGACTGGCACGGTTCCAACGTGGCACGAAGTGTGCTCCCAAAAGGCCAAACGCAATACTCCCGGCGATGTAGAAGTTTTGGGAGTAGAGGGTGGCGCCCTGGACAGAACCACAGCGCCACCAGCCCAAGAGCTATACCTAGCTGTCGAAAGAGTTTCCTAGCCATAAACCCAAAGGGATTAGGGGATGACTGGTGTCTCTTGGATGCACTGAGAGCTGTTGGCAACTGAGAGAGGCGCCACGCTCGCGCATACAGGCGAATAATGCACTGTGCACAGCGCATAGCAAGTGGCATCTCCCCAGCATCGGCAAGTAGGCTCTCACTGGGGGATATGAGGAAGGGAACGGTCGTCATGCGAGGCGGGTGTGGTAGATTGATTCCTCCTTCCGCAATACACACTCGGTTGTGGATGCATAACACTCGCATCTGTAGTAGAGCTTCGAACGAACAAAGGAACGATAAATAAGTAAGGCAGTAGCCCTATCAGCGCCCCAGGCGCTGAAACTCACGAAGTGAAGAATATCTAAGGCACGGGTACAGGAGACCCTAAGTCTGCGAATATGAGCCTTCCAGGTGAGGCGTTGGTCAAATACAAGACCTAGGAAACAGTGTGAGTTCACCACTTCTAGCAAGCCTCATTTAGAAACAATTATGGATCAGGTAAAGCCGTGGATGGTGGTAGGGGTGCATCACCTTGGTGTTGGCAAAGGAAAACTAAAGCCTGTGCGCTTCAGGATAGCGAGAGACGCGGTTCAAGGCCTGTTGGAGTCGACGCTCCAGAGTTGGCATCTGGGCCGCGCCATAAGATACCCAATGATCGTTCACATATAACGTAGAGAGCTCATCATCAGGCAGCACCCAGTTGATGGCGTTGATGCTCAGGATAAAGAGTGTGACACTGAGGACACTTTTCTGCTGAACACCCTCTTCCTGCTCCATTGGGTCGGATAGGGCTCCACTCAACCGTACGTGGAATCGACAATTTCGCCAAAATTCAGACATGAAGATTGTGAGGCGTCCCCTCGCCTTCATCGTGTGGAGATTATCCATGATACCGTATCGCTATGAGTTATCATAGGCCTTCTCTAGATCGAAACACCGTGGCGTGGAGCTTTCTAAGAAGGAAAGCCTCCCAGACGGCATTTTCCAGGCGGAGCAGAGCATCCGAAGTGGAGTGGAACTTGTGGAAGCCACACTGTGCAGAAGACAGATAGCCTCTGCCCTCCAGAAAAAAGGCTCATCTAACATTTACCAATTTCTCCACCAACCTGCACACGCAGGAGGTTAGAGAGATTGGGCGGAAACCGAGCGGGGTAGAGTAATCTCTCCCTGGTTTGAGAATAGCGATCACAGTAGCGATTCGCCAGGAATTTGGGTGGATACCCTCTATCAAGATCCTGTTGAACAAATCTAACAGAAAGGCCATGCCTCGCTCACCAAGGTGTCTAAGCATGGCGTAGGGGACATTATCCGGACCATGGGCGGTGTCCGCGCACGAAATGATAGTGGAACGCAACTCGCTCAAAGTAAACCTGTTGTTGAAGGCTCCTCCGCCTCTGGAAGTAAAGTCCAGTCGTCGAAATTCTGCGACATAACGACGCGGATTGAATGCTGGCGGAGAGCAGCGGTCGTGAAGGATTCTGCCACGAATAAGGGGTCCAGGATTGCGGTCCCATTCTCCTGGAGAATGGGAGGGGGTCTTTTGAGATCTTGTCCCGAATTCTTTTGACTCGATTCCACACCTCTGCTAGAGGGGTCTTTACGTTAAGTGAAGACCGGTACCCAGAGATGGGCAGTATTTAAATACTGTATTTAAAATTTTTTTTGTAAATACATTTGAAATCATGTATTTAAATACTTTTGAAGGTATTTAAATACAATATATTTAAATACTTTTTGCAAATACTTTACTGATAATAGGTTTATATAGCAGTTAAAAACGTGTAATGCATGTTTAACTTGTCGTAACTTGTATGACACAAATGGTTGACTGCGTGATTTGGTGAGGGAAGGTGCTTGAATTAATTTAATTTAGTTAACAGATGCTCACAGTTGTGTTCAGTTGTATAGTGAGAGTGCTCAGTGTTATTTAAACTGCTGCATTGCAACTTCAGCTTCTTCGAAAGAATGTTAAATGTAGAGATTACACAATAATAAAGACAAGGAATATAAAGAATCATGTAATTATAGTCATCCTTTACTATATTGTAAATTTTTTAGAGTGAAATCTTCCGACAAAAAACAAGTGAAGTGTGTATGTATATCATGCAATGGCGAAATCTCTGCGGTGAGCAATGCTACTTTCAATCTACGTATTTATTTGAAGGTAAGAATTTATTAAGGCTAATTATATGATACTTATTTGAATCGACAAGTTTGACTATTTATTATTTGAAACAAAATGGCAAAATTGCTAGTAACTAACGATAATGTTTAGTAGCGTAGGTTTACCATTCCAAACCTACCTGCTTCCTTTTGTAATACCTTTATTTATAGTATATGCTGATTGAATTTAACGTAAATTATGGCAACGTGAAACAAATGTCCTTCAATTATCAGATCATGTACATTTATCAACAGAAAAAGCATCCTACTTTGCTGCAAAAAGCGGATAACTACATGACAGCTCAAAGAAAAGTTTCAAACAGAAAATGTTCAGTATTAAACGATGGTCCTTCATGCAGCGGTGTTAAAGTAAAGACATTGCCGGAAGGTTTTGCGGTGAATACTAAGAAGGTCGAACAATCTGTTGTTCATAAGCTGATTACAGATTTTATCATAGAAGGTGTGCATCCCTTATCAACCATGGAGCAACCAGCTTTTGTGAGATTAATTAAAGGCGAGTTTTGAGTTACAAATGTTGTTTACAATTATAGTATTAGTAGTACAGGTTAAGCTCTTATAACGACGGAATACTAAAGCGTTCGGATCATTGGTCACTACGTAGGCTATATAACGAAGTTAAATAAAGGAAGACATATACAAACAGCAGAGGTTAATATATTGCAATAATTTTATGAGATTCCACATACATATATTTTTAAAGCGCGCTATCATTTACTTGAACATATTTTTAAATAAAAAAAATCATAAATAATTAGAACAATTATTGATCGATTATATGTAGTTATTAGATGAATTCCTATAACGATGTATTTTGTTATAGTAGCAATACCTGTATATCATTATGTTAAAACTAGCATGCCCGCCCGTCAAAAATGTAGTAAATAAGGCTTGATAATGTATATATTCCTAACAATACTGAAAGTAAATATATTACTTTGTAATTCTGAATATGAAGGACTAATAATTTATTTATGAATTAATGTACCAGTCCTATATAGCTCTAGGATATTCATATAGCTACATTTTCTATATATTTTATATGCATACCATATATTCTCATTTCACTGTGAAAATTAATTTCACTCATAATAATCACACATTCCACTACCGCAGATCTAAATTCTTCAGTTGACGTCATTTAAAGGCGGACACTAGAAGAATAGAAATTGACAAGAGCTCTACTAAAGAATAAACTAGAAAGACCTTTTACTTATGTCTTACTGCAGATATTTGGTTATCTCGTCACCATAGTTTTTTTGGCGTTACAGTTCATTGGGTATGTTAAGGTTTTTCTCTCTATGAAATATGAAATTGAAAATGTCTTTACAGTTAGGGAGTTATCAGCTCTTGGATAAAAGCAGACCTATTTGTTGGTGGAATTGATCTAGATTATATTAATATGTAAAATTTATAGAAACATTTATGAGACAAACATTGGACTGTTACTCGTATTTCATTTTTTTCAGCTTGCAGAATCTGCTCTTGTCCGTCACAGTAGAGTATTTGCATGCTGTCGCCTTACAAAAGAACATAACTACATCAAGATTGCTCAACATATGGAGAATATTATCAATAAATACGACATCCCCCTGCAGAAAATCACGAGCACCGTCACTGAAAACGGCTCTAATTTTGTTAAAGTGTTTAAGGAATTTGCAGTCACTGCTGCAAATGTGTCCATAGATTTAGAGGATGGAATCCAGGTAGGTGAAGAAGGTCAAGGTGAGCATGAGCTGGAAGAAGACGTTTCATCTGACCCATGCAGCTTCAGCCTACCTAAGCATGTGCGCTGTGCTTCACACACACACTCAGTCTCGTCGCCACAACTGATGCAAAACACGCACTGAAAATATCTTCTTTTGCAAATATTAATCATGCTACAATGGGGAAATGCTCATATGTAACAAAAGCGGTCGTCCAAAATCTGCAGAGATTATCAAAACTGTTATCAACTGCTCATTAAAGGTGCCTTGCGTTACAAGGTGGAACTCTCTGTTTGATGCATTACTTTTAAAACACAAGGAAAAATTACATCAATTCATGATGTCCCTTGAACTTCCAGTGTTCAGAAGTCACGAAATTGAATTTCTTAGGGAGCATATCTTAGTTTTGGCTCCTATTGCCGTGGCAATTGATCGCCTACAGGGAGAACAAAACTGTTTTATGGAGTTTTATGGAGAATTGCTCCCTACCTTGCTCACTGTGGAGGAAAAGCTGAAGAGCCTTCAGTCACGTTCTCTGAAATTTTGCCAACCTCTTCTAAGTGCAGTCCCTAAGGGCTTTGGAAAGCGCTACCAATCTTATTTGACCATGGAAAATGAAGCCAGCGTTACAGATGCCATTATTGCATCAGAAAGCCACCCATTCTTCAAACTCCGCTGGTTAGATATTAGTATTTCATGGGACAGTTAAAGCCAGCAAGACTGTTAAAAATATTATAATTCAAGGGATTGAGAATTTAGCAGAGATCCGAAGCTGAATCATCCAGTAGTGAATCGAACAGTGACGATTATTTTGGATTTACCAAACCCACTCAAACACGATCAGCCGTAGATTTAGAACTGTTCAGTTAATTTCAGGATTCAAATAAAACACATTAAAGCTTAGATAGATATCCAAACATAAAAAGTTATTTATTAAATATAACACCATCCTTCCATCGTCAGCTCCTATGGAACGGCTCTTCTGTTGAAGGAGGATTGGCCTTATCTCCAAAACGGAGTTCTTTATCTGACGAAACAGTTCAGCAACTGATATTACTTAAATGTAATGCTGATATAAATAGCTAACTGAAATTTCATTCTATGAAACTTTCTATTTATTTGTAGTACCTAAGTCCAATTGTCATCAAATCCTACATTAGTAATTATAATATACAATTTCATTTTAATGGATGTTTTTGTTGCGATACCAATGATCCTTATCAATTGTCATTATATATCATGTATTTGAAATGTATTTAAAAATATATCTAAATAAATTTAATGTATTTAGTATCTAAATACATTTTTCTCATTTATTTATTACTTAGTATTTAGATACTTTAAATGTATTTAGTGCCCACCTCTGCCGGAATCTAGCCCTAGCTCGACGAAATTCACCGACAGTGAAATCGTTCGGCCACGCCTATAGCTCATGTAGGCATAACGCTTCTGTTTGAGGGCCGCCTAACCCTCGGCTGACCCCCAGTGGAGTGGTTGGCGTGCAAAACGGCAAACGTTCTGGGAATAATAGTTAGGCCCACGGCGATGAGGTTGCCGGAGAAGATCTCAACGGCCTCAACTCCTCGACTGAGATGCGGACCACCGGGCCCGAGCGGGCTCTCAGGCGGTAGTTGCCCAGAAAATGATATTTCAATGGGAAAGTGATCACTATCATGGAGGTCTTCGACTACTTCCCAACCAAAATCACGCTGTGCATCCAAAGAGCACAAAGATAGATCGAAGCAGGAAAATGAAGCGGTTCTTTAGCAATGATGCGGGAAATTAATCCACATTCAGGAGACCTATCTCCAGCTTGTCAATCAGGTCGGCAAGGACTTAGCCCCTGGGATTAATCGAGTATTTCCCAAGATGTGGTGTCTACCGTTCAGATCTCCGAGTAAGAGAAAGGGCCTCGGCAACCATGTCACGACGCTGCGGAAGCCCCCTGCGTCGAAGTCGGCTGACGGTGGTATGTATGCGGAAATAACAGTATACCTTCTATCCAGGTGAAGCGGTACAGCTACTCCCTGAAAGGAGGTATCTAGAGGAAATAGAAGAACGGAGACGTCATGCTGGATGTAAATCGCACATCATCCTGCCCAACCCGCATTCCGTGGTGGTTGGATTGCAAAACCCTTATATCCTGGGAGGGTGGGCAAAGAGCACGCGCACAGCATGGTCTCCTGAAAAAAGATAGCCAACGGGGAACGGGAATAGACGAGCCTCCGCCTGCTCCCTTCAGTTGGTCTGGATTCAGCTGCAATTCCATGGAAGGAATATGCCTTCCATGCCTAGCTCGGAGAAGATGCAGGAGCCCTTTTTGAAGAAAAGACCCTCACCGGTATAGCCGTATGCTTCCAGGATGCAGAACTCTGGGCGCTCTTGGCCGGATTATGCGCTGATGGCGCTGTCGCCTTCGATGACTTATTCAGGGAGGTTAGGCTCGCTATGTGAGTCTTTTCCTCCCTACGCTTCGAAACCCCAGGCAGGCGAGGCTGCTTCAGGGGCAGTGGTCCCTCTTTTAGAAGATCCACCGTCTCCGAACCATCCAGCCTACGACTGACGGTGGAATGTATGTGGAAATGGATATAAGTGTTTCTTGCTCAAGAAACACCACATTGCTTCGAAGAAGCGTGGTGCGGCTCTCCTCATTTAACGCACTTAGCCACACAGAATATGGACTTATCGTGTGCGACCTTGTGCGACTTACGCAGACTCCGGGTAACTCAACTTTGCACGTCTACATGAGCGATTTGTATGGTCGAAGAGGTGGCAGTTGTAGTACCTCGATAGTAGCGGTAGCGATAACGAACTCAACGCACAGACTCATGGAGCTGGTCACAGTCACACGTAACGAAGAGTGTAGGCGTGGGTCTCGAGGCCCCTTCCTGTTTTCTCATCACTCGATCGACATTGACCGCTCCATGGTCGGCCAGCTCTAAGGTGATGTCATCTATGGAGTAGTCCACGAGTTCCCTCGCATAAACCACTCTTTTCAAGAAGTTCATGGTACGGTGTCACACTAACCGGCGTTCCATTAAGTGTCCGAAGAGGTGGCCACCAAAGTAGTTCTCAACCGCTGAACTCCAAAGTTACAACTGTGGCTTGGGTCCCATTTTGGCTATGGGTAAACAACATGTGATTGATAATCTCGAAATCTAAAAGAATTTAGGAAATCTCTGACAGCTAACCGCGCAGTCTCTGAGTATCTAGCAATAAGAGACAGCTCTTGTAGTCGAGTCTGATAGTTTCTATTCTCCGAGATCAGTTTTGCGGCCCAGGCTTGTATCCTCTCCAGGCTATAAATATCATGTGGTTTGGAAAACTAAAAGAACTCTTCATGTAATTTAAGAATTGCCTATCCTTTATTTCTCATTAAACGCCCTCTGAAAAAGTTTAAGTTGCTGCTAATCAGCACACCCAGGCATTTTGCGACATCAGTAACCTCTAGACCCTGCTCGACAGTGCCCATTCAGAATCCGTCTGAGAGCTTGTATACTCGGTGTAGATTACTTTACTATCGTGGTACAACCA
This sequence comes from Ceratothoa steindachneri, assembly GCA_963969495.1. Classification (NCBI taxonomy): domain Eukaryota; kingdom Metazoa; phylum Arthropoda; class Malacostraca; order Isopoda; family Cymothoidae; genus Ceratothoa; species Ceratothoa steindachneri. The sequence continues at coordinate 145,788,193 of OZ018319.1, forward strand.
CTCTATACCATACACTACTATATTATGTGCGGAGGTGGTGACTTAATCACCTACTGCAACGTGAACCGTTGAAGGACTGTTTGCAGGGATTAACGACCGACTAGGAGGTCACACTTGAGGCGTCGGGTTTTAAATACTTAATAATCAGTCAGAGTGCATAAATGGTTGGCGAGATTTACTTGAATAGGCCAAGAGTATCGTTTAACCTTAGTTAAAGATGAAACAACAAAAATATGATTTTATTTCCAAAGATTAAAATAAGAATAATAATAGACACAAGTGAATTATTTAAATTGAGATATTCTCTTGATAATTATTATGAGGAGGGATTCTCAAATGGAATCAAATGACTAATGTAACTAGGCTCAGATCAAAAGGGGGAACTTGACAATACTAATAATGGAGGGGGTTTCAGTATTACGGATCGATGACTTCGAAGAAGGTCTTTCTTGCAATGAGGCGAGTGGGGAACGATCCGATGAGGTAAGTGGGGCACGATCCGAATGAGGCAGTTGGCGCACGATCCGAATGAGGCAGGTGGAGCACGATTCGAATGAGGCAGGTGGGGCACGATCTGAAACAACCTTCCGATGAAGATAACTAAACTTCGAAGATGACGTTCGACGGGGAATTTGGGAATTCTCGTAATCAATGGAGATTTTTTTCGGTTGAATTAAACGAACGGAGGCTGTTGCGCCAATTCAAAGGCTTGCTGTTCACAGAAGCTACCAATTGACTTGGGTAGAATCACGGCTGAAGAAGTCTGCTGTCTGACGAAGGCTCACGGAACGAGGCGATAAGGACGGACTGGATTCTTCGAACTACAGAATAACCCGAATATTTGTATACTCGATTTTGGAGGGGTAGGGGGAGTTTGGAGAAAGGAGTCACAAGCTCCAGCAGTGAAGTGCGAGACGGCGCGGCTCTTTCTCACCTCGTCACCGGGGGGGGGGGGAGGAGGCTTAGGACGAGTTCACAGAATTGGGAAATATCTTCCCAACGTGCTCAAAAGTCGAAAATTTGAGAATGTTTGAACAAGAAATAAAGTCGTTCTTGGCGGGATACCAATAGCACGTGGTCTCCGATAAATTGGGGTGGAGGCGGGTCAGAGGTTGTTCTTTTACATTTACATTTGTATAATTTAAAATTCAGCTGACATGTATATGGGCTGCACCTTCACAATCTGCCAATATTTTGTCATCTTCAAATTTGCCTATTTAACTTAATGACCATCGTTATATATATATATATATATATATATATATATATATATATATATATATATATATATATATATATATATATATATATAATATTGAATACAATATAGCTAACAACCATCTACCGCCTCCTAGACAATCATGTGTCGATCTAGTTCCTAATCTTTTCGTTAGTACTCATCGGTCCCAACATAGTCAAAGGTCTCCGATAAGGTCTTATATGGAATGCATTTTGGAATTTAAAATATAAAATGCCTACCATTACAACAACGATTGTACACTCTTATCCTCTCTTGGACAAACTCCAGCACTTAATTAAGCACGACCCTATAAAGGCCTTGGTCAGGTTGTGTGAATCTAGATACTCTCCGATCCTATCTCCAATTAGTCCCACTTACAAATTTCCAACTATTAAAGTCAGTCTTATCGACCGATAGTTGCTTGCACTGCGTCGGTCCACTTTCTTATATATCGGAGTGTCGGGGTGTCACCTATTCTTTGACCTCACGCAGGACTAGTAACATGAAACCGCCAGGATCAGGTGACCTAAACGGGTTTATCTCTCTTAACCTTTTTTTTGTACTTCACCCGTGTCCGCTCTAATTTCCTCTAAATTATTCACCCCTTTCCCATTTCCCACGCCCTCCCTCCTTGTATCCCCATCACTTTCTCTCTTAAATAACGAGGAAAAGTAATTGTTAAGGACGTCGGGAATGCCAAGGGCTAAATTATGTACTACGCCATTACCATCTTCAAGTGTGGATAGACTATTCCTACTTGAGCTTTAGGCTGTTCAAGTGCACAAATAACTCTTTGAGGTTCTCTTTGCAACAAGAGGCTACAAAGAACCTCTTCGTTAGGCTTGGCCTTCCTAACCAGTAGTTTACTTTGCGAAATGCAAAATACCATGAAAAAGACAGAAATAGAGACCCCCTTCCCCCTTACCCGAAATATTCAAATTAAGTGCCTTTTCCCGTATTCCACTGGGTGGATCTCGAGTCGCTTCCCTAGGCAAAGGTCATTTCTCTATTAGAGAAAATTGCCCCTTTTCATCCTTGCCTTCTCGCATTGTGGGGTGTGGAGCCTCTTTCAACCCTCTTGGCTTATGAATTAAATGCCGTCTGCATCAGACGTAGTGGAGTTTATGTGGAAAAGAGCATCTCACTGTGCCCATTATGGCATTTAATCATTGGTATGGCAGCAAACCTATCAAAATCAGCTTCGGAACTTAGCTCGTTTTCGAAAATAATAATGATGAGCGTGAGGAGTTTTAAAGCCACGAGAAATATAAAGATATAATCCACTTAGACAATAAAAGAAATATTAATACAAGGGTGATGCATTTCAATATAGGAAAAAAATTATAGCCCCTCCATTACTTTCCCACTCATTCAATACATTTTTAAAGAGGATCGATTTCTACCGTTTCAACTTTACCTAACTTATCATTGTAAAATCTAAGGGCACCATAATAATTTACCAAGTTTATTATCAATTGACTCTTGCTTTCGTGGATAAAATTCGTAATGAACTTCAAATTTAGATCTCAAATCTGTTGTTTCCGTCCAAATATATTTTATAATTCTATACTTGATTTCCGCCTAGCAAAATAATCTCTTGGCTTTGGAATCTCTTCGCAGGTAAGCCTTCGTTCACGTATGGACGCGAGATATCGTTTTTTAAATGTCTTTAAGCTCACCAAGGGCGTATATATGTATTTTCTCTTTTAATATTTAATGCAATTTGATTAAAAAGTTTTTGGAAAGAAGTCAAACGAAATCTTGTAATTACTACCTCGTAGCGAATCCAGCTTCAAGTGGCCGTTTGGTCGATGTTCAACCAGATTCCTGTCTGGGCTGCAGAGCACGGAGGATCTCGTCGAAAAACCCATTTTTCTGGAAGAAGGTCTAGTGAGGTTTTCCAGAGGAGCTAAGTTATCGGATAAACCCCCAATAGCTGGTATTCGTAGTGTCCTGAATCGAGGGCCACTTCAGCAATCGGTATTGTTTAAGCTAACTCCTATTCTTTTCACACTTCATAATACTAAGGGGAAGAGTTTTCCTTTCGTCCATCACTTCAATTAGATCGTGAGTTATTTCGCCTAGAACAGAGAAAAACCTTCCATATATACACTGCTTTAGTTTTCCTTCGCTTACCTTTTGTATTTAAAAAGAAAAAAAAAAGTCCTTTCTCCCTACGGTCGAATTTCTTTATTGAGAAAGTTTTTGTTGCCTTCATCATTTATATTTAACTACAGTTCTTTTTGAGACAGCAAATCCTTGCTTTGCGATTTCTTTAAAAATTTTCTCTTTTCTTTAGATATTTGAGAGTTTTTACCTAGAAAACGTTGAGTAGTACCACGATAAGAGGCGATACATTCATAAGGTGTAATTCCCCCTGATGAAATATAAACTTCTATATGGAGGATTGGGAAGGAGTAACTGGATGAAGTGAATGCCCTACATCACAAAATCAAATTTGATTTGCATCGAAACTAAGTCTAAATCAACAAACAAGTTGTTTGTGCCTTCAAGTTTTCAAAGTTAGCAGAAAAGTTGTTCGGCACTTTGTGTTTCAAATTTAATATCGTAGTAAGCGCAATTACTACGCATAGCTACCCATTAAAGGTACAGGAAACACGAGCAAATACTTTATTAAGTTATTATCCTATGTTTTTTTTCTTTCAACATTCGCAATTTTTCACTTGTAACAAGAAGATACCTTACAACCGCATCTGGGACGGGGAGGCTTAGGAGTGAAAATCCAATTTTTCACACGCCTTTGTTTGTATAAGATTTGTGACACATGTTTGAAAATCAGAAGAAGGATGTAAAATTCCTGAATGACCTCTGCGATGCATTCCACCATTTTTTTCCACAGGAGACTTTGACGCAATGGGAAGAAGAACCTTAACTAAGTAAGTGGCTCTTTAAGGAATCCGACTAAGTTCGTGGTTAAGTATGAATCAGCTACGTAAAACACTTGAGGCAAGTTATCGTTAAAAGTCATTATATCAAGTCGTCTTGGGGTTCATTCTAATTTTCGTGAGATATAGCAAACGTTGGTAAATTTTATTACGAAGATTTTCGGACAGTGATTCAAACCTCCTCCTGGAAAAGAAGATTTTGAGACTGATTGACAAGACTTCACTCTACTAAGACTTGACCATTGACATATTCTTTTGCTTCTGTCGGTTAGAGAAGCTGAGCCTCCATAGTTACTCTTAAGGATAGGAGCCATATCTGAACTGCGCGGCTTACTAGGCGAATGCCGAAGCTTAGTCCGGGACGGGTTAGTACCCATGCGAGCGGCGGATCCTTTTGAGTGGAGCAAACATTGTTAGGGCTAGGCGTCAGGCAGGTTGGTAGGGTTCACTGACATGCTAGCGGAATAAGCCAGACGAATAATTGGATTTCAGCTGCACCTTCTAACTTTCTGTTTTCTCGCCTTTTCCTTGCTTTTTCACCTTAGAACGCTAAATGTAGAGAAGGAAGAAGCTCGATTAGAATAATGGAAGGAACGAAAAGGGCCCCTTTTCTGACCATAAAAGGAGTACAAAAACCAGAAAGCACTCTTGTATTCAGCGTGATATTTGGGGAACTAGGAATAGCACTCTTCCGACTCCTAGACTACTCAACCAGCTATATGGCCATTTGTCAAACGGAAATAGATATGGATAACTTACTCAGTGGGAAAGCCACATCAAGCTTCCAGAAAATCGGACTGAAAGCTAAAGTTCCTCCACAAGTGGAGGCCCAAAAGGCCATATACTGTCGACAGATGGATCCATGGATATGGGAGCATACGGCAACGGAAATAAAAGAAGAGATCGAAAAAAGACAAGAATGGGCTAAAGTCAAGGAAGTTGTGAAATTCAGGAACAAAACTAACAACGAAGAGTACATCCATGTTTTTAAAGTTTTGTTCAGAGAAACAGGCATGGCACGTAAAGCGAGGGAGAACGGCCTATTAACATTTAACTTAAAGATAACCCAGGACCAAATCAAAAGCGATGAGTTGATAAATGTTCTCACCTGTTTCTGCTTCTTTGCTTTAGATCAACATATGTATAAGGACTGACCCCCTAAAGATGAAACAAAATTCTCAGAATGCAGCTCAACTTTACACACATGGAAAGATTGTAAAAGCCAAGAAAAGAAGTGCGTGAATTTTGGCGGGAACCATCGCACGATGGCGATGGCTTGTCCCATTAAGAAAGAGATTATCGAGGAGCAGAGGAGAGAGAAGATAAGGCTTGAGGAGAAAGAAAAAAAAACAAACATATGCCAAAGTAGCTAAGGTAACAGCGGAACAAATAGTACCGGCCAAAAATATAATAGAGTTCAAACAAGAAAAATATTTAAACATACTGGGGTGTATACTACATGCTCACGTAATGAACGTTGCAAACCCTGGAGCCTATTCCAAGGAACTTAACAAAATGCTAAGTAATAACGGGTTGGAACCTATGTGGTTCCTGGAGAACCCGCCATCGGCGGACGTATTAAACATCAAATACTCAACGCCGACACCAGAAACCCAAATGCAAGCAGGTGAAAATGAGCCCTCCATCCAATTGACTAGTATCAATCCAGGGTTATAAAGAGATCCTAGACTTAGGAACAAGCAAGCAGAGGAAGAGGAAGAGGGAATGGAAGTAGAATTAGCTGTATCCAAGGCAGGCTGCTCCGAAACTCAACAGGAAAGAAAAGCAATAAAAGAAGCAGGAAACGAGGAAACCCACCACCAAACCCAGAAAGAAAATAAGGAAAAAAGCACATTAATCTGAAGATAGACCCATCTTCATAGAAAACCAATAAGAAAATCATCATAGAAATTAAAATGACCATTTTAAGTACAAATTTGAAGGCCCGTATTCAGATAACGAAGTCCAGAAATGTCTAAAGTGGAGGAATAATAGTCCCGAAAGAGATATGTTTGAATATAAAGAAAGAAGAATTTGAAAAGAAAAGAAGCGGTCGAACAAAGTCTCCTTGCGAAAGAGAGCATAAGAAAGATGAGAGAAAATCTTCACTGGAACAATAAGATACAAGATTGAAAAGAAAAGAAAGCTTAAAATAGCAAGTCACAATGTGTCAAGCTGGGATGCCAAAAGGCACTCGCATTGTACTTCATACTTCAAACTTGACCCTGAGATCATCCTACTAAATGAAATCAACATCAATCCGGAAATAAACCCTAATAAACTTTTTCATTATACAACAATATACGAGACAACAGAAGATATAAACTACGACGGAGTAGCGATAGCCGTCTGAAATGACATAAAATTTACAAGATCGAAAGAATTAGATGAGACCTATTTAGCCATCAAAGTAAAGACTGGAACAGGAGATCTAATAATTGTGGCAGGGTACCAACCCCCAATGAGGGGATATGTGCCTATACATAGCTTCATGGAGATATTTGGACAAAATGAACAAGTATTATTCTTATGAGATCTGAACGCCCGAACAAGAGCCTCAGGGTATACAACCTATTTCAACAACAGCGGAAGAAATGTAGATCTGCTAATAGCAAGAGGCATAGTTGAGAGGATCGAACCGGAATTCCCTAACTACATCGGCGTAAGAAGTGCAACTAAACCAGATATCGTGCTAGCTTCGCCTAAATTCGAATATAACTATTTGATAGAAAGAGGCCCACCCACCATCAGCGATCACGAAATGGTGGTAGTAACATTGTCCGCAGACGCTATACAAATAAAATACCCAGTAAGAAAAAGCTTTAAAAAGGCTAACTGGCGCGGCTACACCGAGGACTTAGCAAATTACCAGCTACCAGAACTAAACAATGTAACCCTAGGAGAGATAGATGAGGCACTAAATAACATGAAGAAAAAGCTGATAGATACAGACAAAAATTATATACCAAGAACAACGTTTAGAACATTGCCACATCATCAGTTTACACCGCAATTTTCAGATTTGGAAAGTAGATATTTAAACCTAAGAGATAAGATAGAGCGAGTTGGTCCAGAAAGAGGTGATAGATAATGACTCTTCAACATTAGGACGGAAATAAACACAACAATTATGACAGAGAAAGGCATAAGATGGGACGAGATAATAGATAGGATAGACTCCGAACTAAATCCTACAAAATTTGGCGAAAGATCAGCATGGTGAGAGGAAATAAAAAGCCGATAACAAAAAAAGCCATCAAATACAATGAAGTAGATGCGCTAGAACCAGAACAAATTGAGGCCGCGTTTAGAGAACACTGGTATAATGTGTTCAATATATCACCTGAAGAAAATGAAGATTTTGACCGCGACCATGAACTTAGAATAGTTGAAGAGATGGACAGAAACGGAGGAGAAGTGACACCCAATCACTCTGCTTCTGATACAGTAATGACGTAACAAGGAGTAGACCCAATAACGCTTGAGGAATTTAAAAATACTCTAAACAAAACCAAGCAAAGAACTCCTGGAGACACAGGGATATCCCGCGAAAACCTCGTAAGAGCGCCAGATGTATTCTTTGCCAAAATAGTAGAAATCTTCAATGCGGCAATAAGTTCCGGGTATTTTTCTGACGCTCTGAAAAGATGGAAAATAGTATTTTTGCCAAACCAGGCAAGCCTCCTGACCTACCAGGAAACTTAAGACCGATAACTCTTCTAGAAACAGTGGCCAAACTACTTGGAAAATTGATCTGCAGGAGATTGAGCCAACACCTAAAAGACAACGATCTAATTCTTAGCCATCAACACAGGTTCAGGAAAGGGAGAAGTAGCGAGACGGCACTGGCTTTAATAGTAGAAACAATAGCCAAAGCCAAATATGACAGAAAATACACAGATCTGGTTTTAAGAGACGAGCAGAAGGCTTTTGATAAGGTCTGGAGAATAGGCCTAAAATACAAGGTAAAAAAATTAGGACTTTCACCTATCCTAACAAAATGCATATGTGACTACATCACAGACCGCACAGCATTCATTAACATAGAAGGATATCGAGGACCCGATTTTGAAATCAATCAAAGCGTTCCACAAGGAGGATGTCTCAGTCCGACGTTATATAACATATATACAGATGACCTTCCAAATCCAATCTACGACACCATCAAATACGTTCAATTCGCATGCGACATCTCGATAATCGTTAATAGTCCATACAAGCACCCACCAACAGTAGCCAGAATCCCTGCTGCAGAAATGGAGAACATAAATAATTTTGAAAAAAAATGGGAGATAGGGACAAACGCAAACAAGTCTACCATTATTCCTATAGGGCGAAGTAAAACATCACAAGTAACGATTAACGAAGAAAGGTACAGATACCAAAAGGAAGGCAAGGTCCTAGGACTAAAGATAATTTCAAACGGGCACCAAAAGAATCAGACTAGCAAGAGCTAACTTAGCGAAACTTTACCAGTTAAAAAACCTAAATACAAAAAATAAAATCAAAATATACACCCTTTTGTGTAAATCACTATTATTATATCCCGCAATTCCACTCAGCAATCTAAATAAAACCAACAATGTGAAATTACAGAGAGTACAGAACAGCGGCGTACTATTAATTACAAATAAAAGAAGGAGAGAGCGCAAGAAAAAGATAGATCTGCACTATGATATAAAGATGGAACCAGTAAATGTATCCCTACATAAATGAGCAGTCAGAATATGAGACAAACTAGAAATACTTCTAGACGAAGAAGAATAGAGGAAGATGAAGATCCCAATAGAGCATAGAGCAATCAATAGAGGAAATTTTAGGAGCGGAAAACCGTTAAATGGAGCTAATCAATCACCAATATATAGACAGTGAAGTATAGAGGAATTATAAACTAGCCACACGGAAGACCAGGCGAACGTATAAAATAAAGTCGCCTTTCGGAGAAAGCGAGAGGATCGAGCCACATGAGGAGAGGCAGGGGAACGTTAGCCGGCTGACTAACAGTCAAACGGCCTACCTTTTTGATCTCCCCGACGCATAGGTAGTCGGAAGCGAGCTGCTGTGCCAAGGTGGCCAATAAAGTCCATTACGCAGCGCTCAAAGCATCCGATTACCTACGAGGTACGGAGGACCGCGGTTAAATCGCCACAAAAAGCGGTGCCAGTTCGAAAAAAAAAACACCAGGAATTGTGACGGTCGTCGGTGCCTCTAATTATGAAGCTGAACTGGGCACCGTGATGCCACCCTCCCCTTACCCCTTGCTCTCTCCTCTGCGGCCTCGCCCCTTCCTCCTTAGATGGAGCGGTCGCCAGGCTATAAATAAGCCCCATAAGGGAAGAAAAGTATTATTCGGTGAGAGACGATAGAGGACCAGATCGAGGAGATCGGTCCTTCACCCAGTTCGAGATCATTCTTCTACTACTTAGAAACGTCAGGTTTTGTATCGGTGCCAGACCGAAGTATCCTTTGCAGACTTAAAAGAAGTCTGACTGTATCACAATTCCTAGTGCCAAACAGGAATTTCGCAAGTAAGAGTAGAGATTATTATTCGGTGAGAAACGATAGAGGACCAGATCGAGGAGATCGGTCCTTCACCCAGTTTCGAAATCATTCGTCTACAACTTAGAAACGTCACGTTTTTATCGGTGCCAGTCCGAAGTATCCTTTACAGACTTAGAAGAAGTTTGACTGGAGAAATGAAAACCCGCTCACCCTCGAGTGACTCTCACAGCGCAATCTCCGTAAGAGTGAGAGGAGAAGAACTCATCCCCAACGAAGTTTTTTTTTAAGTACATTCAAAATCACCTCGTATACCCATAAATCCAGTTGGGCAACCCCTCGAAGAAGACTAGGATACAAAAAGGCTTCAAGAGCACTCAGAAGAGTACTCCTTGAGCTAGATAGTACAACTTCTCCCTCCGCTTTTTAACGTAAAACTGAAGAATTTGACATCGGGTCCCCTACTTCCCTCCCATCTCGTGAAAAAAACTACTATCGGCCGCTGCAACCCAACGAAGCGCGATAAAAGCAATATAGTGACATCCGGCAACATCTGATCCTTTCGTTCATGTAAGTCAGAATGACCATTTATATTTGTATTGATTTAGTATGAGTTTAATACGGTACTCAAATTAACTGAAGTAAAAAAAATTGTTAGTGAACCCCGTCATATTTACCGTTAGAAGAGTGAAACTTAAATTGGAGTTTAATGCTAATCTAAAAGTGTCACTATAAAATAACTAATCAGCAATTGGTTTGTTTACTTGGAGCCTATTTTGATTTGGGCATGATTAGCTTCTGAAATAGACTCGGTTTCAAGCATAGTTAGACCAGTTAGACTTATTATGTGATTGTAAATATTTTATTTTGGTAGTTAATTGATAAATTTAAAATATATATTTATTTTTGGATAATTCTGGTATTTCAAAGGATCCTTTACGTGTTTAACTGGCTCTTTCCTTAAAACGGATTAAACGCTGTGGCACTCTCAATAATACAGGAGTTAAATCCCACTCAGCCAATATAGAAGTAATATGGTCTTTCATAAGTAATAGGGTCATACTAGCGCGCTAAAGTCATTGGACATATACATTTTCTGACAAAAATAGAAAAATAAAGAAACAACAACATTTATACGACATGAAGGAATCCCTACAGAACTGCAAACAAAGCATAAAGAGTTAAAAACATCTGCGAAATATTTAAATAGAAAAAAAAAAAATTCTTAAAAGAAGAATAGGTGCATGAGAGCCCCAGCAACCTGCACTAATTCGTACTCATTCCATTTCACCACTGTACCCTAATGATTACTATCCATTCTACTCGAACTATATACTTCTAACTTTTAACTTTTTCAAGACGTTCTTTCATTCAATCCGATTCTGACTCCACACATTTCATCCGTAAAGGAGGAAAGAATATATCAAGACGCTCAAAAGATGATCGAATAAGATCGAAAGATTAGCAATTTAGTTTGGTTTTTCCTAAACACATTCATTTAAAAGAGAGATGAATCCAGGACAAGTGATCCACCATCTACAAGATGGAATAAAAATGACCATTAGAAGAATAGAAAGTTGCCAAAGAAAATTAATTAAGGCGAAATACAAAATGGTCTTCAACATTTGAATTCAAGAAAGACTGCTACCTATCTACACTAATATATATATATATATATATATATATATATATATATATATATATATATATATATTCTGCCTTAATAATACAGGATGCAAATAATGCCAAAATTCTTTGCAAGTGGAAAAAGAGGCAAGGGATTGGAATCAAACTTTCCTATTTTAATGAAAGGGAAATATATTTGTCTATACATAAAAAAGATGCTTTGATACTTGAATGCTCTAAATAAATGGTATATCCGATTGCTACGTGTGTATGTTAGTATGTGTATGCAATAGCGGGTCTCCCTCCCATCAGAAATACCACTTTAGGAAAGTTTCTTTTGAAACTTATCATGAGCATCCTCATCAACTTTTCATTTCTTCCCGGGTTGATTGATAATATTCTTTGTCCGTCCCAGGGGTCTTTCATATACTTGGGCTTCGTCACTGGATTCAAGACCTCCTTATCTTGTACCCCTTTCAAGGATCTTGCATAGTTAGGATCCTTAGAACGAATCCGTATATTGCAGAAGCAACCCAGGGAGCTATGCATCCCTGACCCCGCCCCTGACCCAGCCCCCACTCGCAACCTAATCGAGGCGAAAAAATGGATGCAACCGTAACAATTCACTTTTTCGACTTGGATTTTCGGCTTGACGGAAAATCAGCTTAAGCAAAGGATGGCGGTCACGATGGTAACGCATCACCGAGAAACGATATTTGAAACACGAGTGTGATCGCGGCCATGGTGTGCTCATGAGCTGACTGGCGCACAACTCTCTGAACTACTCTTTCACGCCCTCTTCTCCGAAGGAAAGTCTTTTTGCAGGATAACATTTAAGAAACAGGTCCAAGTCTCGCCAAGGACAACGGGGGTTGACACGCATAAACCTGATCCATAGCCAGAGTCCTCGATCTATGCGGGTTGGGTCCTTCCATTTCCTAGTTTAAGCATTGTTTTTCCTACATTTTCCGGTGAGCTGGGGGTAAGGACGCATCAGCGCCGGAAATATGCCTCCGTTTCCCACCCATTTATTGTGTTTTATGAACAGGCATCTTTATCAATTTCCCGTGCCAAATTCGGTCTCTATAATATTGGGGATCCCTAAACAGTCACATCGCTCGCTTTCAGAATTTATCCCAGAAGACCTCAAACACCACTAAACCTCTCCATGCACACGGAAAAATATCTCTTTTCCTTTCTCACAAGCCCGTTCTTTCCAAACAAACACCTTGCTTCTCTGCTCTAAACATGCATCGGAAGTAACATTTCATCTCACATCGCCCCCATTTATGATTTATTCTCCGAGAAGAAGACTCCAAACAAACCCCCACACCAAACCTCTACATAAACAAGGGATAAGACCCTTTTCCCATTTTTACAAGGGTATTCCATGCACGCAAGCCCCTTCCCTCTCTGTCCAAAACATGCCTCAGAAACAGATTAATTCTGGGAATCATTTCTCGGAACTTAGAAGAACCGCGTCCTAAGAATTCTTTCTAATGGCGAATTCTTATTGCGAAATGGAAATCGCTACAATATTCATGTCTATTTAGAAACTGAATTCATCCGTGAATGGGAAGCCGAAGTTTATAGTAAAAACACAATAGCGAATCCCCAAAAGAAATTACCATAAAGCAGTAAAATACAGCCGGGGATTTTGTGGGCTAAGTATATGAGTTTGTTGGGACTTAGAAATGGGAAATTTGCTGACGATTTACTAGCAAAGGAAGGTTCCCTTCAATGCATATCAGGTGGGGGAGGTAGGAGAATTGCGTGACTTTAGCTTGTGATGGGCGCTAGAATATATCTTCCACACATTTTCACTCCCCTTAAATTCACCCTTTTATAATCTATGCAATTTTCCCCCATTTTTAAATGAATATATAAAAATAGAACTAAATGAAGGATATAGCACTTTTATAAAGAGGAGCAAAGGGAGAGCAAAGAAAGAAACAAGTAAATGAGTTAAAATTCTTGAGGAATTCACAAGATATCACCGACAATTTATAGGCTCTTCCTCTCATAAAGATCTAGTTAAAAAATGCCACATGGATTACTAGAGTCAAGAACTCCGTCACAATTCTCCCCCCTCTCTCTCATTCCTTTATTAAACAAAACCCACGCATAACAAAATCTTCTATATTTCCTCTTATATAAATCCCCCACCTCCCTAAACCCAGCCTTAATTAAAACTTTAATCGATACGAAGTCATCTATTCAAGTTCAACTTAATTTAACGTCATTTCCTCGTAATGAACGCGCAACTGAATTCATCCACTCATAGCCCCTATTTGTTTTCCTATCAGAGATAACCCCCTCCCTCCCTCCTGTAAAATCCCAGGCGTCATTCAATCTTTATCAAGACCAAATCGAATCTAGCCGCATTTCGACGTCTGAAAAATCACCCTCATTTATTGGGTGGAAACTCTTTCGACCACCATTATGTCAAAATTGATAGACTTCTAACCGAATTAAGAACAAGCCAAAAACTATAAGAGCCATTCGAGGCTAGTTCAAAAAGATGGTAAAGGAGGAAAGTCAGTCAGGGGGTAAGGATATGTAGAGGAACAGAGCATATGGCTGAGGAATGTGTTTTACAGCTCTTATTTCTGTAGAGTTATATTTGAAAGTATTATTTATCGATTCAATTCTTAAAAAGCCAGTGGTATTTTCAATCACATTTATATGCAAGGTATTCCACATTTGTGCTATCTTCTAAGATTTTTTTTTGTTATCGCAGAGTTAATTCTTTTATTTAATATCTCTCAAGCGCTATTTCTCGTTGCAGAAGATTGGTTGTATTAGTATATTGCATATGTTTGGTTCGAACATAAAATAACATGAAAATATTCGTCTCTAATTGGTTGTTGATAATTATACCGTCATAGTTTCTTATATTCATGTCCAGTGGGATTTTTTTTTCAAGTCGTCGGATTACAAATGGAACCAAGGGACCATAACGAACATAACTTTTCATTAACCACTAATCATCAATAGGTCTTTATTTTATAATGGTCATTGAAAAAAAGGCGGATGGCGGATACTTTATTCTTACATACGAAGAATCATACGCAATATATACCTCCGACTTTGTAAAGCGAGTTTCATCGTTTTTGCATCGTTCTTCACTCAAGAAAGAAGTCACAGAAGAGACCTCAACTGTCAGACGAGACAATTACTGGACTCTCCACAAAAACGCACTCTTACTTTCCTGTCCACTCTCTTTAGGGCGAGTCGGGTAGGAAAGCTTGAAATCTCCTTATACCTACTTGTGCGGGAGCCTTATCTGAACCGGGTGGCTAACTCGGCGTAGGCCGAAGCTTAGCTCGGGACGGGTTAGATCCTGTGTGAGCGGCGGACACAAGTCAGGTGGAGCAAACACTGTTAAGGCTAGGGTATAGATGGAGAATACCGACTCGCCAGCTGAATAAGCCGATGAAAAAAAAGAAAATAACCGGTTAGTAAGAAGATGGACACCACTAAACAGGTCCCTTTGCGCATCTAAAAGGGCGCGCAAAAACCCGACAGGACAAACGTATTCCGAATTATCTACGAGGGGCTCGGTGTAGTGCTAGTTAGGCTACTAGACTACATTAATTCCTACATTGTAATTTGCCAAAACGACCAAGATGTGGATAAAATTCTTTCGAAAAAAGCTACGGATGAACTAACAAAGATTGAATTAGAGAATAAAGTGCCCCCGCAAAACGAATATGGCCATGAAGGCGAGGGGATCGGATATTCTCGCGTTTAATTTAAAAATCACACCTGATAAAATAAAGACACGAATTCATCAGCATACAAACTTGCTTCAACTGTTATGCGCTTAAAAAGCACAACACAAGGGACTGTCCGATCTAAGAGATTAAATGGTGTTCTGACAATGGCAATGGCATGGCATGCTCGATGAAGCGTGAATAAATCAGAAATAAGAAAAGAGAGAGGCCTAAAGCAGAAGAAGAAAAACAGAATCTTACATTCTCCAAAATCGCTAAAGCTACAGCCGAAAAAATCCAACCGGTGAAAAACTTATTATACCCTCACACGTGTTGAATGTAGCAAACCCGGGCTCATATTCACCAAAATTAAACATAAAGTTAAAAAAAAATGGTTTAGACAAAATGTGGTTCTCTGAAAACCCTCCATCAGCGGACATACTAAGCGTTCAGTATAAACCAACAAATTTAGACAAGACCCAAGAACAGAAAAATACCTCTACCCAAGAGAAAACCACAAAGGCCAACTGGGCAACTAAGGAAGACTACGCAAAAAAGACAAGAAGAAGGGATGGAGATAGAAGTCTCTACAGGAAACAACACCAATATGGAAACCAACAAAGCAAACCAAACCCAAGAAGGATCGAGCTCAGTTCCCTCTCCAAAACTTATGAAAGAAAGAGATGAGGAACAACAAAGCTTTAACTTAAAGATTTACGCCTCTAAGAAAAAGCCCTTCCCCGATAACAACGATGATCTAGCACAAGGTATTAAAAAGGGACACTATAAATACGAATACGAAGCCCCATATACATAACACAAGATATTCACAATGATTACAGCAGGCAACTTAGAATCCCGCATGATCTATGTTATACGCTAAAGAAAGAAGAATTAAAAAAAAAAAAATGTGGAAAGACAAAATCGCCCATTGAGCGTGAAGCGTATAAAGCAGAGAGAAGAGGAAGCCGGGAAGAAAGAAAACATAAATAATGGCCCATGTAAGAAAATTAAAAATAATAAGCCACAACGTAGCTGGATGGAATGAGAAGAGATTCTCTCTGCGCAACGCATATTTATAAGAAGACCTGGATATCATTCTACTAAACGAGATCAACATCGACCCAGAAATAAATAAAATCTATATGTTTAATTACACTATAATTACAAAAACCACAAATGACATTAATTATGACGGTGGCGCTATGGCAATCCGAAACGAAATAAGCTTAAAAAAATTCAAAGATCTTGACGAAATAGCAATCAGCATTAAAACAACAACAGGCAATCTAATAGTGACAACGGGCTACCAACTCCCAAGGAGAGATTTCTAACCCCTCCACAACTTTACAGAAATCTTTGGCCACAGAGACAAAACAGTCTTCATGGGTGACTTATATGCCCGGAATAGAGCCTCTGGCTACACTCAGAACTACGACAGAGTCGGAAGAAACCTTGATCTATTATTGTAAAGTGGAATAGTAGAACGTCTAGGGCCGGAATTCCCAACTTATCTGGACAAAAATAGAGCTACAAAACCACATATAGTTTTGGCAACCCCGAACCTTCAGTTCAATTACAACATAGAAAAACTGCGGCACGTGAAAGGCCTACTAATAGAGAAAATAGCACTAGAAAGAAACAAAAGGTGGGACCTTTTCGTGGAAGCCATAAACGATGAACTAAATCCTACCAAACTATTGCAAAAATTTAACATCGCCAGGGAAAAAAGAAAGCCGGGGCTGAAAATCAAACCCTAAAATGAAGATGGAAAGGAAAAGGAGCCCCATGAAATTGAAGAAGCGTTCCGAGAGTACTGGAGGAGGGTTTTTGATATCTTCTCCAACGAAAACGAGGATTTTGACGGCGACCACGGTGCAAGAGTGGTAGAAGACTTTGAGCAAAACCGTCAAGAAATAGTCCTCAACATAGCTGCTTCACCAACACTACTAATAGAGCAAGGGATCGAACCAATCACCCTACAAGAAATACAAAGAACGCTCAAGGCTACTAAACAGAAGGCAGCTGAGGCATCAGGGATAACAAAAGAAAGCCAAATACGCGCACCAGTTACCTTTTTGTCACAACCAAATAGCAGCAGTATTTAACGCCTCTCTAAGCGCAGGATACTTCCCAGATGCACTAAAAAGGGTGAAGATTATCTTTCTACCAAAACCTGGTAAGCCACCAAATAACCCAGGAAACTTCAGGCCAATAACACTACTGGAAACAGTAACAAAATTAATGGAATGGAGAGAGCCATAAACGATAGATTAATCAAGTACGTGGAAGAGAGAACACTGATTCCAAACCATCAGCACGGATTCAAAAAGAACAGGAATACCGAGATAGCCCTGGTCATTCTGGTAGAATCAATTGCAAAGGCCAAATACGATAAAAACTATACAGACATCATGCTCAGTGACATCCAAAAGGCGTTTGATAAAGTTTGGAGGATAGGCCTGAAATATAAAGTCAAGAGACTAGGGATACCCTCTGCCCTAACCGAATGCCTGGGCTACTATGAAATAGACAGGTTGGCGTTCATCTCAATAGCAGGCTTCGATTGCCCAGACTTCAAAATCCTTCAAGGTGTCACCCAAGGGGGCTGTATAAGCCCAACACTTTATAGTATATATATATATATATATATATATATATATATATATATATATATATATATATATATATATACAATGGATTTACCAAGGCCTGTCCACGATACAACAACATATATCCAATTCGCCGACGACATATCGATAGTGGCGAACACATACAGACATCCCCATCCATGGCCAGAATCACAGCGGCCGAAATTGCTAATATTAACGAATTTGAGCGAAAGTGGAAAATTCACACAATCTAGAAAAGTTTTCCATTATTCCAGTAGGAAAGCGCTTTACCTCAAGAGTAGAGATTGAAGAAAAAAGATACCACTACGTAAACGAAGGGAAGGTACTCGGGCTAAAAATCACCCGGAATAGCTATGGCAAACACATTGTGGATAGAATTAATCAGGCAAAAGCACATCTAACAAAACTATTCCAACTTAGAAACCTAAAGAGAGAAAACATAATGAAAATATACAGCGCTATCTGCAAAGCCACGTTGCTCTACCCAGCTATCCCAATGAACCGTCTCCCGAAAACAAGCGCAATGAAACTTCAGAGAGTACAAAATTCAGTGGTATATATAATCACTAATACAAGACGAGAGAACGTAAAAATAATACGAGATATTCAAAACGAAATAGAACTTCCAAACACAAACGTGTCCTTATACAGAAGAGCTTTGAAGGTGTGGGAAAAACTGGATCGTATAATGAACGAAGACGAAAAAAGAGCGATCGAAATCCCGCATGACCACAAACGTAAAGATAAAGAAGGAAATGAGGGGCGTAGAAAACACTATTCTGCATACTGGGGAGAAAATGGCGCGTTAAAGCTACCAGAAACGGATTGCAAAGTTGAGTACCAAATATTCATTGCCGCATTTCAAATTTAAGACAAAAATGTTAATGCACGGGGCGCTAATTTAAGTACAACATTTTCATGCACGGATTACAAAAATGTTCGCAAAAGTATTACTGGTTTGAGTACAAAATGTCCATGTAAGAAGTACAATTTCGAGTACATCATGTTCACATACGGAGTACTAAAAGGAATACAAAATGTTCATCTCCGTGGTACAAATTTGAGTACAAAATGTTCGTGTAAGGAGTGCAATTTCGAGTACATCATGTCCATATACGGAGTACTAATAGGGATACAAAATGTTCATCTCCGGAGTACAAAATGTTCATGGGTGGAGTACTAAGTTGAGTTAAAATGTTTATGCATAAAGTTAAAAATGTTCAGGAACAGAGTACTAATTTGATTACAAGATGTTCATTACTGAGTACTATTTTGAGTATATCTTCGCTTACGGAGTACTAATTTGTTTAGAAAATGTTCATGTACGGAGTAACAATTTGAATACATAATGGTCATATACCGTGTACAAATTTGTGTACGAAATTTTCATGTTCTGAGTATAAAATTGAACACATAGTGTTCATATACGGAGTACTAAGTTGAGCCCAAAAGATTCATGTACTGAGTACTATTTTGAGTACAAAATGTTCATACAACGGAGTACTAATATGAGTTCAAAATCTTCCTGTACTCAATAACAATTGTTTAGATTATAAGTATGAAACGCGTTCGGATGAAAGAATGACGTAATGAGTGGATCGATAGTTGTCGATCCAGATGGACGTTGATCAAGATGGACCGGAGGTAATTTCCGACTTTAGAGTATATATTAAAATTGAAAAAACTTATGACTATGGAAATATTTAATCCTAGAACCTCATTCAATCTCTCAACAAGCTTATAAATACAACGCTTGTAAAAATCCTTAGGTTTTGATGCAAAATATGAATACAAAGCATTTTCAATTCTCTTCTCTTGGTGTTAACCTAAATCCATCCAAATGGTACTGTAATCCTCTAAACAAGTAATAATCAGAAGAAGCTATGCTGAGATAGTAAGGAAAATGCAGTAATATTTCTCTCCGAGTTCCTCCAAGAGATCTTTGGTCATTCGATCTGTGTGAGGACGGGCATTAACCTGATGGAGGATTACAGCCCCTTCTGTTGACTAAGGAGTGTCGCTTATAACCGAAAAGAGCTTACAAATTACGAGGCTGATTATAGTAGAGATTAGCAGTAATTGTTTAATTGTTGTCTAACAGTTCGTAATGGGCAATTCTTTCAATATCCCACCATACATTCAACATGGTTTTTGGGGGTCGAAGTCCATGTTTCCAGACCTAAACTTATTGAACCAATTTTGTCTTAATATATAATATATATATAATATAATATAATATATATATATATATATATATATATATATATATATATATATATATATATATATATATATATATATATATGCGCATATCTATTGGCAGCAACACATTTCAAATTTTGTAATTTACGAATTTTTACACGTTACTAGTTCGAAATGTACATATTTATTTATATTATATTTAATTTATTAACGTGAAAGAAATATATTATAATGTATAATTAATAATAAAACAAATTATTAACATTGATCATGGTGTTTATTAGAAAAACACAAGATGCAAAAGTATTGTCAACATTCCTAAATCTTATATATATATTATTGTCAACTATAAATTAATACTTAATATGACATCCTTTATCAGCCACCACAGCAATCAGACGTTTCTTGTAGGTATGAACAAAGATTTGCAGGTTTTAGTATAAACTTTGCTCCATTCTTCCATTGCTAAGCTTTCAACTCTTCGATCCTACTTGGTAACCTCTTCTGAACACGTGACTTCAGTTCTTTCCCTAAATTTTGAATCAGATTGAGATGTGAACTTTGAGAAGGCCATTTCATCCCTTTCAAGCATTGATGGGAAAAATATTTCTGCGTTGATTTGCTCATGTGTTTGGGATCATTATCCTGTTGGAAGACGAAACCTCTGCCAAGACTAAGCTTCTACGCCGATTGTTTCACATATTCCTCCAAAATTCGCTGATATCCCATGGAATTCATAGTGCCTTCTATCACACAAATTGAGCCAGTACCTGAAGCAGTCAACCACCCCCACAGCATGACGGAACCATTTCCGTGTTTTACAGTAGGTATGATGTCCTTTTACATCAGAGCTTCTCCAGATTTTCTGCAAATGTATTGGTGGTCGCTTATGCCAAACAGCTCGAGCTTAGTCTCGTCTGACCATAATATTTGCTTCATTGTCATCAAGATGTTCTCTGGCAAACTCTAAACGTCTCTTTTTGTGAACTGTCTTCAACAGTAGTTTCCTTCTTGGTACACGTCCATAAAGACCCTCACAGTTCAGATAACGTCGCACTGTTGACACGTCCACGATTGTTCCACTACTAGCCAGATTTGCTTTCAATTCCTTGGAAGTGACTTTTGGATTCTTGTTGACAATTCGAACACACGAACGCACATCTCTGTCAGTTATTTTCCATGGTCACTCTTTCCGCACATGAATAACAGTAGTCCCGTTAGCCCTAAATTTTACAATAATATTCCTTGCAGATAAAATTTGGATATTCAAACTTGCAGAAACTTTTCTATATCCATTTCCTTGGCTGTGCAGCTCAATTATACGCTTCCTGTATGCTTCTGAGTGTTCGGATGTCTTCACCATGCTTCTATTTCAAAATTATTGTAGCGTTAATTCTTCAGCCGTGTCTAATAGCATAATTGACACCCCAAAAGATTAACCGTGCAAGTTCCCTAACTGTCCTGGATCAGTCTAGAATATTCCATCAGTCATTCTCAAACATTCTTTACCACTAATTAAATAATTTGATTTGTTAAATCAGTATTATGTAAACGTTGCCAATAATTTTGCTTCTTGTGTTTTTCTAATTAACACCATGTTTAATGTTAATAATTTGTTTTATTATCATTTATACATTATAATATATTTCTTTCAAGCTAATAAATAAAATATAGTATAAATATGTAAATTTATAACAGGTGACGTATAAAAAATTCGTAAATTACAAAATTTGAGATGTGTTGTCAATAGATATGCGCGCAACTGTATAGACTATAATATAAAAGGAAAACAAATTAGAAAAACGAATAAAAGAAGGGAATAATTGGAAAAGACCAATAGAACTTTGAAAGAATAAATCCTGAAGATTGAGATACAATCGAATGAGATGAGAGGAAATTAAGGAAACAAATATGCGCTCACTTTTTAGTGAGTTATCTCAAGTTCTCAACCTGAATCCTTGTACGACGGTTACTGTACAAAGATACACCCACCAGTTCTCATTGCAGCCCTCAGAGAGACTTCCAGCTGATGATGATTAACAAGAGCGAATTAGAAATTAAAAAAACATATTTATTTTATGGGAGAAACTCTTCATTTCGGTTAGGCCTTGAATAAAAGGATCGCAATTCCAGATAAAGATCATCAAAGAGACACCTGAGGAATTCGATCCGTATTGAATTCGATTCTTTAACCTACTACCGTGAGAAGAGGTACTCTCGTTGCTGACTAGCTGAAATGGGTAAAAACATAAGCAATTAGAATATAATTAAAAAATGTGGACTTATAGTTCAACAACATAAGTCCCTTGCCCCCCCAAAATATGGGATCGTCGGTCCTCATATACAGAAAAATTACATCCCTCCCCCCCACACCCAAGCCCTTCCTTTGGCATTCTAGTGAAGCAGAAAGTTGTCTATCGTCTTTACCGTGCCAATATCTCTCTGTCTTGGAGCATCACGTCCATTAAGGGCTCATCTCTCCCTGTTACATAGGATCTAAATCCTACTCCACCTCAAACTCCCCTTCATGCACTCCAACAAACACAGTATTATAATCCATTTGTTTTTCTCTCTCTTCTTTCTCTTAGACACTCGATGATATCATCAGGTCCTATTTTACGCGGTTCTTTAATCTTTCACACATAAATTTCTTCATATATTCTTTCCACACGCCCCCAACAAGGAGAGGCAGGAATAACATGGTGTAGCTGGCATCTGGTGGATGTTGTTCATTCCAGGCTCAAATCTTTTTAAATGAACAACACCTATATATCTTGCACACATTTTCACTTCCTCTCACCTCACTTTCTTTACAGATTTCTCCTTGCAAACCTTCCGTAGGAAATGCAATATCTCCCCGAGTCTATTCTCAACTTTTCTTTTCAGTGTTTCGACAAAGGAAGCATCACAAAGGCTCCCATAGTTATCTCTGTCCCACCAATGCTTTCAATCTAATTGGAAAAGTTAAGAAATGTATTTTCATTTCCCAAATATTAGGTTAATCGAAAAATATTTTAATCTTTTCAAAAAGGGCAGAACCCCTCGAATGCCAGTAGTTCAATTAATATATTTATCAAAAATTTAATAAATATCAATAATACCTGCAGACACAGAGAAAGCAATTTTTCGATTCATGTTTAAAAAAATCCGCCTTTTTTCGCGGAAAAACATTTTCAACTCCCTGTTGGTTTCTAAATGTTCAGCTGCTAAAGAAATGTTGTAGTAAACAATTGGGTGAGTGCTAAATAAATATCTCATTTTATTTTATCTTTTCCTGGGTTTGTCCTGCAGAGTTAGTCCTTGCATTGTAATGCTGGAGAACAACACATTCTCTGTTTGCTAAAGCTGTTCATTTTCGATGTAATGATTCGTTTACATGATCATGTTGGTGGCAATAAACTTCTGCAGTAATGCTCGTGGATAGTTGAATAGATCAGATTTAGTTATAACGCCAAATCTCTGACGCTTCAAAGAGGATCTAATTCAACACTTTCTTTCAAAAGATCGTCATCCAATATGGCTTGTCTTTCAGAAAGAGCCCTATAGGAGAATTCCACCTACTGTGGGGCATTTACGAGTCTTTACTGGATGATGATACACTCCACATGTCATTTCTAATGCCTGCATAGCAGTAGTAACCCATAAAACTCACATGAGAAACAATGACAAATATGTTGCTCTTTAAATTCCTCATCTTACATTGGTAGATGATGACCTTAAATAAGAACCACACGGTGCCAGATAAAAGGGATGAGAAACGAGGTCTAAAAATTATTTTCTACCATTTAAACATGGCATTTCTCGACATGGTGTCTTATAATACATACCAGTCAAATATGTAGTTACTTTCCCTGAACTCTAATATATTCGATATTCCGATTCATACATTTTTGTCTCACCAAATACAGATAACCAGACGATTTTTGCAGTTGCTACACACCATATTATATCTTGCCAAGGCAAAATATATTCAGGTTTCAAGACATTCGTCCCTATGAGGTTCAGAGCATAACTTGTGCAAGAGTTTGATGTAGTTAAGATCTAAATAACGCGTGGAAATGAGGGCATACTTGTTATAGTTGGAGTAATTGTTTGTAACAGTAAAGAATGCGTTTATGTGTTGACAACTTTCCGAAAAAACATTTGTCTCCTTGCTGAAATTCAATCAACTCAAGCACTTAAAGGAGACGATAAATTCGATGAAGATACGGCATAAAGGAAAAAATATGGGAGGACAATACCAACGTAAACCACATAGACACTAACACCACGAAAATACAAACAACATGATTCAAATTATATCTCTAAATAAGTAAATTATCCCTCTCATGGGAGCCAACAAAATGTCCCCAAATTCCATATCTTTATCGTGGGAAATTAATTTTTTATTATAAATTTCTAAATGACTTTCCAACAACAAAACAGTGAAGAGGAAGGGGTGGGGGAGATCTTTACTTGATCAATACAGGGGGGCGATCAATAATTATTGCAATTCGGATATAAGGAAACGGAGATATGAGGAAAAGTGTTTTATTATTTTTCAATATAACTACCCTCGACTTCAATGCACTTGCGCCACTTGTCCCTGAGACTTCGAATTCCCGACAACCAGAAATCTCCCGACTGCTGTTCAATCCACTCCTGGACGGCGAGCTGGACATCTTCATCGTCCCCAAACATGCGTCCACGCAGTGCCACCTTGAGCTGGCGAAATAAAAAGTAGTCGCTAGGAGCCAGATCTGGATTGTAGGAGACTTGGTGGAGCTCCTCAAATCCGCACTCGCGCGGGGAAGCTTGTGCAACTCTGGCCTTGTGGATTTTGACGACGTTGAAGTCGATCATGGGGCGTGAGGTTTCTACGGACCCAACGGCAGAGACCTTGGTCATGGCCAAATTGTTGTGGATGATGTTGATAACACTTCCTTGTGATATTCCAAGTTCTCGCTCGATTTCTTCGACCTTCACCCGTCGATTTTCGAGGATCATCCTCTCCATACGGGCCACATTGTCCTCGTTGGTCACGTTTGACGGGCGTCCTGGACGGAGGTCATCTTCAAGGGGCTCACGACCATGGCGGAACTCCCTATTCCAGCAAACAATGCTTGCATAGGAAAGGGCGGTATCGGTGTACACTGCAACCATGCGTTCATGGATCTCTTTTGCATTCTTCCTTGGTCAAAAATTTGATCACTGCGCGGTGCTCAACCTTCTCCATTGTTGAAAAATTTGTGACTGACGATCTGCGATCAGCTACTGCTTCTTAAATAGATGAGGCAGGAGCGTGCGGCTGCAGGTCCTGACTTGTCCTAACTTGCCCTAACACCCCCACAAACAGCCATCCCCCTTCCTCTGTTCTACCTTACCGATTCGCAAAACTTATTGCCTGCCCCTCGTATATATGACATTCAAGATCAATCAGATGTTCTTCGGCTTAGATAAATGATATTTTAATTATATTTTAAAACTTTTAGAGTTATTAGCCACAGATTTGATTTGTGCGTCTAATTTAATAGGAAATTTACTTCTGTATTACAATTATAATCCTTCCGCCAATAGAGTTTGGCGAAGGTTATGTGACCATCCGTTTATGTTTGTCCGTATGGGGTTTATGTAAAAGTCATCTAAATAGTAATTCTATTCAATTTTGGGGAGGGGCCAAAGAAAAGTTCATTAGATTTTGGGTAATTTATTCACTTTCATTAAAATGAGAAATCTTTTCCCCGAATAGTTACCAATAAAAGTAGGATCCAACGAGAAAATGAATTTCTCTTTCCTGGTTAAAGAATTTGCTTTGGGTTTTTCGTTTTATTATAAAAATATATTAAATACGAATGGCAGCAACGCTGTGTAAAATAGTACACCTTTAAAGTAAAAAAAAAATCAGTTAAACGTCTCCTGAAGACTCATCTCTTCAGAATTGCCTTCTCTCCCCTGTAAACTTTCTCTACACTCGCTACACAACCTGCGCTCTGAGAGGGCTAACAGCCCTGAAGGGCGCATTATAAATACCTATTATTATTATTTAACGCTATCTTTCATCATTCTCTAGGTCTAATCAGGCGTGAAAAAATTAGTGGGAGATTTAAAAGAGTGGCAAAAGACGACCCGTGAGAGAGCACAGGTTTCTCATGGACCACGGGGGTCGGGAGGGCGTGCGTCTCCTCGATTTTTCAGTGGTAGCAGGGGCATTGCACCTAGTTAACTATCTAAATTTGACAGTCAGAAGTAGTTCCTACTTTGACTATTCGGGCTACGAACATTACACACACATTCATCCTCCCTAAATCCACCAATTTATCTACGGACCTCTTTTCATAAACTTTTCGCGTAGTTTTTCATTTTTCCTCCAATGAATCAAAAATATCAGTAATCCTTATAGCACATAATATAAAATGAAGCATAACAGGTTATTATTATTTATCTAAAATGAAACCAGTGAGGGCATCTCCTCTTAAGAGATTATGATGCGAGGTTTGGTAAAATTAGGGGAAGTGATAATGTGTTATAGTTAGAAATAGGAGACTATTTTGTTCTCTATTAGGGATGTAACAAAAGCAATAATTCCAATACCGATTGTTTACTAATGCCGTTATTGCCTAAAAAGAAATTATATTAATTTTGCTAAATAATATCAAATTCAATAACAGTTTAAACAATTAAAGCGGAAAAGCAAAGGAAAATAAAGTAGCTCTATAAAATAAGAATTTTTATTAGAACAAATAATTTTTAAAAACAAAAAACATTTTGGTCTAATAAAATTTAGATATAAATTTATTGATATTATAAATCGGTCATTAGAAAGAAAGTGCTTTTTACTGAGAGTTTTCCTCCGACTTCTGGACGAAAAACTTTATAACGGAAAACTTTTCATTATTGCTTCTTTTTATATCAAAATATAGTGAATTTTCCGAATAAAAAAAACGCCTTGGGAAAAGATTTAGTATTAAACACTCTAAATTTGTTGTTTTTTTATAGGCATAGGCTAATTGCAAGCTGGCATCGAAATGTCCAGATATAAACCAATTTATCTTGCATATTATTACGTATTTTAATGAAATTTTCTGACACTTTCGTTAAGTTGAGTCGAGTGACTTACGACCGTGAGCCATAATATTTTAGTTACCAATTTACATACTTGACTAAAACTTTGATACCTAAGAATTTATCTAAACTATTCTTATATTTTCTTGGGCTTAAAGCATCCCATTATTCAATGCTGGTATTCTTCCCACTAATATCTACCAACTGGAAGTGTGCACAAGGACACGCAACACGGCTAACCTCTCCAATCAAAGCAGATCCATTTGCAGAAGATGTTTGGGTATGGAGGGCACGCAATCTTCAATTAATCAGAACAGCTGAAATCTTTTTATTAAAAATAGTGTGAGAGGCAAACTTGTATGAACAAATTAAGTCTGTTTCTTGACTAAAAAATGCAATGAACTCATTTATTGTAGTCGATAAACAACCAGTTTATGGCGACTCGCTGCATTTTGTCCCTATGGACGACTCTGGCATAACCGCCTCTCCGTATCCACGTCATGCTAATGGCATTTGATGAATGCGAAATGAGACTCGGTTTGTTCCGCCATTAATATTGTGATGCTCTGGAACGATACGCAATTGTGGACGTGGTAATGATACTGAAATCATTAGAAGGCGATTTATAGGGAAATGCTGCAGTTCGCAGGGGAAAGGATAATAAGCGATATAGGGGATGAAGGGAGGGAATCAAACGAGAGAGAAAGAGGATGAAGGAGATGAGCGAGAAAGAAATTATGATGAGAGAATAAATAAGCGATAGAAGGAAGAGATAAACGTGCAAGAGAAGAGACGGTGAGGGGAGAGATAAACGATAGAGAAAGACGAAGAGAGAGGAGTGTGTGAGAGGGGATAATGAGGGGAAATGTAAGTGAGAGAGAAAGATCAGGAGAGAGATAAACGAGAGAATGGATGATGAGGGATAAGGTAAGCGAGAGAGAAAGAGTATAAGAGAGATATGCGAGAGAGGAGATGATGAGGGAAAAGTTAACCGAGAAAGAGGAAGAAAGAGATGTGCGAGAAGGTGGATGATGAGGGAAAAGGTAAGTGAGAGACAAAGACGATGATAGAGATATGCGAGAGAGATAGGATGGGAGAGAAAGGGAAGGTAAGAAAGATAGAAAAAGAGAGAGAGAGAGACAAGTGCGAAGGAGAGGAGGGTAAGGGTAAAGTTGAGAAAAAGAGAGATGTACGAAAGAAGAGATCAGGAGATAAAGGTAAGCGAGAAATGAAGAGGAAGAGAGACTGTGTCCAGTAAGAGAGTCTGCTGGGGAGAGGGGAAAAAAGAGCCTGTGCGAAAGAGAAGTGAATGAGAGACAGGTATGTGAGAGAGATAGGATGGGAGAGAAGAAGCTCGCCAGAGAGGGGATGAACGAGAGAGGGAATGAGAGAAAAGTAAATCAGAGAGACAAAGAATAAGAGAGTGAAATATAAGAATAAGAAAGAGAGATAGAACAGAGAGATAACAACTAAAAATAATAATTCTTAAAGTCGTAAATTTAAGGAAAGGGAGAATTAAAGGCAGGAGGCAAATCCAGAGTGTTTGAGAGAGGAAACTACTGGGTGCGCTGGGGAACGTGTCGCTATAAAACTTCCCTGACGCTCCTCTGTCAATATACGAAATTTTGTACGTTAGATAAGTTCGTAATTTTTAGTAACTGATCTCATTGTACGAACTTATTCCCTGAAGCGATGCACATTCCCTTCGTGGCCTACCTTACCCTCAACCAGCTTAGAATTTACAGACGTTGTCATCTTTTAATTTTTATACGATTCCTATTCGCTATTCTCCATTTTCTACCCTTTCTGTGCTTTTGTCCTCATTATTCACCTTTTTCCTTCCTTTCTCCGAAGGTAAAATTAATAAAACTTGAAAATTACATGTAGAAAAATCTTATTCTTTATAGATAATATTAACCAAACGCAGACAAGTAATTGTTTTTTAAAGTGTTTAACGCCCTCTTTCATTCGTAGTCGAGTCCCGGCATGTCTTGGATAGACTGAAGAAAAAGAGGAGCAAGAACTAAGAAAAAACTCCTTAAAATTATTACTGAAATAAATGGATGAAAAGCCCTTAAGAAATCTAAATTAAACCATAAACGATGGGTCAGGAGGCAATGTTACACCAACCATGAACGAAGTCGTACAGAGCCTTAGCCATTGCGACGGTAATAGCGGCATGGAACACAAAGGAGGATATTTAATTGATCCGCTTATCCACCTCCTCTTACCAATCCTCGTTGTGAAACGGGAAAGCAAACGGAGTATAGTTTGCCTCCATTCAGTTCCTCCGCCGCAGTAGCTTCCCTCTGGCTATCCAGGTCTCGTACCTTTCACACAGCTTCACGTATCCTAACTTCACCACAGTGCTAACTTATTTGGAAGTTTCTTTTAATAAACTAAAAATATTTCATTAATCCATAATGGTTAAAATTACAGCTTTAACAGCGACCGGAATATATATAACTTCAATCCTCTATTCCTCTGTACATGACCTCCTCTGCCCAAAACTGTGAAAACAATTAAATGTATAATTATTATCATGAGTATTTAAGAAAAGTATTTATTATAGATATTTAGCAAAGGTATTTTAAAGGTTGTTTGACAAGAGTGTTTCACAAAAGTATTTAACGAAAGTAATCAAAGAGGTATTTAATGATATTATTTAATAAGGGCAATAAAAAGGTTATTTAATAATATTATTTAACAGGGGCATTTAACTAAGGTATTTATCAGGGGTAATCGAAGAGGTATTTAAGGAAGGTGTTGATATTTATATTTAATAGCGTAGCCAAAAGGAGTATTTAACAGAGGTATTAACAAGGAAATTTAAGAGGTATTTACCAGGGTAATTTAAAAGGGATACATTTTAATAGTGGATACATCAAGAAGAGGAAATACTTTTGGATACCAGATTCCTTAGGAAAAGCAGAAACAAATGAAGAAAATCACACAAATCCTTGGTGAGGGGGGAGGGAGGGTGTTCTCGACTTCCCTTGACTAACTTTATGGGTGTTACTATGGAAACATTTAAAAAAAAATCAACCAGAAGGAAACTGACGAGAGAATCTTCTGCAGAAAGTTTTCAAAAAACAAATTAATACAAAAAGTAGAAAAGTTAAGGTAAAAAAAGAAACAACGAGGGTATCTGCTTCACGTTAAAACTAAATAGGTCGTAAATTGTTGAGTATAACCTTGAACTTGAATACAAAAGTAGTCTTCTCTTCGCCCTATTCATACTATAAATCTATTTTCACTTCCCTAACTTCACCACTTAATTAAGAATAATAAAAAAAAATACGTCAACGAAGAATAAAAATTAAAACGAAGCAGAAAAAGAAGGAAAGAAAAGACATAAAAGAGAAAAGACTGGATTGCTAATAATAATAAGAAAAAGACGAAGAAGAAAGAGAAGAAAAAGAGAAGGAAAAGAAAAAATGATGACTAGTAGTAGAAAAAGAAGAAAATGAGGAAAAAAGGTTGATACTGATAAGAAGTGATAAATAAAAGATTGATAAGAAGAAATAAATACAGAAAATAAGAAGGTAATCTAAAGGAAAATAATAATTGCCTTTCGAGCCAGGGCGGAGTACCTATTGTAAATACATAGCCTTCATAGAAATCGCAGCCCCTCACACTTTCCAACAGATCCTTCAACGCGGTGAGCTTTGAAGTGCCACTTGAAGATACCAAGAATTTCAACATCTATTCAAACGTTTCCAAACAAGGTCTGCTGCCTAAAAAACACGTGCTCTCACTTATTCTGATTTATGACCTTACGACCTTCAAAACTTTCAATAATTCAAAGACTAACCTTAGGAGGACCTTGGCAATTCTATCATTCGAAAGAAAATGTAAAACAAAATAAGACTTTCAAAGTTAGTTAGAATCGGCCGAATAGTTATGATGTTATTGCCAAAACAATATAATTCCCAGGATAACCTTTATAGGACTTTGACAATTGTATCATTCGAAAGAGAATGTAAAACAACGCACGGTTTTTAGATTTCGTTAGAATCGGTCGAATAGTTACAATATTATTGCAAAAACAAGAAAAGCAAAACGAGGATACACCGACCGACCGACCGATATAGTCAGATATAGAATCTCCCACGACTAGACTCGCACGCGACTAAAAATAAGGTTTCACAATTCTCACTTCCCAGAGACGTCCGTTAGGGCCCCTTCACACGCCATTATGGTGTTGTCATATTTTTTTACTGGCGACCCCCAAAGCGCATTCTCCCCATGGCCGCACCGAAAGTCGTGTCTCGGGTGAAGAGTTCCGTTAGTTTTTATCGAAACATTCGG
Source organism: Ceratothoa steindachneri (assembly GCA_963969495.1). Lineage (NCBI taxonomy): Eukaryota > Metazoa > Arthropoda > Malacostraca > Isopoda > Cymothoidae > Ceratothoa > Ceratothoa steindachneri. The sequence goes on from OZ018319.1 coordinate 145,819,367, forward strand.
TTAAGCTACTAGGCTGGTTGCGTACAGCAAACTACTTGCCTTGCCGCCATGATATGGATGAGTTCTACTGGTGGCGTGATGGTGGCTAGGCAAAAATTTGTTTCTTTACCATGTAGGAAGCGCCCTTATAGTCAATTAAGTCCTTATGCCGCGTCTCATAAGCCTCCTCCAATTCTAGCATAGTTATGCCACATCAGCTATGTTTAGTCAACAAAATAGAGCCAGAATTGAGTCGATTTTGGTTGGCCGGCTGCTAGGTAGCGAACGCGCGTTGGCCCATGTTTTAATCCCTGGTTAAAATCCCTGGTTTAGATCATTGGTCGGACTACCATTAGGATCCTTGGTTCGAAGTATTAGCCGAACCCTTGTTAGGATCAATGGTAGGGATCAATAGTTATGAACAAGAGTTTGAATCATAGGATAGACCTTCGTTATGATCTAATGTATGGCTCTATACACCCCATGCCACACTATTAGCTTCACTCATTTCTTTAATGTTTTAGGTGTTTATACTTTTTGAAGTTTCTGGAACTTACGAGGGGTGGCCAATAAGTTTTGCGAGGGGAAGGGGGATCGCTGTTTGTGGGGGTGTTAGGACAAGTTATGACAAGTCAGGACCTGCAGCAGCACGCTCCTGCCTCGTATATTTAAGAAGCAGTAGCTGATCGCAGATCGTCAGTCACAAATTTTTCAACAATGGAGAAGGTTGAGCACCACGCAGTGATCAAATTTTTGACCAAGGAAGGCAAGAATACAAAAGATATCCATGAACGCATGGTTGCAGTGTACACCGACACCGCCCCTTCCTATGCAAGCATTGCTCGCTGAAATAGGGAGTTCCGCCATGGTCGTGAGTCCCTTGAAGATGACCCCCGTCCAGGACGCCCGTCAGACGTGACCAACGAAGACAATATGGCCCGTGTGGTGAGAGGATGATCCTCGAGAATCGACGGGTGAAGGTCGAAGAAATCGAGCGAGAACTTGGAATATCACAAGGAAGTGTTATCAACATCATTCAAGACAATTTGGCTATGACCAAGGTCTCCGCTCGTTGGGTCCCTAGAAACCTCACGTCCCATGATCGACTTCAACTTCGTCAAAGTCCACGAGGCCAGAGTTGCACAAGTAGCCGTGCGCGAGAGCAAATTCGAGGAGCTCAACCATCCCCCTTACAGTCCAGATCTGGCCCCTAGCGACTTCTTTTTATCCTGACGGCTCAAGGCGGCACTGCGTGGACGCTTGTTTGGGGACGATGAAAATGTCCAGCTCGCCGTCCAGGAGTGGATTGAACAGCAGTTGGGAGATTTCTGGTTGTCGGGAATTCAAAGTCTCAGGGACAAGTGGCGCAAGTGCATTGAAATCGAGGGTAGTTATATTGAAAAGTAATAAAACACTTTTCCTCATATCTCTTTTCCTTATATCCGAATTGCAAAACTTATTGACCGTCCCTTGTATATGGCCGACACCTCTTCATAAGGCAACACTTTCATCCTAACTTCCTTTGAGTCCCTGGTCGTTTTGAAGAGCTATAGCACGTAACATGATCTTCAAGTGTGCCTCACTATTAGCTGCTGAACGGGTTTTTGAGATTGGGAGAGGCTAAGGGTATCACTGAGGCTGAAAAACTACGATAGTTAAAGAAATGGCTAAAGAAACCCCTCCTAAAGTTATAGACAACTCCGCCGCATGCCATATTGACACCGTCAAGTGTTTTTTAGCAGACCCATTGCCAAGAAAGACGCGGTCGGACTCTGGCTTATTGAAGACTGTATCTACTCGGCACCTTCGTAATGTGAAGAGGCAGCCGTTGAAGAAGACAGGACAAACATCGAAAGCAATTTTTGCTTAAGAAAATCTGCTAGAAGTGTCAAAATCAACAAGATGCCGGGTGCTGAGACATGGAGAAAAGCATAACGCCTGAAAAACAACCTCCTCTGACGCCCAGACACGAGGAATTGCGGATGGAATGGGCGCTACATGAAGACCGACATAAAGATGGTAATATTTACTGATGAAAGCAGAGCAACTCTGGATGGGCCTGACGGATGGGGGAAAGGTTGGCTTGGAAAAGGCCAAGAGCGTCATATCCGTTTTCGTCGCCAACAGGGCGGAGGAGGTGTAGTGATATGGGCGGGAATAGTTGGAAATGAACTTATTGGTCCTGTTCGAGTTGCTGATGGAGTAAAAATAACTTCTGCATCTTATTGCCAGCTCCTTGAGTCAGCTTTGCTTCCATGGCTGTAAGACGTACCACTGAGGAGGCGTCGAAGGTTGATATTTCAGCATGGCAATGCCTTGTCTCACTCTGCAAAAGCAACACAAGCATGTTTAACATCGATGGGACTCAAAGGGTAACCGTTTGATGATATGGCTGCCTTACTCTCCCTATTTGAGCCCTATCGAATACTTATGGGGATTCTGGAGCAGGCTATTTACAAGGATGGGAAGCAGTACATTTTGAAAGAAGATTTATGGAAAGCAATTGACACATCTGCACGCACAATTACTCGCTCCGAAATAAAAAAAATTGACCGAATCTGTTAACAAGGGAATTAATTGTAATTGTTTTGCAGAAGAAAGGAGAAATTGTAAAGTATTAAGTATTTACTTAAGGTTTTGATTTTGTGATATGACTTTTTTGCATAAATAAAAATTGTATAATCATATTCTATTATTATAAACCTCTTACGATGCTAAATTTTGGTCGGCATGTTGTTTTTCTATAAAAAGCTAATACCGTAGCACGCTTGAAAATTGGGTAAAATATTTAAACATTGCTGAAATGAAGATTACATTACAAAATTTTCTGAAAATGTAGGACACGGTCGAACTCATAAACTTAAAGATACCAGAGAAGTATAAGAACAGTTCTAAGGATAATTATTTTTTTATCATTAGCAACAACTTTAAGCTAATAGCGTGGCATGGGGTTTAGTTAGGATCTATTAGATAAATCTATGTTTACGGTATATGATTTCGACCATTGGTCGAACACTGGTCTAAATCAGGGGTGGGGAACCTTTTTGTGCATAAAAGCCATCTTACAATTCATTATCACTCATAAAGGCCGCCTAGAAAAAAATTTTAAAGTTTTTTTATCCCTTAAGTAATTTATTAGTAATTTAATAAAAAAGACAGTTTTATAGAAATCGAAAGCATAATAATTTCAAATATTTATATTTAAGTAAGTACTTTCTATACAAGTAATATATAAATGAAAAATATCGAAAACATAGAATTTTCAAATATTTTTTATTTATGTAAGAATTTTTCAAAATAATAAGTAAATGAGTAATATCGAAAGCATGACATTTTCAAATTATTTTAATTAAGAAAGAAGGTTCTTTGTATTTAAGAAACAAGTAAAGGAATAATAATCTTATAAAAAAATAGAATATAAACATCGAGAACGTAACATTTTCAAATATTCAATATACAGTAGGCAAGCATGTACATTTTTTATACAAATTAATGACTTCTTTGAGTTTGCTTCTTTTGAGAAAGCATTTTGATATCAGGCTCTAACATAGTGGTTCTTAGTCTCAATAGTTGCTTAAAATGCTCGTCTGTCAACTGTGTTCTCAGGGAATTCTTGATTTGCGCCAAGTACGAAAATGTGGATTCACAACAGTATGTTGAAGAAAAACAGGAAATCAGTCGTTCTGCATGTTCAGGAAGACGAGGATCTTCTATCGCGTTTTTCCAAATTTCGACGGAATTTTCTCTCTTGTAAAACAGAGACTTCAGGATATTATCCTCAGACATTTCAATAAGCTTCATTTATAACTCTTCAGGAGCCTCTGATACATAAACTAAGTGATGTTGAAAAGCAAGTTTCAGAGTGATGTTATGCTTTTCAAAATCATTGAATCTTTTATTGTATTCTTCTATCAATGTGTCTAAAACCGACTCATATTCTTCAAAATATCCATAGATATCTTCATTTTCACTCATTACCTTCGTAAGCTGGGAAAAGTGTTCTTCTGAAAGTTTTCATTGAGCCAAAAGGGACTTAAAATACAACAGTTTCTTTCTAAATGCCTGATATTTTTGCCACATATCATAAATACATTTACTTCTGCCTTGCAATGAAATGTTTAACTTATTTTGTTTTGACATCCCATCACATAAAAAGGCAACGTCTCTGTAAAAATTTGGATCTGATAAATCACAAAACGTGTTGTTTTCTTTGAAAAAGTCAATAATTTGCTTTCGTGAAGAAAAACTTTGACCAATACTTTCCCTTGCGACAACCAGTGTACTTTTGAGTGATATGGCAAATCTACACTAATTACTTCGTCATCCATCATCAGCATGTTTCGAAATTGACGATGCTTTGAGGCATTCACTCGAATATAGTTAACAATGCTTATAAATTTTTGCAAAGTGTCATTTAAAGTTACAGATTTTGCACAGAGATTTTGCTGATGTAAAATAGAATGAAAAGAAATCAGTACATTTGGTTCTTGGGTTTCTCTCTTAAGATGTCCAATAAATCCTTCATTTTTAGCCATCATAGCTGGGACAACATCAGTGCACACACTTACAAAATTAGTAAAATTTAGTCCTATTTTATGACATTGCTCTTTGAAGTTGTTAAAAATATCTATCCCCCGTGTCCTTCCTTTAAGGGTGCCTAAAGGAAGCAATTCTTCATATAATTGAAAATCATCTGTTATGGCACGAATTAAATATAATAATTGTGCTGAATCAGTGGGATCTGTTGATTCATCCAAAGCTACTGAGTAATATATATTCTCTTTTTTTATTATATTTTTCAATTGTTCTGTTACATTACAGGCCAATTCATGTTGTCGATCTGTGTTAGTCCTTCTTGAAAGAGGCACCTCATTATACTTAATAACTTCATCCAGATCTATACATCCTACCACTTCTAAAATACATTACTTTATGAGTTCTGAATCGCGGAATGGCTTACATTTTTTTTGCAAGCAAATATGCAACTTTATAGCTTACTTCTGTCGTAGCATTCCCTTGATGTAACACAGACTGGAAAAATTGCCTTTGCTTCTGTTTTCCATCTTTCAGTTTTTGCAGTGCTATCTTTCGAGGCTCACCCTCTAATTTGGCATATTTATTGTCTTTATGAAGAGCATAGTGTTGCTGTGCATTGAATTTCTTAACTGTTACAATTGCAGTATCACAAAGCAAGCAAGACATTTTGCCTTCAGTATTCCCTAAAAAATATTGCAGTTTCCATTCTTTATTAAAGATCCTGTTTTCTTCTTTCAAAGGCCGTTTTAACTTTTTCGACATAATTATGGGCCAAAAAGAAATATATTTATTCTGAAAAAACATAAAAAATTTAATAATTGTAGAAGTCTAAATACCGCGTACATAAGTTTACGCAGAAACACTCCGACACAAAGATGCGCGCCCTCTCGTATCTCTAAATGCACCTCTTGCCTCGAATTCTCCGTCGCCCTTTTTCGCACCGCCGTAAACTCCGAGATGGCTCGAAGGCGTGAAAGAAATACCGTCGGCCAAAAGATGAAAAAAAGGTCTTTCGCGCGACGATACGGATTTTACGAGAATTCGATTCTCTCTCTCGATTCTGCCCGTGAGAGAAATAAAAGCTAGACTTTTCCCTGGAATCAGGCAGAAGCTCTTGGACTTACGTCAAGTTTGTGTGAAACTCGATCCACATAGGAAACCTTTCGCCCGTTGCAAGGAAGGAACTTCTCGGGGAATTTGTTGTTGCCATCACAGTACTTGTAGGTGCCAAACTTCTCGCAGCCCCTAACCCTTCAGAGTCTGAGGTTACACAGGACCCCCCTCTTCGGATTACCCTAAACGTAGCTAGGTAATCGGTTCTGGCTACCCAATCCAGGAGCCGAATAATCGGACAGGTACTTCAAGGAAGAAGTACGATTTGAGTCACCGTGAGGCTCACCTTCGTGATCCGGCAAAGGATCAGCATATCACCGGTCTAGGATTACCTTCTCATTCGGTAACCTCGGACGGCTAACCTAGGTGCGATCATCGTCATCAGAAGATCTTCACTGGGCCCCTTCAAAAATACTTACGAACTCAAAATTATTGTTAATTGAATTATCCCCTTCCCTAATTTCACTAGTTTATTTGTGAACTAGAATTTTCATCCCGAGCCAGTACTTTCGAATATTAGAAGTGCTTACTTAATTCAGTGTTTAACTCAATAATAATATTCCCTTCGTTCTGTCTGGTGTCATTAAGACGCAAACATCTCAGTGAGTAACCTGCAAGTAATCCCCACGACATTTTGTAGACTTATTTATTCAGTGCAAGATTAATCCTAATTATATTTATATACACTGTTGTTTATTTCAAATTCATGTACATTAAAGATTATTTTTGTATATGTGTGTTTAACTAAGTTGGACGATCCTTTGGCAATTATTAAGCAATCCACTCGGCTTAAATCTCAATATTACACTGACCCACCCATGGTTGGCTTTTACTGAGTGGGGAACACACTAAGTGGATCATCATTTTAGTTTTTATCAAAAGGGTACGCACCCGGGTTATCCTTATTCACCGGAAGTGGCTAAGGTAGGTGTATTGGATACGCTTCAACCCCGTTTCGCCTCGGTGCGGTAATAAAATATATGTCCAGGAAGTGGGACTGGGATTATCCACTCACTCAAACCTCGACAATAATGAATTAGTAAGGCCAGGTACACACTGACCCAGACAAAACAGTCTAGAAAAGACATCAATATACCTTCATCCACACCCATGTTATAATAATTATAATTATTATTATTATAACAACAACAACAATATAGATTAGTTATATTTTTGTCTGTGATTAGTAGTATTATTTATCACTACCTAATTGTTGCAGAAACTAACTTAGTCTCACAAAACAAGTTAGTATTCAGAGTAGCACAGACCACAGTGAGGAGGCGGACGAGACAGGAACTCTTCCTGTATCATACGTGAAATCACTCACTCCCACTAGGCTAGTGTAGCTTGCACGGAAATATTGCCTTTATATAGCAGTTGCCTTAAGTTTAGATTCACTGAATTTAAGAAAAATGCTTCCAATCTCTGTGAGCGACATCACTAAACACATAACTTCCCTTTTGTCTGTGTGTGTGCATAATGATTTCAGACAAAATGTTCAATGTCAAAAAAGTAATATATATCAAAAGACCATAGAAGGCCGCACCTGATGGTCCAGAAGGCCGCAGGTTCTCCATCCCTGGTTTAGATCATTAGTCGAACCCTATTTAGGATCACTTATTAGGGTATATGATCTGGATAATTGGAAGGACCCTCGTTATGATCCATTGTATAGATCTATGGTATGGATCTTTGGTCCAATCGTATCTAGGATCCATGTTTCTGACCCTAGGTTCAGATCAATGGTCCTGTCTCCTAGTTAGTATCCATGGTTAATAAGCCTAGAGACACCAATGGTGCGGAATCCTGGTTTACAGCCGTGGATGAGGTGTTCATGGAAATTCAGTCAGCCTTGCGGGTTTAGGGGAGAATGCCATTAGCGTTATCAGTTCTGACACAGCAATAGAGGAGAGATACGAACATCAAAGAGAGGCGAGTTGACCGTTGGTCACGAAAAAGTTTTAAAAGTTTTTTGAGAGTTTTCTTCAATACTGTACTGAAAACGTCCCCCTACCCCCCAAACATCAATGGAATTAATCTTCGCAAATGATGGGATTTTTGCAGCTAAATTGACAATGAATGCGTGCATACTCCGTGCCAAGAAGAGGAACTAGGTACAGGAAGAATCAAACTGAGTAATGGGATTAAGTGACGTCATCTTGGAACGCGATATCTTTGAGGAAGGATTCTAGGTTTATTCCGTAAACTTAGAAAGAAGCCTAAAAGTTTCTGCTCAGATGTCTTTAATTTTTAATTTTCCTACATAATTTATTGTGAAATATGAGTTTTTCGTGCTGTATAACAAGATTATATATAAGAAAGAAAAAAAATAAAGCACCGCCTCTTAGACAAAAAATCACCAATGAAGACGTAGGAAAGATTCATTAGAAGCAGGTAGCAAGGTCAAACAAAGTGGCAGCAAAAGTGAAGAACAAAGCTACAGGCAATAAATTAAGGGAAAAAAAAACAATAGCTTAAAGAGGATGATTAGCGGTAACACGAGACGCAGGAAAATGGAGGGGCAAAGTAAGAGAGAAAGCAATAAAACAAAGTTTTTAAATACAAATATAATGAAATAATTAAAATAACCAGACTGTGCAACCATAACTCTCAATAATAGAAAGAAGACAGACATTTAATGCACACTTATTTCCTTAAAAATAAGTTTTTCATAACAATGCAAATGTTAAACTTATTGAATTAGCGTATAAAAGAGCATCTAGCAATGTGTTTTTTATAACGTCATTTGAAATCTAAATAGTTAATTTAATGCTCATTATCAGACTGATGAACATAATACGTCCTATTATTTTCACGTTTCCTTACATTGTATTTAGGTTGATTAATACAAACAAGCAGTTGCTTGCCTGTTTCTCCAAAATATTTACTACCACAGCCAGAACATTCTATTGAGTAAACCCCCACTTATTTTTTTACATGTATTATGAAAGCAACAGAAATGTTAATTTTTTTTAAGTACGAGGAGGATCAGTACAACAATCAGAAAAGGGCAAAACTAGAACGTTTTTAATATTAAAAGAAGTAGTAGGATGCGTATTATAGACCATGGAAGGAAAAACAGCGTATAACGTTGGGACTATGCGCAGAGTAACAATGAATATAAGAGTTTGAATTAGTGACGGGATGATACCAAATTCGTTTTCGATTCCTATTCTAATTCCGATAAAATTCCCGATTTCGATTCAAATGCCGATTCCGATTCTGCCATTTGAAATAAAAATTTCTTTAGAGACGAAGAAAAGGTTATATTGCTTTAAATAATTCTGTTTAGCTATTTATAATGATAAAAATGGCGTTTAAAGTAACATTACCTCTTTTATGCTCTGTATATTAAGAGAGGATTTCCCCCTCAACAAGATTTACTTATAGTGATGCATTACTGGAGCGGGGATCAAGATATGTTGCAATTATTAGGTTTTTCTCATTGAATAACAAGACAAATCTGCATTTGATAGAAGCTTGCCATACTGATAATGTTGACCCAAGTCCTGCAAAGAGTCCCGTTTCTTCTTCTTTTTTTAAAAAAAATTACAAATTACTTTTATGTTTAGAATTATGGCAGAAGCAACTGCATTTCGGCTACTTAAGAACTTTTGTATAATCTGCGAAATGTTGAAGCATCTTTAGAAGTCTTTCCAAGATTTCCATTGACTTGTTTCAAGACTGAATTTTCACTACAAAATGAAAAAAATATTTTTTTTTTTGTTCATGGATTCTAGAAAGCATGGATTACTGAATATTTCATCTAGTTTTGATATCTTTTATATATTTGTGAGTGGAACATTTAATTTCCTCTGAAATTCTGTGTACTTTACAAATACTGAAGGTGAGTGATTGAGATGACCCATGATTTGTTTGCATCTTGCTATTATATCCTTCTCATAACTTTGTCCAAAGATAACATCATTCAGAACGAATTACAAAGTATGAAGGAAGCAGGGAATGGACTGAAAACTTGCTTGCTCAACTCCTGCAGTCATGTTTGCTGCATTATCTCTCACAATGACATGCACTTTCGTAACTGGAATTTCAAATTTAGCCATTGCATTTTGTAAAGTTAAACTGATATTGGATGCAGTGTGTGTCATTCATTAAAAAGTACAACTCTAATAATGGCCTTTTTTGCTCATAATTGACATTAATCCAATGGGCTGTTTTGTTAAGGAAATGTTTGATGTATCTGCTGTCGAACCATTAGATGAACGGACAGCAAAGTTAATTGCAAAGTTAATTGTATCTTGTAGTTTTGCTTTAACATTGTTGTATATATCTTGAATAATTTGGTATTAAACATATTTCCTAGAAGTGATTATATAATTTGGACAAGGATGATTCAAGAGCCTATTAAAACCAATATCTTCCAATATCGAGATCGGTTGAAGATCAACTGCTATCATCTCTCCTATAAATTTATGAATTAATTTTGCTCTCTTATAATTATTTCTTCCCTTATTTTAGTTTTAGCAAACGCTTCATTTTTATTCTGTCTTCCTTGGAGATTCAAAGCTTAGTTTTGCCTTTTTATTGATGCTGCAATACTTTAACTTAACAATCTTCTCTTCTCTTGTTCTTTCTTTTTTTTCACCCTCTTCTTCTAATTCTTTGCTATGCTTTGTTCTTAAATGCTTAATCATATTTGTTTTTTCTGTAACCACTTGGTTTAGACTCTCTAGATAGTGAGCTTTTACATATTTGGCAAATCGCCTTGGAATCATCTTTATCAACAATTTTAAATAGTTTGAGAGCTGTAAGATATGGATCACTATTTTTGCCTATAGATTCATTAGATGCCATAATAAGAGTAGGCTGAAAGGAAAAAAATGTAATACAGAATTTAATAAACTATTTTATCTGATGAATTTGTGCATTAAAAATATCAGAATTAATAGATAAGATAATATAAAAATCTTGATGAACATTAATTTTTAAGTAATTGAAAGTTTTACTTAATTAATTACCTCAAATGATCAAGGATATTATATCATAATACTAATATTCATTATAAAAGTATAGTGTCAAAATATTTAATGATGATGGTTGATGATATTAATGCAATGTTAAGAACTTAAGACCAATAAAATAGTGTTCTGAAAAAGAAAATACCTCATCATATGCTGTTTTACTTATACCTCTATAAAAAGACTTAAATTAGTAAGAATCGTTTTCAAGAATCGTAAATCTCATAGAAAATCTCTCGATTTCGATTCTAATACCGATTCTCCCCCATAATAACGATTCTGATCGATCGTCCCATCACTAGTTTGAATGAATAGGTTTGAGAAAGATGAAAAATTTAAAACCAGTCTAAGTTCTATGAATCAAAAGATTGAGAAAGGGAAGAGTTTTATTATTTTCAACCTCATGGGAAAATTTAATAGAAGAAACGAGTAAATTAGTTTTAGAGAAGAAACTAATATCCTAAGAATTAGGCCACACACAAATGACGTCATAAATGTACTTGTCTCAAAGAATAAGGAAATCGAAGACTATAGGGAGGAATCTTGCTTCTAAGAATACCATATATAAGTTAGAAAGAAGAGGCAAGGGTTACCCATGGCTAATCCCAACTTTAAAAGAAAGTATTTAACGTTGAACGAAAACTTGCATTTTTTTGTAGAAAGTGAAATGTGGCTCATAAAAGTAGTACAAGTAAAGAAAGCTCAATGTCGTAGAATGGACTCTCGACGATATACCATATATAACTATTCGGTGAGGGAACTTATTTAATTATCTTTACAGTGCGTGGATGTCTGGGTTGACCGATATTATGTATCTTCGATATGCTTAAGAAGTGGAACTGAGCTCAAGGATAATAATATTGCTATCATTAATAAAATAGAGTTTTATTAATAAAAACTATCAACAACACACAAAACGGAAAATATTGACATAAACAGAGAATGGAAAGGGTCGTGGGGAATCTAGCTAATTCGAGGATTAAGAGCGATTAAAAAAGGTAAAACAAATATAAAGTTAAAGGGATGGGATGGTTCGCTAAACCATTTAAAGCACATGATAGGGTTGACAAAAGGGTTAAATACTCAAAGGTAACGTTCAGCTTACGTAAATACACTTGTTGTGCAGAGGAAGGCGACGTGAAGGAATTTTCGGTCCACTGGCGAGTTCCAGCCGAAGGGGGGGAATTAAATGATCCTAACGTGGCGTCTTGGGAATGAGAACCGTTTCTTGACGAACGGGCTTGAAGAACAATGGCTGTTCTACGTTGTTCTCTTCTGAACAACAGGGGGGGTGAGAACCGTCTCTTGTCTACAGGCTCAAGAACAATGGCTGTTCTAATGTTGTTCTCTTCTGAACAACAAGGGGAAAGGGTGAGAACCGTTTCTTGGCAAACATGCTGGAAGAACAATGGTTGTTCTACGTTGTTCTCTTCTGAACAACAGATGGGGGGGGGGTGAGAACCGTTTCTTGTCAACGGGCTCAAAAGAACAATGGCTGTTCTAACGTTGTTCTCTTTCTGAACAACAGAGAAGCCTAGTGGACTTGGCGTCATGAAGGCTCGAACCTTAGCACTCAAGGGATATTGTCCTTCTTCTAGACAAGTGATGGTGGATTTTGAGGTCGAGGGCCCTTTGGTGCACAAGGTGAGACTTGACCGTAGTGATGTCTCGCGAAGAAAATCTGGATCTCTAATCTGATCTTAGTGATAAAGTTTCCATATAAATAGTCGGAACATCCCCTTGGCGTGGGGGAAAATGGAGTGGGGGCTTCGAGGGAATGCACAGCCGAGCCTGAGAACAATACCTTATCTGCCCATAAGCCTAACTCAATCTGGCAAGGTCGGTGCATGTGGCGGACGGGGGAAGATAAACCTCCTTGTTTAAACATTGACTCAGGTGGCTGCGATAAGGCGCCCAACTTCAAAGCGAAGAATGCACGTGGGTAGCATCGTGTTTTTAAATAGCATGTGATAGTGTTGAAATTAAGCGGCATCAAACCGTTCTATCACACCCCTCCATTCCGGGGGAAGTTGTCACTTCGAAAAAAAAGAGAGAAAGGACAACGATAGAGCTCCGTTGTGGGGAACTCGTTTTCTTGTACCAACCGTACCTTCCTGCACCTAACTAGTATTACCTCAAAACATATGATTATTTTGATCTTTTGATTATAGGGGAAAATAACCTTTAATACAAACTTAATAAAAAAAAGGGGGCATGGAACAATGAAATGATATAGAATTAGTACAGATGGGACAAAATAATTTATACGTAAATTAATGGGTACAAATATATATACATACAAAAAAATAGACATTGAGCGTTACAAAATTCAGACGTAAACATTAACTAATTATATTACAAGAGAATCTAATTTAGGTCGTACAAGACGGTATATACCTACATGGAGATACTAATCCTATGAATACAATTACTCTACACTATTCGGTAACGCATTCCTACTGAGTGCGTCAGCGACCTGGTTATCGGAACCTTTTATATAATTTATTTTAAATTGATACTCTTGCAAGAGTAAACTCCAGCGCATGATTCGGCCGTTGGAGTGTCACACATTCCTAATATAGGCTAACGGACGGTGGTAGGTTCCTATCTGAAATTATTTTCCTATCAAGCACATTTTGAATTTGTCTATAACCCAGATAATTGATAGAGCTTCCATTTCCATAGTGGCATATCTCTTTTCGCGTGGTAATAATTGACGACTAGCATATGCAACTGGATGACTCGTTCCGTCATCCTCGTATTGAAGAAGTACACCTCCAATGCCCTCGTTGCTCGCGTCAGTCTTAATCACAAAGGATTTTTCCGGGTTGGGCAACTTTAAAATGGGGGCAGATCAAAATGGGAAATAGCGACATCATTCCAACGTAGACGTCGGGGGAATTCTTTTTTAAGAGAGAGCTGAGGGGCGCCGAAATTGCAGCGAAATTCGGAACAAATCACTGATAGTAAGAAGCTGATCCTAGGAACGATCTTAATTGCTTCTTTGTAATCAGGAGGGGCATGTCGGCAATTGTCTTAATATTGTCCTCTTGGGGACCCAACTGGCTTTGTTCTATTTTGAAACCCAAGTATTTTATAGTTTCGTGGGCAAAATGGAATTTGCTGGGGCCAATGGTGAGGCCATTTTCGCGCAGTCGCTCGAAAAGAGCCTATAGGGTGGTTGAAAAATGGTGACTCCATTCAAATAGTTGTTGTAGCTGACTCTTTTGATGTGGTGTCAGCTGCGCGTAAATATCCAGGACAGAGGGTTCAAAAGACTCGCCTGGTAGGGAAGGAGGAGGGTAATCGGCATCAGGTTGGATGCACACTGTCTGTATTACATTAAGGGACTCCACGGGGTAATCTTCTTCAAGCGCCGATGTTTCGTCCAGTGCTACGAACGTATTTCCATGGGCGCGTTGAGGGTACTTTTTTTCTTTGGGTCCACGGACAGTCTCCGTGTCCTTGTCTTGGGCCTTATCACCTAAGGGTGTTACTAATTCACACTCCTTTTGTGCCGTCCTAAAGTCCTGGTTAAGGGTCTCCGAGAAATCGGACGGTATCGGGGTTCTGATGGGGACGGGCTCCTGGGCTTCTTTTTTAGCTCGGCCTCGAGGAAGGGCGGCCTGAGACACAGGGTCGGAACTTACTTGGGGGCTCTGTCCTATAAGCACGGAACAGAATTGTATGGGTTCTAAAATGACTTCAGCCCAGCCATCATAATATTGACACTGCAGGTAACATCTAACGACGGGGAATTGGTTTGCCCGCCCAAGGTAGTGATGTACCACCGCAAATTTTTCGTGGTTAGGGTCCACTGGGGGGAGGAGCTCGTCGGACACGATAAAATATTTACATCCTGTGTCCCTGACGAGAGTCGATACTCAGCATCCGTCACGCTGCCCTCCTCAAATTTCAAAGTTCCCGATGAACTTTTATCAAAAATAAAATTTACCTGGTGGCCTGACGGAGGGAGAGAAGTTGCTGCTTGGGTCTGCACCACCGGGGAATCCGGGGTGGCATTAATCTGGTGAACTTGGTGGGCTGGTCCGCTTTTAAGCCTAGAATTTTAGGGGCAATTCCAGCTCATGTGGTTTTCTACACCAAAGGTGAAGCATATGATTGGTCGCTTCAGGAAGAGAGATGGAAGAGCAATCTTAACGGGAGGTTTGGAGTCCCATTGTTGGTTTTGGGGAATGAAGTTTTGGGGTTTTACGGGGCTCGGAAACTTCGTCGGCTTTCCTGTGAAGGGGCGCGAATCCTTCCTTCTTTCCTTGTAGGGGGATTGGTGAGAAGTTCGATTCTTTTTTGGGTATAAATTATGGCCTGCGGCATAGACATCCGCTTCTTCGGTACATTCTTTAAAGGTCTGGCACTAACGATCCTTGACGAACGCGTGGATCTCCGTCGAGAGAGACGCCAAAAATTGATCCCGCAACACGAAGTCTGTTAATGATTCGTAGTTCGGATCAACCTTTGAGGATTCTAACCAAAATTTAAAATTCCTCTGAAGAATGTATCCGAATTGACGAAACGTCTGTCCAGGTTTAATACGACCTCCTCGAAATTCTTGGCGGTAGAAATCGGGAGTCATATTATGACCAGACAATAACTCAGTTTTTAAGGTGCTGTAGTTAATTGTACATTCAGATGGGAAAGATATAAAAATTTCGCGCAATTTAAAATTTAACAAGGGAAGTAATCTGAAAACACCTTCAGCCTCCAGATCCATGTTATTGATTTCGAGGATCTTTTCGAAGTGGGCTAAAAATGCTCCGAAATTCTCTCCATCCCTGAAATTGGGGAGCTTTAGTGGGAGATTGGCGGGGGCTTCTAAACGTGAACTGGCTGACTGTATTTCTGCTTCAACACGAGCTAATTCAATCTGATGGTAAAGCTCAGCTTGTCTTTTCCGTTCCTCTCTTTCTCTTTCTTCTCGTTGGATTTCTCTTTCTCTTTCTTTTTTTTCTCGTTGGATTTCTCTTTCTCTTTCTTCTCGTTGGATTTCTCTTTCTCTTTCTTTTCTTTGGATTTCTCTTTCTCTTTCTTCTTTTAACTTTTCTCTTTCCGTTCTTTTCTCCTCTTGAACGTACTCAATTAATTCTTTTTCTGAAAGTCCCAAGGACTCTCCTTGCGCTTTAAATATTCGGAACTGAGTCATCTTTGCACTTGGGAGTGCAATAGTCAACCAACTAAAATTCCTTGAAACAAGAATTATGCCTTCTAGAGAATTAGCCTACCTAAATATGGGCACTGACCTATTCGTACTTGGTTTCTCGATCTAAATAACAACCGACCTAAATCACACACAAAAAAACCACAAACAAATTATTATAACAGCTTCTTGAGCTACTCCAGCTTCTTAAGTTTCAAAAAAGGGGATAGCAATCGTTAAAAGAAAAGGGAACTACTATACTCTATTATTATAACGAATAACACTATGCTTTACTCGACTGAGACCAGTGTTTGCAAAGATATAGCGTTTAACCTTACACACTTGATACCAAATTTAAATAGTATATATATATATATATATATATATATATATATATATATATATATATATATATGTCGTAGAATGGACTCTCGACGATATACCATATATAACTATTCGTTGAGGGAACCTATTTAATTAGTTTTAGAGTGCGTGGATGTCTGGGTTGACCGATATTATGTATCTTCGATATCCTTAAGAAGTGGAACTGAACTCAAGGATAATAATATTGCTATCATTAATAAAATAGAGTTTTATTAATAAAAACTATCAACAACACACAAAACGGAAAATATTGACATAAACAAAGAATGGAAAGGGTCGTGGGGAATCTAGCTAATCCGAAGATTAAGAGCGATTTAAAAAGGTAAAACCTCCCTGTTTAAACATTAACTCAGGTGGCTGCGACTTCAAAGTGAAGAAGGCACGTGGGTAGCCTTGTGTTTTTAAATAACATTTGATAGTGGTTGAAATTAAGCGGCCTCAAACCGTTCTATCACACTGAATATTGTGCAATTTAACATTAAGAAAGTGTTACTTTGGTAAACATATAGCAGAAATCGAAACTAAATAAGGTAAAATTGCTAGAATTGGGAATGGCATTGAGTTTAGACATGGTCATAGTTATTAGTAACATGTGAATGAGAAATAGTCATGAAGCAACTGAACTTATAATTGGGCGCAGTGGGAAATTTGCTTTGTGTGTTAGATCTGTTTCTATTATTGAGATTTTATGAATACCTAGTCTGGTTATCTCAATTATTTCATTGTACCGGGAAACACCTTTTCTTTTTCCTGCAGGGCATTACACACACACACACATAATATATGTATATATATATATATATATATATATATATATGGTAGAGCAGAAAGAACTAATGAGATTTAAATTTAAATATACTCTTGTAATTTTGGAAAATTTTATCTTCCTTTTCCTCAATCTATTGTGATGTAACAATAAATAAATTACAAACTTTTATTAAGTATATTATTTGCATTTATATGAATAATAGGGTATAGTAACTAAAACGCAAGACAATTTCTTCCTATAACCAGAACGTAGAATGATCGATTTTTCCGTGGTTTTCTTCGCAAAAAAGTCGCAAACATTTTCCTTTCCTTACGTGATTCGCTTTCTAATTTCTGTCATGCTTATTTAATCTCAACCTTCCCTTATTCTTTCTTTTGATTCGTTTTTAGTAATTTTTTTTTTCGACCCACATAAATCATCTCTTTGTGGATGTTATTTTTAATGAGCCCATCTGGCGAATGCGTACTAAGGCAAAAGTCGCCTTAATTACGTTACAAACCTAATATTAAGCTAGATTAAAAAACAAAAAAACAAACGACTAAATAACAAAAACAACAAAAAACAACAAAGGAAAACAAGCAAAAACAAGAACAAAAAGCGGCAAAAAAGCAAGAAAAACAGTAGAAGGAAGCACGCTCCGGTGTCGGGGGGGGGGGGAGGCAATCTTTAAGAGTGTTCCAATTGCATCGTTCCATTGGATTGCAATCGCGCGATGTGAGGGTAGTCAGTTTTTAACAATAAAGGGGATCGGAGTAATATGCTAATAGATAGATCTAAATCAAGTTTTGGTAGATATCGCACTGCCTTGTTTCGTTAGGAAATATGATAAAAGTTTGATAGAGTATGATAAAAATATAATAAAGTATGATAAAAGTGTCTTTTTAGTTTCTTTGTAGGTCTGAAGGTTTGTTACGAGATTTTAATCCGTAAAATTATAAAAAAAAGTATTAAATGAGAGTTTATGAAAAGTTTAATAGACTGACAAAAAGGAGGTAATTTAAGTAACTGTAGAATTCATACTCTAGAATATACAGTAATGGGCATGTTTTGAGACTAATATATTTTTCCATAAAGGAAAATTAATAGAACTAATCAAACATTGCTTATATTTTAGTATGTTTGTACCATAATTTCCAGATGAAATTAGAAAATTTTAAAGCTCAAACTAATTTTATTAATAAATACAGTCAATTGATGCGCGCAGTCAATATTTAGAAAGATGTCCCTTGTTCTCCAGGACTGCCTCAATTCGTTTTGGAATGCTGGAGACCAAATTTGTGTTGATATCTTAACTAATATTGTTCCATCTTAGTTCAATAAGCACCCGCCACTGCTCCAAATTGAATGGATTCTGTTTATTAACCACCAGTTTGAGTATCGCCCACAAAATCTCTAACGGGTTCAAATCTGGCGAATTCCCGGCCCAAGGTGACAAAGGTTCGATATTATTTTCACCCAAGAATTTTTTTTATTGCTTTTTAGGTTGAAAATCCTTTAGTTTTCAAGCGTTTTCGGTTCCCAATAGTTCCTGTTGTAAATAGTGTTGGTGTCAAATCGTTTCGGTTGCAAACAGTTTCGATTGTAAATCATTTAGGTTGCAATTCGCTTCTGTTGAATGCAGTTTCGTTGACAATAGTGTCGGTTGCAAATCGCTTAGGTTGCACATAGTTTCGGTTGCAAATAATTTCTGGTGTATTATTGTTGTTCTTTTCGAAGAAGGATTAGGTCTCTTGGTGCTGAAGTTCATTAAACTTCGATATAATGAAATTTGGAAAGTAACTTACTTTGAGTGCCAAATTCATTGTGTTTGTTCTCCTTTTCATGAGCTTGGCTCAATCTTGTTCTAGATCTATATTTAGTCTTGCTCCTGAATAACCCTTGATGAAGGACTAATATATACTTAATGTTTGTTATGCTGAAGATTATAAAATCTATCCCGGCCTTTGTCTCCACTGATTTCATCCATATCCAAGTTCTACGTCCTCTCTATTTAAAAAGGAGTTCCTGGTGCCAAGATTCAGTCCTTCTGCAAATTCAACTACTCTGTTTCCTTTCTCTCGCCTATAATGAATTTTCCTATCCATCAACTACCGAGTCTGGTTCACTAATTTGAAATTATTGTCCTATAATTATCTTGAACTGATGGATATGTATCCAGGTGTACGTGTTTTCATGAGTGCTGTGTAAAGAGGAGAGCCCCTCGACCGGTTAAAAGGCTGCCTCGATTTTCCTCGTCCTCCCCGATAACTACGGAAGACGAAGCCACGCTTGGAGGCAGATCTCCATGCACTTTATTATTATTCAATTTTCTTTTGTAACCATAGTTGCTGAAGAAAGATAAAAAAGGGCACATGGAAAGGAGATACTATGACCTAAATAAGTTCCACCTGCTGTAATATTTGCTCACCTCTAAATTTATTTTCTTCCACGAAGCCTCATTATTTTTCTCCATAAATATTATATTTTCAGACCGACTGAGAAACTGAATTGTAATAATTCTGTTATGGTTTGGGCCCTCCCCCCTTCCCCGGCGCAAAATTTTCCCGAAAAGCAACGGTGGTCTAAATATCTGCCATTGAATTTAACTCCCTGTTTTTATTTCCTTTCCTTTGAACGAAAGGAAATAGTCTGGTCTCTCTCCACCATAATTCCTATTTTTCTACCAAGATTAAATGCCAGGTGGGTTCTGCCTTTTTAGGCAAAGGCTAAAGCAAGGATACCTAAATCCCAAACCGGGATCGGAAGTGCCTATAGGCGAGCACCAACAGAACGGTGTCTCGGCAGCTCCCTGCAGCCGAGGATGGAGCCCGGTCATCTCGAGCCTCTCCGGCCATGGAATCCTTCTCCTTTCGGTCAAGATACGACTCCGAAGACTGCACACATCCCTACACATTTATACCGAGTGCAGGCTTGATGCCCTCAATATTAGGACATCCGTCATCATCGACCTCAATGGACTACCAAAGCAAAGCACAGTAGAAGTCTTCCACTTCTCTCTCTGCTGAGGCTTGGATTAATCGTATGAAAATCCTATTTGCTAATTTATTTACAATTTTGATGAATCGATCAAATATTTTCATGTATAAATAGCACTCTGTTTCAGGCTGCGAGATACACTGTCACAAGTATATGATTCTATTTATAGCTGAATGCATGCAACGATTTTTTAATTAGTTATTTCCTTCTTAACTTCTCACTTTGCTGAGGCCAAATATTTTACATTCAGTTCCCCTAAGTTCATCCTCTAGTTCGGAAAACTCTCTCTTTCAAGAGTGTCCAGCGGTTGCCAAACTTGATGTTGTCTTTAACTCCCCAGGAACGGATGGCATCTCTGCTCTCTCTTATTCCATGTGAGATTAAGGAGTGGAGGTTGTTGCATGCTGCAGGGATTTTATAGTACCCCCACCTCCTGTGCTAGCGGTCCATGCAACAGCCTATAAGATGGGAGCTCAATTGCAATTTAACCTCACACAGAATACATCTAAGTCAGGTAGCCCCACCCTAGGACTGTATCTTGGTATGGTGGTCGTCTCATATCCGGATACTTGGGTATGACCGACCACTCTTCAACTCTTTTCTCTTGCTCTAGAGGATCGCTATATTAGAAAACATCCAAAACCTTTCCTGTTGGATATGTGGTTTACCAGAGCCGCCAACCGTTGTAATCAGTTGGTAAACCCGATGAATCTTACAACCCACTGCTCCTAAACTTACATCTCCACTGCTGTGGGTCAGGGAATCGATAGACTCCGGGGAATAAGGGCCTTGTTCTGTGGGTAATGGGCCAGAGAACTCCACGTGTTGGTCCATGTCAGTTGGTAAGTGATTTGGTGGTCGGTTTAAAGAGAAGAACAGTATCGGATATCTCCATTACTGCCCCACTCCTAAGCACTCCGTCTGGGGACGAAAAGTAAAATTGTTCAATTTTGTAGTTTACAGGCATTTTACATTTATTTAACCCATATATATATATATATATATATATATATATATATATATATATATATATATATATATATTTTAGCGAAGTTAAGCCCCTTGGGTTGTGGTTTGTAAAAGGATTGGGTTCCGATTCGGGTCGACTTCCCAGTATGTCAAACGCTGTAGAATCTTGTGGTTTCGAGCGCACGATATTCAGTATGCCCCTAAAGAGAAAAAAAAGCATTCTAAATGAAAGCAGATCGGTGGTAAACCCATACCATTTTTTTATGTTACTTTGTTAATATTATTTATTAATACTATTAATATTTTTTATTAAAGGTTTTAATGATATTTTTTAGAATCATCTTTAAACTTAAACGCAAAATGTTCTGGGATTAATATAAAACGTCCCTTTGCCGAGTTAATTCTCTTCCTGCGTGTAAAGAAAGTAGTTGACATCTCATTTCTGCCATATTTTGGTTAATTCGAAATAAAAGTTAAAAAAAAACGCAGCATCTTTGTGGCCTTGTTGCGCGCCAACCATAGTTTGGGAGAAAGATGTTTATGACGATAAAGAGAGCGAGCTACTGTGACCAGCGTGGGCTTGTCCACTCAGTAGCTAATCTCATCAACGTAAATATCTGAGTCCCGGAACTTGAATGTCTATGACCAGCAGGAAAAAAAGCGATTCCATTTCCTTTCCTTTTTTTTCTATATTTCATGACTGAAACATTGGTGAAGGCAAAACAGTTAGAAATTACCCTTTTCATTTTCCTTCTTGTGATTGAAAAATAAGGTGAAATCGCTTGGATTTACATTTTAGATTTTCCTACACGTAATTTTATATGCAGGTGTAAGCGCTTGGAATTACACTTTTTTATCCCTACGCTAAATTGTGAATAAAGGTGAGAGCGCTTAGAATCCTATAATTTATTTTCCTACCATTTATTTTTCCTTTTGCCATTGCCTTCATAACGCTGGCAATGGCAATGTCACTCAGTAGCTAATCTCATCAACGTAAATATCTGAGTCCCGGAACTTGAATGTCTATGACCAGCAGGAAAAAAAGCGATTCCATTTCCTTTCCTTTTTTTTCTATATTTCATGACTGAAACATTGGTGAAGGCAAAACAGTTAGAAATTACCCTTTTCATTTTCCTTCTTGTGATTGAAAAATAAGGTGAAATCGCTTGGATTTACATTTTAGATTTTCCTACACGTAATTTTATATGCAGGTGTAAGCGCTTGGAATTACACTTTTTTATCCCTACGCTAAATTGTGAATAAAGGTGAGAGCGCTTAGAATCCTATAATTTATTTTCCTACCATTTATTTTTCCTTTTGCCATTGCCTTCATAACGCTGGCAATGGCAATGTCACCATTACCTTTATAAGGGTAGTGATTTTACCATTACCCTTAAACCTGGCGATGTTAGCATTACCTTTACAACGCTGGAGACGCTAGAATCATATTTATAACGCATGCGATTTTTACCATTACCTTCAGAACTTGGGTGGTTACCATCTTTTAAAAACTTGACAGTGTGACCGGTCCTTTATAACGCTTGCGAAGTTGCCACTATCTTTTCTACGCGGGCCACATTATTGTTTCTTCATAACGCTGGTAATGTTACCATTACTCAAAAGTAATCTAACAACGATTAGTTGAATAAGTAGGCATCAAGTCTTCTCGCCATTAGGGACCTTCCTATGGCTCGGTCGCTGCATATTAATAAACGCATTAACTTTGAGGGAAATTGGCAAAGTAGCCGTATTTGAAAGCTTTCACTAAGTTTGTGAATTACATAAAATTAAAACTTGGCTTATTAAAGTTCTCCTGGATGAGGCGGAATTAGGATGCTATTAGTAGCATCTGATCATCTAAGGTAGGGTATATTTCTTGCAAGACCGAGGGATAGGTGGGTGACTGGGCAAGGTGCTTTGAGCTGTAAGGAGAGCTGCGATGTTTTTATGGTACACCCGCGAGAGTTTGCTCATAGACACTCGATTATATACTACCAAATTACCCCGAATTTCTTTTGTCCAATCGGGTATCACTGGGCGTCACCCAGCAATCGTAATTTTTCTCTGCTGAATTGATCAAATGTGGGAAAGACTATGTTAGCAATTGTTTCTTGATTGGTTGGCTGCCTGGTAACCACGCTTAGGAGTTACAAAAACAGGCTGCATTAAATGCAAGTGTAAGAAATGAAACCTAATAACTTAATATCCTATTCTGTTTTAATTAAACGTTAGTTACAAATAATTGTTATTTTTTTAACATGAGGCAACGAAAGAAGTTGAATGAATGAATCTCATTACAACAAGTGTTTTCTCCCATGCCCAGCTGTTCTTCAAGTCAAAATTCCAACAAGAATTTTGTTTTCTACAATTTTTTTTTGCTAAAAATAAAAGTCGCTGTTTTTTGCTGCCATTCTTCATGAAACATTCACTAATGAAAAGAAATGTGTTTGTAGCGAAATTAAAGACTAAAGGCCAGTTAGCCCTTCCTCAGTTAACTCATGGTTGGTGATCAGGAAAGTTATCTTGCCCGACCCGAAAGCAGCGCCGAGTCAGATCGACGAAGTATTTATTCATTTCTTTTATCATTTTATGTTTTCCATTTTCTCGAGCTTCAGCCACTTTCATCGGTATCTCCCATAAAGTGGGATTATGGTCGTATACTCTCTGTTCTATGGTCAATTCCTTATGCAGTCAGTTGCCTTTAGAGGGTGGTTTGTTACAGCCAGCAAACCAACCTGCGCTCTTGCCTGTCGTTAACATAAGGTGGGCCTGTAAACCGAGTCGAAAAAACAGCGAGAGATGAAAATGGCCCTACGACTCACTGTAGCCTCTGAGGGAGGAATTTTCGAACTTTTCTATGCGACGGGCGAAACCTGGGGACATGCCGATAAGCATACAGCTGCGCCAACCGTTTATGAGGAGTTCACATAAAAAAGGGGAGGGACAGCTCAAGTTTAGATATAGAGGGTATTGGAGGTAGTTCATATGTGGTTGGGATGGTAGAAGGTAAGCCCATCTACCAGGCTAACATGGTGAAACGGAAGACACCATGACTTTTTAGCCAATTTTCTTTACTTTCAAATCTTCATAAACGGCTATGGAGACTTAGAAGAGGGTTCGGGAACTACACAGGAGTGCGTTCTGAGAAATGTGCATCCTGGGACAGCATGACAGTCCGGGGGACTCTTGAGCCCAGTGATCTAAGCGTCCTACGGCATGGCAACTCCCACTTTTGACTTAGACTATAGAATAAAGCTTGCGAAGAGAAGGGAGGGGTTAAAAGCTGTTGGGGAGGGAGCAAAATAAGAGCATGGATGTTAGAAATTTGCTCAGCCACCGACGGGCCTGGATAGAATTTTATGGAGAGCATCGCAAACCTAATTTCTTTTGGCTATGTGATGTATGTGCAGGATTTTAAAGGCACATTCTAAAGGGTCATGTTTTCCTATGTACATAGATAGTTGTTAGAAACATAGCAAAATTTGTTCATTAGACCGTTTTGTCTCTCTTAATCAACAAATATAACTAATTTAGGCTAGGATAGGCTTGGCTAGCTTTAAGATAATTTTTCAACTTGACTGAGGTAAAAAATTACCGCTATTGTCATACGTTGCGTAGTTATATGTGTGCTGATTTGACCATTTTTGTTGTTAGTGTACCAGACAAACTCGTTTTCGGAAGGATTTTCACTTCTTAATAGAGAAAACTTTCTAAAATTAAATTAAAATTAAGCTATGAGGTCACAAATTGCAATTTTACTTGGTTAGGTTTCGTTAAAATTCATTCAGTTTTAGGTATACACGTGTGCTTTCATTATACAATGTCAAATACCTATTATCTAAATAATATCATTCAGAAGAATAATGGTCAAACCACCATTCATGTGCACGGTGTGTGCGCATGAATTGATAAGCCGTCATCTGCAAGGCCTTGAACCATTTTGCACACTAACATAAAGAAAACCCCATTTATGCCAGTTTAGGGCGAACAAATTTAATTTTTATAATTTGTCTTTATCATTTTAGGTTAGGTTAGGTTAACTTACGTTAGGTCACGTTATGGGAAAAAAAAAGATTCTTAGCTTTTTCTATGTTGCTTCTAAGAGACCCCAACGAAATACAAATTATGCCATCATTTTATAAGTAACCATATGTATTTACGTCAACTATGCGTTTTCATACATTGCTTCTAAGCATAAAATGAGTAAATTCATGTAGCATTGATATTTCAGGGTTATCTTTACTGATGAGTAAACATGTTCTTCAGCATGCAATTTGAACCAATACATGAGCAGAGAGAGAGATGTACACGGTATCAACCTTACCTCATACATAAATGAGGACAGGCCTAGTGGCCGGATTACTGGTAGTATTTAGGGAAAGTTCTAATGAGTACGCCGGTCCCGGGAGACTCCTCGAAATACAAGGTCCTTTCGCAGCTCACGAATATATTTTTCGCTCAAATGAGTCAATTAAAAGAAACCTTGTTGAATGTTCATGCATAAACAAATTTAATAACTTTAACATTTTCCCTGGCCTTTATAAAATTGATGTTATGAAAAAACTCATTCTTAAAGAAATTAGCTTTGACTTATATTACTAATTTTTTTTTGCAATTTTTATTTTTATGGGAACCCGATGTGTCAATTTAATTATTGCATTGATTTTGTATTTACATTATTTTTTTTCTTTTCCTCTCCTCTTGTCCCTCTCCCCGTCGTTTCAATTTACTTCTCATGTCTCTCCTAATCTCCCTCTTTAGACTATTGCTTTATCCGTTGATCGTTTTAACCCTTTTGGCTCTGTTCTTGACTCTTTCTTGCCTCTCGGTTTGACCTTGCAGGTGATCCTACTATCCTCCTCGAACTGGAAGACAACACTTAAGGATGGCACATCCGTCAACCCCCCAAACCTGATTTCAAAGTCACCCCTTTAAGACTTTTCGCTTACCGTCACAGAAAACTTTTATTATTGATATATTAACAGCTGCTGGACCTGAAGCAGAGCAGTTGTCTAATTATGCCATTATGTTACCCGCACCAATTTGTCTTGGATATTTTTACACCCTTCGAACGTTTTGGCTAGTCAACGCTATTAATATATTGATAATAACAGTTTTCTGTGACGATAAGCGAGACGACATAAAAGGGTGACTTTGAAATCAGCTTTTTGGGGCTGACGCATGGGTTATCATTAAGTGTTGTCTTCCAGTTCGAGGAGGATAGGATCACCTGCTGGACCTGAAGCAGAGCAGTTGTCTAATTACCGCACCAATTTGTCTTGGATATTTTTTTTTCTCTCTCTCCCTCTCTCTCTCTCTCTCTCTCTCTCTCTCTCTCTCTATATATATATATATATATATATATATATATATATATATATATATACAAATACAGTGCCCCGCAAAAGTTTACAACACACCATAAAAACAGACATTTATGTATTTCTAAGCACCATAGGTAAATGAAACTTTTATTACTGACAGAATATGTATTCGAACAATAAATTAAATCATCAGGACCATACAAAAACGTCAATGTCGTGGTATGACATTATATTACATCAATACCATATTATATCTATGGGCCAGGGACCAATAACTTAAAGGTGAACCGAAAAGGGACGGAACACCACTAGTTTAGACGGGCTGAGTAGCGAGAAAGAGTGCAACGAGGTCAGGTAAATTATGGGCAATGGCAAAGCTCAAGGTTATTTAAAGAGGCATGTACAAAAATATAATTTTATTTACATAAAAATAATGAGAGAATTGACAGTCAAAATTACATCAGATGAACGAGGGGGGGTGATTGTAGGTATGAATCAGACTATGAAGTTAAAATTAATGTGTTACGGGAGGAGACTATTCAAATGGGTTACTGAAGGGGAAGAGGGGGTTGGCTTACGGAAGATTTCGGGTGAGACGACGGGGTAAGGCTTCACGGATGTCTTCTGCACGTGAGGCGAGGGCGCTCAAAACTTCGGAGCGTGAACTTGAAGTGATGACGGTTCTCCCAAAGGGGGGGAGGTCGGTAACGTCTGGTCTAGGGGAGAGTATTTTGGTCACCCGAAAACAAGGGGCGAACGAGGAAGGCTTCGAAAGGAGTTGATGAGAGAAGTTGGAAAAATCACTCGGTAGCGATCGTTAAATGAAATTACCTCACTGGATGGGGCTAAGTCCAATACACAAATAGTCCAGCTGTCACTTTGCTTTGTTGTTATCACCTGACTGGGAACTTGGGGGAATCTTCTTGGGTCCGAGCGAGACTTCTCAACTCTGTGTCGGTTTCATGGAAAACGAGCAATTTATATGTCTGAGGCTCTCCCCGCGGGGGGGGGGGGGGGGGTTAGTGGGAAACAGCTCTACTCTCGAATGGCCTCGAATCTTCTTACCGAGGCTATTCTAGCCCGTGTAAAGGTGAATCATGGTGGATGCGGTTCGAAGCTACCGCTTGTGTAAGAGGGGGAGGCGGTAGGCTTACCAATTTAAGCCTAACAGAGCCTTCTACAGCGCAATGAAGTTCTGTGCTGGACAAGAAATTCCACGTGGAATTCCCTCACACATCTCCTAACTGAAAGATGATGCTTTATAGAGCAGTTGCGTAGGAAAGGATCATCCCACCCGTCAAACTAGAATTATCAAGGGTCTAGCCAAATTCTAACCTGCTACGACAGTTGTACACACACAAAAAAACTGTAAATCTGAGCTCTGCGGGGAATTTACGTACATAAGCCTTAAACAGCTCACTTCTAGAGAATTTAACTAGTACAATTTTAAGCAAAAAAAATCACAGGAGAACATTGGCGACATTTCAGTGGAACCAAAAATGGATACAATTAAATGGAGGCATAAATATGGGACTAAAGACCAAACAATTTAGTGGACCAAAAAAATCATAATTAGGAACATTAATGAGATAATATATATACAATTCACGTGGAAAACCTTCGCTTCCGCCGGAGTATGGATGAGGTAATCCACAGGTCCTCTAGCCTTGAAGACGAGGTAGGGTCCCTTTCACTGGCTAAGGGTTTGTTGCTTCCCGTGGGAAGTAGCACCATCACCTCCGGCCCAGGCTAGAATTTTCGTTCTCGTGACTTAAGGTCAAAGTAGGTCTTATACCTCTCAATAAGTCCTTCTTCACGGGATACGACACTCGTTTGTTACCTTGGGTGGACTCACACTCGAGGGCTTTAGTTTTCTCCCAAAGGGGAGGGGGGAGTTGCGCACTTCTTCTGGGCGCGGGAAAACTTGTCACTCCGGAGGGCCTGGAACTCCGGGTTGATAGGTATTTCCAGGGAAACAGGTGCACGGGATTCCAGGGCTGCCTGTGTACGGTTAATCACGGGCTGGGGCACGGGATGGTCGTGAATTACGGGGATCTGACCGAAAAAAACGGAGCCAAACTGGATTGGGTCGCTACCACTTCAGCCCAACCGGACATATAGTCACACTCGATGTGACAACGAATTACTGGGAAACGACTGGCCCGGCCAAGGTAGTCGTGGACCACCGCAAATTTCTTGTGGTCGGGCCCAACAGGGGGAAGTAGGTTCTCAGACACTATAATGCAGGTGCACCCGGTGTCACGGACGAGGGTGGATACTCGGCGACCGTTCACAGTTCCGTTCTTGAATTTCAATCTACCAGGGTTTTTCTCATTAACGAGAAAGTTTACCTGATGGACCGGGTCTTTGGCGGGCGAGGGAGGATCGGGAGTCTCCAGAGGCGACGGAGGAGGATCAGGGGCGGCCCAGATTTGCTGCACTTGGTGGGACTGAGAGTTTGAGAATCGGTAGTTTTGAGGACAGTTCGTGCGGTAATGGCCGGGAACTCCGCAGGTGTAGCAGACGATCGGGTTCTTTTAGTATGGCACAACCAGGGGAGAAGAAACTAGGGTCTTAACGTCTCGGTGTTCAGATGAATGGAAGTTTCTTGGCTTCGAGAGACTAGGAACTTTGGTAAATCTTGGAACCAATTTAGGGGGGGTCTTAGGGCCATAAAATTTAGTTTTGGGGGGTGATTGGGAAGCCTTTTGAACATCCTTAGGGTATAAATTGTGACTACCCGCGTAAACATCGGCCTCTTTCAAGCACTCCTTGAAAGTAGTACAACGTTTATCCTAAATGAAGGCGCGAATTTCGGGAGCCATGGCAGCTAAAAGCTGATCCCAAAGGAAGAAGTCCAGAAGGGACTCGTAGACCTGGGGAATCTTGCACGCATCCAGCCAACACTGAAGGTGTCTTTGGAGGATGTACCGTGGTGTCGAAAGGTTTGGCCAGGGCGGATCCTTTCCTGGCTCAATCGGGAGCGGTAGAATTCGCTATTCATATGAACAGCGGCTAGCAATTCGGACTTTAACGTGGAATAGTCCAAAGTTGCCTCCGGGGAAGGGATACGAAGATATACCTTAACTTTGGCATTTAGGAGGGGGAGTAAGCGAGCGACGCCATCATTTTCGAGATCCCATCTCTTGATCTGAAAGATTCTCTCAAAATGGGTCAAAAATGACCCAAAGTCCTCTTCATCATTAAAAGCGGGAAGGTGTCCTGAAGGAGTTTGGGGAATTTCAGGCCGGGAACCGATGGACTAAGAATCCATTTGATTTCGGCTCATTTCCAGCTCATGCTGCATAATTTGTTTACGTTCTTCCATCTACAATTTGTTCTTCTCCATCTCCATCTTCAGTTTGTTCTCTTCCATCTCCATCTTCAGTTTGTTCTTCTCCATTTCGTTCTTCTCCATTTCCATCTCCATTTTTCTTAGTTCCTCTTCCCTTCGCTCTGCCCGTTCGTTCCTCTCTTCTTCCTGTACGTAATTTAGCAGGTCTTTGCCCGAAAGGCCTAACATTTAACCCTGACTCTTGAATTTTTTAAAGGATGACATTGTTACGGAGTTAACTGAGGGAACACTGATACGCGAAAGAACTAGGACTCTACTCACGCGAAACGAATACTTGAATATTCGTGAAGGTCTCGATCACAAAGAAAAATTAATACAGCTACCTATGCTGTTTCTAAGCGGAGAAAAAAAAATATGGTGCTAGCGGAATTAAGACACCAAAGACCTTAACTTTTTTTTATTAATAACCAGAAGAGTCTCCCAAAATCAAACACAGTTAAAAAAATTAATTACCTGGGGTCTGACACAAAATCTAAATAGATTAACATTCCACTGACTGCTCTTCAATTAACTTGAACTTGCCTTCTGCCAGTACAATACAAAAATTAAAATAAAAGGGATATACGTGAATAACAAGGGAACTTCTAATGTCGAAATTAAAATGACACGGGTTTGTAAAAACCCCAAACACACTTGACACCAGATTTATATAATATGTATATTAATAAAGGTGAATCTATGGGCCAGGGACCAATAACTTTAAGGCAAACCGAAAAGGGACGGAACAACACTAGTTTAGATGGGCTGAGTAGCGAGAAAGAGTGCAACGAGGTCAGGTAAATTATGAGCAATGGCAAAGCTCAAGGTTACTTAAAGAGGCATGTACAAAAATATAATTTTATTTACATAAAAATAATGAGAGAATTGACGGTCAAAATTACATCAGATGAACGAGGGGGAGTGATTGTAGTTATGAATCAGATTAACAAGTTAAAATTAATGTGTTACGGGAGGAGACTATTCAAATAGGGGGAATTAACGCAAATGGGTTACTGAAGGGGAAGAGGGGGTTGGCTTACGGAAGATTCCGGGTGAGACGACGGGGTAAGGTATCACGGATGTCTTCTGCACGTTAGGCGAGGGCGCTCAAAACTTCGTCGGAGCGGGAACTTGAAGTGATGACGGTTCTCCAAAAAAAGGGAGGGGGCGGTAACGTCTGGTCTAGGGGAGAGCATTTCGGCCACCCGAAGACGAGGGGAAAACGATGAGACTTCGACAGCAGTTGATGAGAGAAGTCGGAAAAATCACTCGGTAGCGATCGTTAAATGGAATTACCTCACTGGATGAGGCTAAGTCCAATACACAAATAGTTCAGCTGTCACTTTGCTTTGTTATTAGCACCTGACTGGGAACTTGAGGGAATCTTCTTGGGTCCAGGTGAGACTTCTCAAGTCTGTGTCAGTTTCATGGGAAACGAGCAATATATATGTCTGAGGCTCTCTCCGCGGGGGGTGGGGGGTTAGTGGGAAACAGCTCTATTCTCGAGTGGCCTCGAATCTTCTTGCCGAGGCAATTCTAGCCCGTGTAAAGCTGAACCATGGTGGACGCGGTGGTTCAAGGTTACCGCTTGTGTAAGGGGATGGGGGAGGCTTACAGAATTATACAATAAAATCTCTTTTCTGGATGTCACTGTTTCAAAAGTTGGTTCTAAATTTAACACATCAGTTTACAGGAAACCCACTACCACTAAACTTGGCAACCACTTCTTTAGTTGTACTCCTACTAATTTCAAACATTCTGCCATCATAAACAGTATACACAGAGCTTACAAAATCAGTGAAATTGGTTTCACTTTCATTCCGAAATAGAATATCTTAGGAGCTTTTTTCATTTTATTTTTTTCCCAGACCATCTTTTTGACAGACTTACTTCCAATTTCTTATTCAAAATGTTCTCTCGCAAAACCCCTCTAATAACTGTCCCCAAACAAAAACTATTCTTAAAACTGCCTTATCTTCCACTTGACAAAAAATTCAACAAAGCTTTACACTCGACTCTTAATAAATACTTTCCCCAATGCAAGTTTCTCCTAATTAATTCTAATCCTCTTGCTGTCTATACTCTCCTTCGGGACAGAGAATCACTCCCATTATGCCTGTGTTCCTCCATCATTTATCAATTCACTTGTGCGACCTGCCAAAGTCGCCTTGTAGGCCAAACAAGTCTACAATTAAGATGTAGGATCGCTAAGCATATCGGAGTATCATACAGAACCAACATTCTCATCTCCAAACCCGAACACTCCTCTATACGAGAACATTCACTGAAACTTAACCACCCGCTTGACCCTGATTCCTTTAGTATACTCTCTTCTGCCTCCTCTTCTCTAAGTTTAAAAATTCTTGAATCACCTACATCAAACAAATAAACCCGAAACTCAATGATTATTCATTATCCCTTAAATTATTCACTATATAGACAAATGTACCACCAACCACATCCTCCTTAATAGTTTTCTTTCTGCCTAATTCTGTCCATAATATCAGTTGTTACTTCCAGCTTCACCGTTATAAGGTTAGTACTCGTGCAGAGAAATTTTTATTTTTATTTTAGTTTGTCCCATTAATATCTAAACGATCTGGTTTATGATTCACTTTTCCTTAATTTAATGTTTTGTCGTCCTTTTGACCCCTCCATTATTGATTATTTACTATTTAAACTTTCGTGCCTTAGTCTACTCTTATCATTTAATGTTCAATCACTTAAAATTCAACCTAATTGAATTACTTGCTTCGCTCCATTTATTAATATCCCCTTTGATTAGATACGCCCTGATCTAACTTATTTTCGATTGTTCGCCCTGCCCTTATAATTCTTTCTTGCTGTGGTTTATAGTGATTTTTTTGTATTCCGCTTAATGCTTGAGTCATGTGTATTATTCATATTTGCTGCTCATGGGATTATTTAATCTTTTTTTCTCGGTCTTATTAATCGATTTCTTCATGCCTTGCTTTCGACTTTATTGCTATAGTTTACAATTTTTGTATTTCGATAGGAACTTAATTTATGTTTATTATGCATATTTTAAACTCATCGGATTATTATTTAATTTATTTATTTTTTACGATATTAATCAATTTCTTATTAATAGATTTTAACCAATTTGCTTTCAACAGTTTAGGATTATATATTTCATTTTAAGTTCTTGCTTTCGGTTATCATTTTTGAATCCTGTCATGTTTTTTATTGCTGTGTTTAGTTATTCTTATAAAAATAATTCTTTGTATTTAGAATTCGCTGATGATGGTCATCGTTAATGACCGAAACGTCCGGAAAATTAAATGTTCAAAACCATCGCATATGTCTTCATATTCCTGCTACGAATAAGGTTCCCAAGGAACGACTCCATCACTAATATATATATATATATATATATATATATATATATATATATATATATATATATATATATATATATATATATATATGTATATATATATATTATTATTATTATTATTAATTTTTGCAGGAGTGGATTTACTCTCTTGATTTGGTCCCCAAATAGAGCAGCCCTGAATCGCATAGAAATCCTTTGGATTATTATGGATCAGGAATTAAATATAGAAGTCGTGATTAGAAATCGGAATCGACTATTTGCAAAAAAGAAGCCCATCCGATATGAGACGGCCATCGTAGGAATCCCTTCAGTATTGGAAAATTTGACTCGTCCAATAAAGTGTAGGAGTGTACAAATCAGGGGGAGGGAGGGATATTTTAAAAGTTATTAAGGAGTAAACGTCAGTGTATATATATATATATATATATATATATATATATATATATATATATATATATATATATTCATTATACCCTTAATTCTCGGAATACGAATTGACCAGTGAAAAGTATTGTAGTCGGTATAACAGAAACATTTAAATTGCATTGCATTGCTTCTATAGAGACCATCTCCTTTATCAAGACCAGTATTTTATATCATATTCTTCATGATCATTACTCACTTTCCCACAAAATTTCAGCGCCATCAACGCCCCTTAAAAATTATCCATCCCCACCCAACCTTCTGTTACCTACCATGCCACCAATCATTTCCCATGCCAATTGGCCATTCATAGGGACAGGGTGGTATATGCTATATCATCACTAAACACGCCCCTTCATACACACCCTTCTCACCCTTGGGTTAAAGTAACTAGGGTGCGCGTTTGACTCTTTCACCAATGGTTAACGAAATCATCCCATCACAACAAGTGGTTAAATATTCATTTAACCATCAACAGATTTTAAGATCTTGGCCGTCCTGTCAACGAATGGTGTGAATTAGTAAAGGATTCCTCTCCCGAACCAACAATCAATCCCTGGCTCTCAGTTAGGAGCTGCGGTTTTTAGGAATCATGGGGCTGGCAGTAACTTCTGGTTGATCTTCGCTGTGCTAGTAATGATCCTGCGAGTTTGTTCCCGAGTGCATGACCAAATACTTTCTGTGTAAAGTGGAGTCTACTTCAGTTTTCCAAATCTACACTGGGTACAAGTAGGCCCATAACGTTTGTGTTCACAACACCTATTGTGCCTATAAAAATCAATAAATATTCAAATCTGGCCTTTCCCAATTTGAAACCTGGTCTCAACTTCCTTCCTGGGTTACTGAAGTGTGTAATCTAATGTAGGCCTACATCGTTTGAAGCCCACCTTGGAAGATTTATCCTGGGCGCTGATGGATATAAAGAAAGAGGAAGGCTTTAAGATTGTGACACGACGCCGACGCAGGAGTTGCCAAAAGGAGGTTGTAGATAAAGAGTTGCCGTAGGGACTGTGACTATTTTTTCACGAGTGGACATTACGACATAGCAGTGGAAGTGTTAAATCAGAGTTTTCTTTTTCCTAGATGGAATGCCTTCAAAAGCGGACGAGTTCTATCTACCCGAGCATCGAGTAGGGGGTGGACGAACGTACCTCTACATTTGTTCTTGGTAGAAGGGCGTCTCTTTCCCCACTTTATCTCATGCGCCTGGTAAAAAGATTCCTCATACAGGTGGATGAAGCAAGTTGAATTGTGCCTTTTTAAGGTCTTTACGTTTTCCGGGAGCCTGCATGCAGGTGCCAGTGTGATGTTCCTCGGAGGCTGTTGCTGCCCGCAACGGTGTCTCCCGTTGACATAGAGAAGAAACATATAACATTGACTGCCTCGGAGATTGACATAGGGCCGGAGGAAAGAGCAACCCCCAATCCCAACACAAGTAATGGTGAAGCATAAATGATAGGAGAAAAAAATAAAGAGTCCTCCATATTACGCGGCCTCTGGATTGAACAGAGAATCTTTCTGGAACCACAGCAGTGAGTTAGCAGGGTCCATACGATCTGGTTTGGAGATTTACTTGTTGCCTTCTTTGGGTGACTTTGTGGGTGAACGAAAGATATCTCCTCATTCTTTTTCGTCGAATAAAAATTCTCTCGTTGGTTACACCACCCAAATATTTTTCAGTAAAATAATTTTCTTCTCATTATTGAATGTCTCTGGCTTTGAAGATCTTCAAGCCAAAACAGTTATTATTATTATTGGCATACATAAATTCTGTAAAACCTAATTTTAGTTGCAATTTATGACTTAAAGAAGAGAGTGCAGAGGAGAAAATACTTGGGCAAAGGAATAAATTTGATGAATTAATCTAAATGAAACATGATAAATAACATAATAAATTTACTCATACGCTTAATTCAAAAGCAAATAACATGTTGAGATTTATGGTTTCATATCATCGTTAAATATACTTCATACACTTGCCTTTAGTGCAAACTGTTTCCGTAAATTCATAGCGAGACTTACTCCCCTTAAATAAAAAACCTCGATAACCTTATTTCAATATTTATTTTTCAAGCAACCTGCCATTCAGGGAGGAAATATTAACATAGCCCCTCCCATATTTCATTGATTAGGGGAAAAGAAATTTTAACCTTTAAACCACACCTACTCAGAGCAAATTGTTAAGAAGAAATTTGGAGAGTTCGGGGAAACAAAACCAATTGCTTATGAGCGACTCCCCGCCACTGTACAAAAAGGTAGGTAACTAAAAAAAGGCTGGTGAGGCAAAGGTAGATGTGGTAGAATAGGAGTGTAGGGATGGGCTTGTGTTGTAGCAAAACTGCATAGAGTGTTAGAATAAGCACATGGCGACAATAAAGTTAATAGAGATTCGGTAAAATTGTGCAGAAAAAAAGGCAGCAATGTTGTTACTATTCGTTAATAGTGATAGGGAATATGTAGGAAAAAGAGGGGACAATGAAAGAGGAGGGTCGAGGAAGAAAAAGAAAGGTGAAGAAGGAGATAGATAAATTAAGACAGATTTGATGGAATGAGGACTGAAGGAGAACGAATATGTACATAAGGTATTATGGAAGAGATCTTGATGTCGCTGACCTCATAAGGAATGGTTAAAAGCAGAGTATAAGGACAACTAGAAAATAAAGATAAATACATGCCCTAAGATCCTATCAAGGCAACGCCAGAAATAATAGAGTAGATTAAAAGATCTATCAATACCAAACTACATTGCAAGTGTAATCAGATTAGTCACCTTGTATTCAGAAGGCAAGAATTACGCATCAATACCTCTAATGTTAGGTAAAGAACCTCAAATCCTCAGTAATCGAATTGTGTAAAAAAAATAAAATCACCAATGTTTATTAATTTTTTTTAGGTAGGTTTTAGGGCTACGGAAACACAACTATCTACCTATGGCCTTATGAATCATGGAAATTTAATCTAGTGGGGATGAAATGTCAGGTAAACTGTAATGTGTGCGTGATAACATGTGTTTAAATAAAACTCAACAGTTTTATTTACTTCTTTTCATCCCCCTACTCAACAGTTTTATTTGCCTGTTTTTATCTGCCGACTCATCAGTTTTATTTGACTCCTTTTATTTGTATGCTTAGCGTCCGATTTAACTTCTTTTTCTCCCTCTTCTTCCAAAATATTATTTGCCCATTTTTATCTGCTAACTCAGCAGTCTTATTTACTACTTTATATCTGCCGACTCAACAGTTTCATTTACTTCTGTTTATCTGTTAACTTAATAGTTTTATTTGCCTGTTTTTATTGGTCCAGTCATCGGCTTTATTTGCCCCATTTTTCTCCTCACTCACTAGTTTTATTTGCTTCTTTACATCCGTCCGATCAACAGTTTTATTTGTCTCATTTTACCTGCTTGAAAAGTTTTATTTGCTTTTTTTCATCAGTTCACTCGGCAGTTTTATTTGCCTATGTTTATTTGCCAAATCAACAGTTTTATTTGAATATTTTATCTGCCGACTCAAAAGTTTTATTTGCGTCTCTTTCTATGCTCACTTAGCATTTCCATTTGCTACAAAATGGGGCGCGGACGGAATTTATCAGAAACGAAAAGGCAAATAAAAGGAAAAAAATACAAATAACCGAGAAAACTAAAAAGGAAAATGAGAAAACTAAACAGTAAAACGGAGAAGGAAAAGGGAAAATATAAAAGAAAAAAGAAATACAAAATAAAAAAAGAAAAGGTAAAGACGGGAGAAAAGTATACTGATTTTTAAGGAACTCCACTAGTAACTAGAGAGCAGACGGAATTTAACCCGTTTATGACCATCTGCGCTGAAGAAAATAGGCGAAAACAGAATAAAAAGAACAATAGAAGAAAATAAAAGACAAACCCGTCATAAATTTAAAAATAAAATTAAAGAAAAAGGAAAGGAAAGAAAAAACTAAAGGAAATTAGAGAAAAAAGAAAAAAAAACATAAGAGGAAAATTCAAGGAACAATAGATAGAAAAGACGAAAAAAATCAAGAAGAATAAATCGAGAAGCAATTTGCAAGTTCCATTCGCATGTCACACTTTTTTTTAAACCCCCACTTGGTTATTACATATAATAGGGGGTTCTTTATACCAATTGCCAATTTCTCAGATCCAAGAGGGTTTCTGGGAGTTTCTTAAGCCCTCCGGCGTGAGAGGATATGGAGGGAAGGATTGGGAGGCTGGGAGATGTGTAGAAGAAGGAGACGTGGTTGATGAGGGAGAGGGGTGGAGAGGGAGGAGAGAGGGAGTGACCTCAAGTCGCTGTGGGGAAGAAGAGGATGTGCTTTCCTCAAATTCTTCTTATTTTAAATGAGCAAGTTTGAATTTAAACGCCTACAGTTTGCATTGAGGCGATGCTCCGCAATGACTCAACAAATCGCAAGGTCAAACTCTGAAAGTGGCTTGACTTCATTTGGAAGAACCATGCTTCTTACATGGACAACTGTACCCGGCAAGCTACAGGGTTGGAAGTGAAAACAACCTATACTTTAACGCACCAAATTAAAAAAACAAAAAATGTGGTTCACATGGAAGTTCTTAAATGACTAGAGTATTGTTTTACAACATGCCCGTACGTGAATAAATCATCATTTACTAGAAATACAACCCATGCTAAACGAACACTTTGGAAGTTGCTCTTTATTGCTGTAAATTTAGCAGGGAAAAGAGAAAAACGAGCGGGACCTGGGGGGGGGGAATGGGGGGGAATATGGGGTGAAGAGGATATGAGGGAGGAGGGGAAGATGGGGAAGAGAGGTAGGGTGGGATATAGAAGATGAAAGAGAGGGGGATAGGAGAGGAAAGGCGGGATTTGGAGAGAGGGAGTATGGTGGCAGGAGAGACGGGGGAAAGGGAAATGGGGAAGGGGACAGAGGGGAGAAGGGGAGAGATTTTTGTTTAAATTTAAAACTCATCTGGCGACTGCCTACTTGGGCATAAGTTGCCGTATTCACAACTGCCTAGTACTAGGCTACTTTAAAATAGTAACATGAAAAAACTATAAAAAAATAACGATAAAAAAGGAAGAAGCCAAGAGGAAGGAAGCAAGTTCTAGGGTCGCGGGGAGGTCCGCCTCCCGCCGGCGCAGGAAGGTGCGACCTAAAAAATAACAAAAAATAACAGAAAAAGCAAAAACTAGTTAAAGAAAGGGAAGAAGGCCGGCCTATCCCCCCAAAAGTTGGCAAGTCCATCAGTCAATGTGCACGAATTCGTCCCGAGTACAAGGGACAGGCGGCAGCGACCACACCCATCCCGGTACCGGGACAGGTATCGTGCGCTAAGATCACCCAGACTGGGACCTTCGACAAGAATGTGCCGAACAGTCTGGGGGACGACGCAGTCGTCACTATAGGGCGCAGTCGAGCGCTCCATCAAATAGCGATGCGTCACACGAGTGTGTCCGAGTCGGAGACGACAAAAAGCGCCCTCAAGCCGTCGCTGCATTGGGGGATAGGTCCATGGCAACAGTCGCAGTGCAATGGCACGCAACTTTAAGTTCCCTTCGACCGTCTCCCATTTTATTTGCCATGCAGTCCGAAGAGCTGCACGTATTCCTGCCATGTAGTCGGTGTGAGGAAGAGCGAAACGCTGGTCCGGTCGCAGAGTCCCCGCGGACTCTCTGGCGCCGTCATCGGCGCGATCATTCCCCGCAATTCCTACATGTTCAGAAACCCAGCAGAAGATAATCTCGACATCTGCCCGGCTCGCCAAAACCGTGGCGTCACGGATATCGCGAACCAGGGGATGCGAAGATTCAAATGCCCCGAGAGCACTCAGGGCGCTTTGTGAGTCACTATAGATCACAATCCGGTCTCCAAA
The DNA here is from genome assembly GCA_963969495.1 of Ceratothoa steindachneri. Taxonomy (NCBI): domain Eukaryota; kingdom Metazoa; phylum Arthropoda; class Malacostraca; order Isopoda; family Cymothoidae; genus Ceratothoa; species Ceratothoa steindachneri. Next base: position 145,858,508 of record OZ018319.1, read on the forward strand.
CCGGGCACGTCGCGTAATCTCCCGTACCGAGTTGTGTATTGACACCAGTTCGGCCGTGAAGACAGACGAAGCGCCTGGCAGGGCCCCTCTGACTTCAAACAGAGGGGATACGGCGTGGAAGCCGACCCCCCTCTTCGGACTTGGAGCCATCCTTACACTGGCACGGTTCCAGCGTGACACGAGGTGTGCTCCAAAACGGTTGAACGCATACTCCCGGCGCTGTACAAGCTTTGGGAGCAGAGGCGTGGCAAAAAATAGCCAAATGTGGTACCCTCCAGGGTGGTGTCCTGGGCAGAACCAGAGGCGCCACCGGCCCGAAAGCTATACCTAGCTCTCGAAGGAGTTTCCTCGCCCTAAACCCAAAGGGCTTAGGGTATGACTGGCGTCTCTCGGCGGCATAGGCACCGTCGAGATCAGCTGCGGATGCAGTGAGAGCTGTTGGCGCCTGAGGGAGGCACCAGGCGCGCGCGTACAGGCGAGTGATGAACTGCACGCGGCGTAGAACGAGTGGCATCTTCCCAGAATCGACCAACAGGCTCTCAGTGGGGAAAGTGCGGAAGGCACCGGTCGCAAGACGAAGGCCGGTGTCGTGGATCGAGTCCACCTTCCGCAATAAACGCTCGGCTGTGTATGCATAAAACTCGCATCCGTAGTCGAGCTTAGAACGAACAAGGATCGATAAAAAAGTAAGGCAGTAGCCCTATCAGCACCCCGAGTGCTGAACGTCACGAAACGGAGAATATCCATGGCACGGGTACAAGAGACCCTAAGGCTGCGAATATGACCCTCCCAGGTGAGGTGTCGGTCAAATGCAAGACCAAGGAACCGAGCGATTTAACGACTTCCAGGCGCACCCCATTAAGAAACAAATCTGGGTCGGGGTGGAGCCGTGGGTGGCGGCAGAAGTGCACCACCTGAGTCTTGGTCAAAGAAATCCGAAACCTGTGCGCTTCGGCATATCGAGATACGCAGTTCAATGCCTGTTATGGTCGACGCTCCAGAGTTGGCATCTGGGCCGCGCCAAAAGAGATCGAAATGTCATCCACGTAGAGCGTAGCGAGAACATCTTCCGGCATCACCGAGGTGATGCCGTTGATGCTCAGGGCAAAGAGTGTGACCCTGAGGACACTTTCCTGCGAGACACCCTCTTCCTGCTCCTTTGGGTCAGAGAGGGCTCCCCCCACCCGTACGCGAAATCGACGATCTCACAAAAATTTAGAAATAAACATTGGGAAGCATCCCCTCGCCCCCATCGTGCGGAGAGTCTCCATAATACAGTATAGCCATGCGGTATCATAGGCCTTCTTCTGATCGGAAAACACCGTGGCGTAATGCTGTCTACGAAGGACAGCATCGCAGACGGCATTTTGCAGTCGGAGCAGAGCCTTCGACTTGGAGTTGAACTTGTGGAAGCCGCACTGTGCAGAAGACAGATGGCCTCCGCTGGCAAGGAAAAAATCTAACAGAAAGGCCATGCCTCGCTCACTCAGGTGTCGAAGCATGGCGTACGGGACATCATCTGGACCAGGGGCGGTGCCCGTGAATGAAGCACGTGATGTCGCGCCTTCCGCAACATCACGACGTGCATTGAATGCTGGCGGAGCAGCATCTTGGCTAGAGGATGCAGAGAAAGCGGATGCTAAGGATTCCGCCATGGCCGCGGGGTCCGAGATTGCGGTTCCATTCTCCTAGAGAACGGTGGGGGGGGGGCGAGAACCTGCCCCGAATCCTATTCACTCGCTTCCACACCTCTGCTAGAGGGGTCTTCCCGTTAAGTGAAGACACGTATGCCTGCCAAAAAGAGCAGGGGGCGTGCTTCTAAATATACCGGAACCTAGCCATAGTCCGACAAAATTCACCGATAGTAAAATCGTTCGGGCGGAGCTTATAGCACATGTAGGCATAACGTTTCTGTTTGAGGGTCGTCTCAAACTCAGCTGACCACGCGAGTGGTCGTCGTGAAAAACAGCCAGACGTTCTGCGAATAGTAGTCAGGCCCGCAGCTATGAGGTTGCCAGAGAAGAACTCAACGGCCTCATCTACCGACCTAAACCTCTCGACTGAGATAGAGAATTCAGTGATTTCCTGAAATGTAGGCCACTGCGCTCGCACCAAGCACCACCAGGGCGGGCTCTCAGGGGCACACCTCCTGAAAATGACATTTAAATCGGAAAGTGATCATTACCATGGAGGTCATCGACCACCCCCCAATCAAAATCAGACTGTGCATCTGGAGAGTAAAGAGATAGATCAAGGCAAGAAAATGAAGCAGTTATCGGACAATGATGGGTAAAATCATCCACATTTAGGACACCTATCTCAAGTTCTTCGATCAGATTGGCAAGGACTTCTTCCCTGGGATTTATTGACTAGTCTCCCCAGAGAGGATGTGTGCCGTTCAGATCTCCAAGCAAGAGAAAGGGCCTCGGCAACCATGCCACGACGCGAAGGAAGTCCCCCACGTGTAAGTCAGCTGATAGTAGAATGTACGCAGAAATAACAGTATACTTCCTATCCAGGTGAAGCTGCACAGTCACTGCCTGAAAGGAGGTATCTAAAGTGAAGAGAAGACCGAAGAAATCATGCAGGGTCTAAACTGCGCATCATTTAGCCTGGCCCCCATCTCGTGGTGGTAGGGTCGCAAAACCCTTATACCTCGGGAGAGGTATAAGGGTTTTGCGGGCAGGGAGCACGCGCCTAGCATGGTCAACTGAGGAAAAATAGCTAACGGGGAAAGGGAGGAGACGAGCCCGAAGTCCACAGCAATTTCATTGAAGGAATATGCCTTCCAGGCCTAGCTCGGAGGATTCGTGGGGGCCTTCTTCGAACAGAAGACCCTCACGGGATTTGTAACCCCGAAGCAGTGACAGTAATAGTACCCCCGCGGCAGTGACACAAATGCCTTCACGCGGTAGCGGTACCAACCGGCACGCACCGACTTAGGGAGCTTGTCACAGTCGCACGTGCCGAGGAGTGTAGGGATGGGTCTGGAGGCCCCTCTCTGTTTTCTCATCACACGCTCGATATTGACTGCCCCGTGGTCAGCCAGCTCTAGAGTGATATCCGCTATGGAGTAGTCCACGAGTTCCCTCGCATAAACTACTTTCCCAAAGTTCATGGTAGAGTGCGGCGTCACACTCACCGAGGTGCTATCACGGGCCCAAGAGTACTTATCTTGGCTGCCTCGGAGGGATCCGCGGCATTCGCCAGAAGGCTACTGTCCGAGAAACGGGTCACCTTCGGTTCTCTATCAATAACACAAGCTAAAGCGCTCCGTTGATATATCATGTTCCCCTTAGCCAACACGATGCCATCAGTGCAGCGAATAACGAGGAAGGTTTGAAGCTAGCGGGCTCGAAAAGGCCACGTAATCTCTGAATGTGGGGCCCCGATTTAATCGAGACTCTGCTATGCGCTCTAGCACTTTTTGTCACAGTCAGGGGCCCCGCACCTGTGGGGGAGACCAGAGGTGGCGGGTGTGCCGATCTTGGCTTGGTCGCTTACCGAAATGGCAGCAGACCCATCTGTCCCCGCAGCCCTTTGTAGATGGAGAGGAGCCCCGAGTCTTTTTAGTCTTTTTTTTCTTCTTTTTACAAGAGGATGGCGTGGAATGAACCCTCTTCTCCCCTTCGCCGGCAGAAACCCCCAGGCCAGATGGACCGTCCTCAGAAAGGTCCTTCTCCGAGATGAAGAAGGTCCTGGCACTTGTAGGGGCACCGGTCGGAGGAGGAGATCCCTCCCCTCTTTGTACTGCCTTAGAAACCCTAGCCGTTTGAGGAGGACCTTGCATAGGAGCGGACTCGAGTTCGGTGCTTGGCGCCGAGACCAGATTCTCTCTTATGTAAGTCCCTACCATCTGAGACTGGGTTGCCTCAAGGACCATGTCTATTCCTGGTGGGGCCTCCATTTGTTCATTCCCCCCAGGACATCACAGGTCCTATCGGCAGCACTGTCATTAGTCTTGTCTTGGGAGGCACAGGCCTTGACCCCCGCTAGATTTAGTATTCTAGCCAGCAGGTCTTTTGAGGGAAGCGACTGAAGGGGCTTGGCTTCCCTCTTCCCCTTAAGGGAGTTTGCCCTACCGAGCCGCTTTATTGGGGAGCGGTCAGCTATGGGCTGCCTGCTGGCTTTCTTGGAAGTCCCGTTAAAAAGTAAAGGGGGGACTGCCGCTGTCATTGGGCATGGTGACCCTAATTTTCTCATGGGATGCATACGTTCATCACCCCTCGCAGTAGCCCGCCCTGCAAGGGGTGCGTACAGGCCTGGCACAACCAGGTGCCGCCATTCCAGTCGGGAGGCCTGGGGGTCACTCAGCATGGTGGCCCTACCTTGGACGCGGCGTAAAATTGATACAGTGTAAAGAGAGAAGGAAAAGCTATGTGAGGAAGGTATGGGTGGGGATGAAGCAGGTTGTTAAATCCCACCATCCCAAACCGGAGCTCAGGGGTTAGGGAACATTGTTCCCTCCACCCTCAGCCCCGATCGGGGATAGTTGGCTGAAAAGCAGGTCAGCATCTACCCCGTGAAGTTATAGGCTGACCAGAGAAAGTTGTGGAGAAGATTGTAAGGGAAGTGAGGAAGTAGGGGGAGAGATACAGGCTGTCTGAAGGGAGGAGAAGAGGCTAAGCTGGGGTCGAACGGGGTGTGCTGAGTCCCGTCAGCACGGCGGCCAGGATGGCAAATCGCCGCGCCTCTTATGGGGACGCTAAGCGTAGGTTATCTGGTCTCCATACCTAGACAAAATCACTTGATAAATTTACTATACACCCTGAACCACGCTAGTTACTTGGTAGCCAAAGTTAGGATTTCTCGTTTTTCTGTAAATCAATTTTGAAGAAACTTTTCCTCGGTGTTGTGCACAATCTCGAAATACTCATGCTATGCTTTCATTATTTTGTGTTTCGTCCTTCAATTTTTATTTCAGATTCGTCGTTTTTTGAGTGAACCACGCTATTAGCATCTATCCCATCTAAGAACAATGGGACGTTGCAGAGGACTCAACGATGAAGAAAAGTCTTTCATCATCAAGGAAAGTGTTGAAGGCTCCTCTGTTCGTGTTATTGGGGATAAGAAGGTTCGGCATGTGTACACGGTTAGACAATTTATGAAGGACGCTTCGCCAAGGAAGAATCGATGCAATTCTGGGACCTCTACATAAGATTGTCATTTTCACCGCTATTGGTCATCTCCATGTACCGAAGATCACCAGAAATCGTATTATAGGGACCATGGATTCCGTGCGAGTTCCATGACGTTAAACATGAGTTCCGTTCTCTTCACTGAAGAGACCAGGGCTACCCTTGACGGATCTGACGGTTGAGCAAATGGCTGGGTACATTAGCGATGTCAACATTAGGAAGGAGTAGTCATGGTGTGGGGAGGTATAATTGGCTGCATACTTGTTGGCCCAGTCAAGGTGCCTGATGGGGCTAAAGTGAACGCGACACCTTACTGCATTTTCTTGAACGAGGTCTTGAAGACCTAGCTAGATGACATACAGTTTTTACTCTAAGGACCTTACTTTTCATGAATGACAACGCTCCATTCCACACTCCCAGGGCAACTCAGGCGTTCCTAGTCTCTTACGGCATACAAGGTTACAAGTTGATGTGTGGCTGACAGCCTCTTCGGAACTCAACCAAATCAAAAACTTGTGGTGCATCATTAAACAAGATATTTATGCCTATGAACGTCTAAAACAGACTTTTGGGCGACCCTCAAAGCTGCAGCAGAAGCAGCGATACCTGCTGTTACTATTAGGAAATTGACAGATTCCACGCAGGATCGGGGTTGCGAAGTCATTCGTCGAAATGGCGCTTATGTGGGCAAATAATTTATTATGTCCATCAATCGTAGATCATTCTTATGGTTTTCTATTAAATATATACGCAAGGTATGGTTAATGTGTATAATTATGCTTTTTTTCTCCAAAATATGTCTAGATGGGCTACTTTAATTCAAAAGCTATTAGTGTAGTTTACCCCGAAAACGACGAATCTGAAATAAAAATTAAAGGACTTAGCACAACATAATGAAAACATAGCATTAGCGTTGCCATGTTGTGCAGACCACCGGAGAAAAGTATCATCAAATTTGATTCACAGACAACCGAGAAATCCTTAATTTCCCTTCAAGCTATTAGCGTGGTTGAGGGTGTATGGCATTAAGCGTAGGCTATATTATGGTCTCCATGGCTACGGGAATTGACTTGGTTTATTTGATATCTAACGTTATACATAGTCTATATGGTCTCTATGGTTACGGAAATTCGGTTGATTTATTTGATATACGACGCTATGCGTAGACTTTGGTATTCATCGCTACTAAAATTTGGTCGGCTTACTTAATATGTAAGTTAAGCATAGGCCATGTGGTCTCTATAGCTACTGGAATTGGGTTGATTTAAATACATAATATATGACACAAGGCGTAGGCTATGTGGTCTCCATGACTACGGAAAATCGGGTGAATTATTTAATATAAAAGGGTATACGTAGTCTATTTTGTCTCTATTCTTACGGATATTAGATTGGTATATTTTATATATAGCGCTCTATATAGGATATGTGGTCTCTATGTCGCTAAAGTTACAGAATTTTAGTTGATTCCTTCGACGCTAAACATGCCTCGACTTTATACTCCTCAAAACTTATTATGTTTTTTTAATAAATATTATTTATGGGTCAAAACTTTGTATATAATCCTGTAATGAATAATTATTGGTTAAAACTTTGTATATAATCCTGTAATGAATAATTACACTGGTCTGCCTTTTGGAATATTTTAATTTTTATTTTTATTCATGGGTGTGATCTTACATATTCTTGGGTTGCTGATTTTAAATATCTAAACCATTTTTTTTCTATCACGCAAAGATCTTGAATAAAATACAAATTGATGATAACAATAAATGTGAATTTTTAATATATTGTTACTTATTTAAAATTAATAAGTAATTATGGAAAAGAACATTATTTTAGTTTTAGGAACATATGTATACCAAATCAACATGAAATAAATCACAGTTATCATGAAATGAATCAAAATCATCAACATCAAATCAAATGAATGTAAAAAAACATGCACTGATGGTTAGCCTACATACCGATTCAAAGGAGGGCGTCCCGTTGTGAGTTCCGCTTGTGCTGTGCATCGGGACCATCACGTTTCAGTGACCAGCAGTAATCGGCATCATGCTGACATTCCATTTGCCCTGGTATCGAGTTTCCATGGTGCAAATATCCTGATGGAAACGCTCTCCTTGTTCCTCACTGTAGTTCTTACAATTCGTGGGAAAATAGTCAAGATGTAAGTTCAAAAAGTGCATCTTCACACTCATTCTAGATCCAAGTTGCTGGAAACTTGAAATCAGATCATGGATCATTTTACATATTCTGGAGAGCGGTGTTTCCCAAGAAGTTATGGACAATCTGCTTGAAGGAAAACCAGGCATTCACCTCACACCAAAGATTCCTGCCTTTAGCTTGCCTTCACTTACACAAGGAAACGTTAACTCTACGTAGTTGAAAGCAGCTCCATCCTTGTTCAAGCCTTTCACAAAATTTTTCATGAGCCCTAATTTGATACGGAGTTATGGTAGCAGAATTTTCTTGTGGTCAACTAGTGGCATAGCTCTCACGTTGTGATTTCTGGGTAAAAAGCTGGTTCTTGGTGGCCAGTCCTTTTTTCCATAGTGCTGGCTGTCACCCCTAGTATTACAGAGACACAAAAAACAGGGATACTTGGTGTAATACCCTTGAATACCTATTAGGAGAGTAATAACTTTTAAATCATCACAAATGAGAAAATTGTGCTGATGGTACTTGATTGCAGTTATTAGTATGTTCAAATTTTCTTAGGTTTCGGACATTTGGATACTATGGCCAATTGTCAAAGATGCAGCAGTTTTGCCATTGTAGAGAAGAACAACCTTTAAACTTCTCTTAGAAGAATAAATGAAGAGCATCTATTGATCTGCTTTGTACGGCATCCCCATGTAATCGATAAGGCCAGAAATATTTGAACAGAAAACTAAAAAATTCTCTTTCTTAAAGAAGTGAATGAATTTCGCTTCACGATGATGGTACCAAGCGAATGTTGTTCCAGAAGCTGGAAGCCTGTGTTCCTTCAGTCTAGAGCCAAGTAACTGTGCACTCTCTTTTGGAAGGTTAAGGTCTCTCACCAGGTCGTTGAACTCAGCTTGGTTGAAGAGTTTGGGATCGTCATTTGTTGGTGGTTCATAGTCTACTTCCATCTAATTAGTATCACAAGTATCGGACTCTGATGAAATATCCCATATCTCAGGTGGCACAGGTACAGGTGTATCATCTGAGTGTAGAACAGGCCTTATTGCTGAAGGAATATTTTGGAAATATTATGCGATCTTTAGTCTTCTTGTTAAATCCAGCTACTTTAGTCATACAAAAGTAGCAGCATCATGGTCATTCTTCTGCTCTCACAGTCCCATTGGTACTCCAAAGGGCATACATTTAAGTTTTCCAACTGACCACATTAGGAGCTTACTGTGGCAACTCTTGCAAGCTTTGTGTGGGGTAAATGGCTTGTCTTGGTGTCCAAATCTGCAGCAAAAGTAAGCTAAATAACAACGCTTCAATATAGGAGTAATATTGCTCCGGGAATCTGAAGGGGTGAATTGCCCGCAGGCATAGCAAAATACGAAGGGCGGTCAATAAGTTTTGCAATTCGGATATAAGTAAACGAGATATGAGGAAAAAGGTTTTATTATCTTTCAATATAACTACCCTCGACTTCAATGCACTTGCGCCAATTGTCCCTGAGGCTTCAAATTATCGACAACCAGAAATCTCCCGACTGCTGTTCAATCCACTCATGGACGGCGAGCTGGACATCTTCATCGCCCCCAAACCAGCGTCCATGCAGTGTAGCCTTGAGCTGGCGGAATAAAAAGTAGTCGCTAGGGGCCAGATCTGGACTCTAGAGGGAATGGTTGAGCTCCTCGAATCGGCACTCACGCAGAGCAGCTTGTGCAACTCTGGCCTTGTGGACTTTGACGACGTTGAAGTTGATCATGGAACGTGAAGTTTCTAGGGCCCCAACGGGCAGAGACCTTGGTGATGGACAAATTGTCGTGGATGATGTTGATAAGATTTCCATGTGATATTCCAAGTTCTCGCTCGATTTCTTCGACCTTCACCGTCGATTTTCGAGGATCATCCTCTCTACACGGGACACATTGTCCTTGTTGGTCACGTCTAACGGGCGTCCTGAACGGGGATCTTCTTCAAGTGACTCACGACCATGGCGGAACTCCCTATTCCAGCGAGCAATGGTTGCATAGGAAGGGTAGGTGTCGGTGTACACTGCAACCATGCGTTCATGGATCTCTTTTGCATTCTTGCCTTCCTTGGTCAAATATTTGATCACTGCGCGGTGCTCAACCTTCTCCATTGTTGAAAAATTTGTGACTGACGATCTGCGATCAGCTACTGCTTCTTAAATAGACGAGACAGGAGCGTGCGGCTGCAGGTCATGACTTGTCATAACTTGTCCTAACACCCCCACAAATAGCCATTCCCCTTCCTCTGTTTTGCCCTATCGATTCGCAAAACTTATTGATCGCCCCTCGTATGTCTGCTAAATTTATACAGCCTCTAGTCATATTGACAATTTAAAAATAAAGAAAAATATATTAGCAATATTATAAAAATATCTATAATATATATATATATATATATATATTATATAAATATATGTATATATATATCATAATATATATATATATATATATATATATATATATATATATATATATATATATATATATATATATATATATATTATTTATACTGTACAAAAAGAGAAAGGTAACGTCTCCTAAAATTCGACAACGTGATGTGATAAAGATGAATAAAAATCAAACAAATCACCATTTTTCATATATATTTTTTAAAAAGATGTCATACACTCAATAAAAAATATCATGCAGACCAGTGTTATGGGTCAAAACTTTGTATATAATCCTGTAATGAATAATTATGGATCAAAACTTTGTATATAATCCTGTAATGAATAATTATGGGTCAAAACTTTGTATATAATCCTGCAATGAATAATTATGGGTCAAAACTTTGTATATAATCCTGAAATGAATAATTACAATAGCCAACAAATTTTAACTTTGTCTCTGCTACTTGAGTAAATGTTGTAACTAACTAATCATGGTGCGTTGATTCCAAATCTATGTTCAGATTTGTCTTAGTACGTAAGGTTCCTGAGTTATGCAACTAGGCTATATGGCTAACTTTGTCACCTTGGATCAATTAATGATATAATTATTACGAGTTTGAGAAGAATAAGACGTTTATGGGCAAAGGTTTGGTTTCAAGGCACCCTTTTGCAGACCCAGATAAGATATGTATTACATTTAAAAGAGGTAGTACTCACCTAACTATAAGTTTCCGTAAAAAAATGTTTGAGACTCTTGCTCTTGCTCTTGTACTTGGATATAGGATTTTCCCGTTGTAGGAACCAGCAGTAGTCACCCATCATGTTTTCGTTGAAGCGGCCTTGATACCTACTTTCTATCATTGCGATATCTCGGTGGAACCTTTCCTCATGTTCATCACATATATCACCCATATTAGATGGAAAGAAATGCATCTTAAGAGACATCCGTCACCCTATTTGTTGATAGGCCTTTAGCATTTTGTCCACTAGTTCTTCAAAGTTTTTAGCCTATGATTACCAATGAAGTTCTGCACTACATGGACAAATGAATCACATGCTGCCAACTCAAGTGGAGTTAGTTTATTTCTGAACTCCCTCTCACGTATCAATTCTCTGATCTCTGGAACTACAAAAATGCCAGCTTTAAGTTTCTTTGCACCAAATTTCTCTTTGAGATACTGGAATCCATCAGAATCATTTGTCATTGCTTTAAGAAAATTCGTGATAAGGCCAAGTTTGATTTGAAGTGGTGGAAGATAGATCTTCTGTGGATGTACCAAAGGCATGTGCTTTACATTGTATCGGCCAACTATGTGTTCTTCTCTTTTGGGCCACTTTTTGACAATATAATGATTCCGTTCGTCACAACTGTTCCATAGGCATAGGAAGCACATATTCTTTGTATATCCTAGCTGCAGTCCAAGAAGTAAAGAAATTACCTTTAGATCCCCACACATATTCCACTTATGATGCGAGTAATGAACACCTTCCAAAATAAATTTCATCGAGTCATATGTCTCTATCATCCCAACAATAAGTGCGAAAGGAATTGAAAGTCTTTTGTTACCATTGTGTAGCAACACAGCTTTGAGACTAGCAGAGCTTGCATCGATGAATAGTCTCCATTCATCAGGTAAATGCTCGTTTCCTAGCTTATTCATGAGGCCATAAACATCAATACAGAAACAAGCACCATCTTCTTTATAGAAAGCAGCTAAGGCTTCATGGCGTTTACGGAAAGTAAATGTTTTTGCACCGTCCTGTAGAAGATTCCATTGCTGTAGTCTGCAGCTAAACAGTTCTGTGTTCTCCTTTGACAATGAAAAATTCCTTACCAAATCATTTAATCTTTCTTAATTTATCAACTGGATCTTCTTTTCCTTAGAATCATCCTCATACATTTCATCTTCATTGTTATCCTCTTCTTCAGGCGATGAATCATTTTCTTTAACTGCACTAGCTGATGGAGGAATTGGGATTGGCATCTCCATATTATGGGGGACTGGTTTTATAGCTGACTTAAAATCTGGATATAAAATTTTGACTTGTTCTTATTTGAGAATCCCGCAATATTTGTCATACAAAAGTAGCAATCAAAAACATGATTTGTTGGCTCACGCCGCGCCATTGGTACAACAAAAGGCATACCCTTCCCTTTGCCATTTAACCACCGTGTGAGCCCCGTATAACACACAGTACAAAATTTGTGAGGTGCCCAAGGCTTGTCTTGGTCACCAACTTGACGACCAAAATAATAATTGTATGCAGTTTTCACTCTTTTAGCTAAATTTTTCCGCTGGTCGCTTGGAGTATTTCTTCCACAGATATAACAAAAGTTGTCTGGGCTATTTATACATTCTCGCCGATTCATGTTTTCAACTTAGTTTATATATATCTTATATACTTTTGTACAATCTTATTTCATTTACAAATTAATTGAGAGATAAATCTGAAAGAAAAATGCAATTAATCACTGTATGTAAATACCTTTTCAACACCACTACTAAAATGGTTAAATTTGACAACATGATAAAGCAGGAGTGTAACGCAGCAACCAAACAGACACAACACATCCTCTGACTACGATAGCCAAATTAACACTGCCCATATGTATAACTAAAGAGTAGGTGTGTAACTTAGGAACCTCACGTGCTAGAAAAATTCTCATTACAGATACCGAATCAGCATACTCGATTTAGTTTAAATCACAAGCTAATACCCAAGTAGCAAAATAATTGTTGACTAGTGTTATGGGTCAAACTTATAATCCTGTAATGAATAATTGTATATAACTACCAGGCAAAGGCTTCGCCACTGCCCCCACGGGAAGAGTGGCGAAGATTAAAATTTAAAATCTAAAAAAAAGCAGCCATGGTTAAATTTTTATCAATTTTCTGAACTTCGCAAATTATAATAATTTTAAAAAGGAATTCTAAATTAAATTTCCCCCCTTTCAAAATAACACGTTGCTAAAATATAGTTATAGAAGAAGATATATAAAAATAAATTTTCTGAACTTCACCATTTTGTTTTTTGATATTATAAAAGAATTATTAGAGATAACTTTGATAGAAAACATAAGTCATAACCAAACTAAGATGAAATTATTATTCAAATACTCACAAAAATCCCCTTCTTGAATTATACAGTTAGTGAAGTGATGATGATGATGACTACATGCTCGGTTCATCGTTGTTTTCTTTCCATTCCATTTACCATTGTGAGGTTGTGCATTATCTTTTAGCTTGAGTTTTTCATGGCAATCTTTTTTATCAGAAAAAATAAGGAAATGAGGAAAAAGGGACGGAAATGAAGAAATAACTAAATAAAGAACTAAATAAGAAAATATAGAAGGAAATAAGAAGGAAATTGGCGAAAGTAACAAGGATGGGAAGAAACAAATAGGTAAAATGCATATGATGATAAAATATATATCTGGAAATTCATAAATAAGGTCATTAATAAGAATACGTTTATTATCAACATCCTTTATTACACCTTTTTATACTCTTATTTTCTTCTCAACCCATGTTTATAATTATCTCCCCTCTTAGGCCTTGTTTATTATTATATGCCCTTCTTATACCTTGTTTATTTTATTCCTTCTTAGCCTTTTTTTCTCATTGTCTTCTCTCATCAGGCTTGGTTTATCATGATCACTCTTTTTACACTTTGTTTACCAGCTTTTTTTTTCATCTCAGGCTTTGTTTATCATCTTTTACACTTCTCACATCTTGTTTATCACTTATTTCCTTTTTAGGCCTTGTTTCTCATTATCTTACATCCTTAAACCATGTTCATATTTTTCCCTTCTCAGCTTTTGTTTAGCAACATTTTCCTTTCTCTTCATTTTCATCCCTACACCCAAATATGAGTGTAGGAGGGTGTTTTGCACTTTGCCCGAAAAAAAGCCCATGTACGAGAATTAAAGAAAATAATGTGTTTGGAAGTTGTGGCAATGAGTACTCGTCCATAAAATTGCCACTTGACGAGTATCATGACAATAGAATTTGCACTTGACTATTATCACTTTGATAACTTTTGGCATTTGGCAAATCACGCCCATATAACACGCGCTTGACAAATGCCACGTACATAAATTGTACATAAATTAGAACTTGATACAGGCCACATCCATAAAAATGCCTCTTTGGCACTTGACCCCTGTCATGCACATGAAATACTCCGCAGATCTATTACCTATATCGATGTGTGATAGAATTCTATCATTCTCATTAATGGGTTCTTTGGATGAGGAGCTGTCAAGGGTAGGCCATGAATGGTCTTTTGCAGTCGCCTTCTTTTCTTATGTTCTTATGTTCTTATGTTCTTAAATGTCTCAAAGATCAACCAACCACTTTATAGGCAACGAACTCGACGGTTCTACTATTGAGCGATTATTTTTGTCTAACATTTATTAATTCGTTCTAAAAATATTATCAGAACAACAGAGAGGGTGTATTTTGTGATGTGTGTGTTTGTGTGACGAAGGGGGGATGTAAATTCAGATATGAGATCAGGTATCAATCAATATATTGGCACCGTGGTATTCTTAATTATATCCTCGTAAATTCCTTGTCCTCTGATCACAAGGATCACTTTTCGTCTTAAGCACCTCTTTTTTAACTCTCTGTACTCTCACTTACGTTTATACAGCCAACAAGGAGGAGGGGTAGCATTAAAAGGTCACTTGGTATGAAAAAAATTCGGAAATTCGAAGCCTCAGGGACAAGTGGCGCAAGTGCATTAAAGTCGAGGGTAGTTATATTGAAAAATAATAAAACACTTTTCCTCATATCTCGTTTCCTTATATCCGAATTGCAAAACTTATTGACTGCCCCTCATACTTACTCACACATGATTTGTTTCGTAAAACATATCATTATGCTACTAATAACATTTTTAACTTCACTCAATACTTCTTCTGTATCAGATAATCAATTCAACTTGGATGAATTTTAAATTTTATAATACTTGCTCTTGTCTAGTGCAATAACATTATGGTAGTAAGAATCTCTTCTCATTTACTTGAAATAGTATTATGTCTAAGGTTATTTTTATTACCTAAGAAAAGCGAACATGAAGTTCTACGATATAACCTTTTGATATTTACATTCAAACTGTTTAATGATATATGTCGTGGTATACGGCCGAGTACGTACGTACGTTTTCTCCGTACATGATTAACTCCGTTACACTTTTCTCTAAGAGTGCTTTACTTTAATTTTTTTCTTTAACCAGGGACGATTCGTAATATTATATATATATATATATATATATATATATATATATATTGCCATTTGCAACGTTTTGAGGGTCTAATTAAACAGCTCGGACAAAAATATACTTTTAATTACATAAAAAATAAAATATTAAAACTTTAAATATACTAATGCTATAATAAGAGGATATAATAAAAATTAATACTACCAATGAGTACTACGCGATGGTTGACTCAAAATTCACTTTTTGCACGTAATGGTAACTAACGAACATGAATAAGTTTTGGATTCCTTTTAGCTTTAACTAATGGAGAGTCTGGAGTTGGATGACCTTGAACGAGAACCTCTTCGAGGCGATTATTAGAGACGAGTTGGATGGGAACCTTCTAGCTGGCGTGCGACTGGCTTGGAAAACATCTGATCGTCTCTCTGGGTGACGGGGAGACGCTTGTTGAGGCTATTCGGGTTGAACAGCTGATGCTTATCCCGAGGTAGGTGGGAAGCGCATGGCGATGCTTCTTGACGTAAAGATTTAAGCGAGGGGATTGTGGATGTACGGATCATTCCAATCCCTATGTTACACTAACGGGCTTCTCGATGATGAGACTTGACCAAGAGGTGAATCTTTTCTAGAATTGGAATTCACGTTGGTATTCCTCAATGGTGAAGGTTACCTCTGTTTTTATTCAGAAAAACTGAGATATGGAATTTCTCTGGACGAGAATAGTATGAGAGTGTCTCGATACCACTAGTCTACTCTTATAGGTGACCAAAAGAACGGCCTCGGAAAGAAAAATCCTGCTCGGTTCCACTGTCTTCTTGATTCTCTGTTTTACTCAGGGACTGCTCTTCTTCTCCTGATTGCTACTCCGATTCTCCCTTCATTTCTCCAGATCGAACCATATATACGTCGATTATCACCGGGGGGGGAGGGATACGAGGGCCTATCTTTAAGCCTCTCTCCTAGGGCATAAATTTTCCACGTTGTGACCATTCGCCATTCTGGTTTACGTAAGGAGAAGTGAAATTTCGTCTATTTGGCGAAAATAGACAAACAATCGGAGGGCACAGTGAGCCTGTTCATATATTTTTATTCTAAAAGCTATCCCATCCTCCTATGTTTATATTAACACACTACGAAATATGCTGATTGTAATCTTTCTTTGCGAGCGAACTTCGAGGATCTTGGGGAGCATCGGGGAAAAGGAGAGGGGAAGGGGGGTAAAGTATCGGCCCATATGGAACGTAACCGTTGACGCTGTATAAACAAACTAGCGTCTGTTTGTCCTCGTGATATTTATTTCCCCACAATATAGCGACATAGTTTATGTTGATTTAACCCCTTTGGAAATGAATTCAAGTGAAAACCATTGTAAGAAATAAAAAAGAGTGCTTTTCTGAAACCGAATCGGCAGAAAATAGCTATTCTCTCTGCGGAAAAGAGGTTATATATCCTGGCATGACGACGATGGTTGGTTCAATTTTGATCGTGAAATTTCCCTTTGAAGATTGTTCTAGGCCATCAAGTTTGATCGATAACTATTTCCATGAACTCAAAAAGGGTACCTAATATTGGTCAATTGGTCTCCCACAACACCTAAATGCTTCTCAGCTTAATCGGAGAGTGACCCTTTGCTTGTCATTGAAGAGTAGACCTGCTACAAAATCCTTTCCTGGAAAGAATTATTGCCAGTGGTGCTTCTGATAGTATCCAAGGAAGAAGAAAATGGTTAGCAACCAAATAAAAATGGCAGAACTATTCCAAATCTAGGATTACGCTCTTATAAGAGTATGCTCTGAACACACTCTTACCAAACAACATCCAAAACGAGACACTTCTTAATAAAGCAATCAGCGAAATCACTACATAGTAATCCCATCTACATGCAAGTCAGGACACTTCACTTACATCGTATAAACCTTGACCCGACATCAGCAGGCAGCAGATGCAACCACAGTCCAGACAACATTAAACATCTGCTCTTAGATTGCCCAAACCTCACACAAGCACGCACTACACACAATATCTTCTCTTTTAGGGACCTGTGGACTCACCCAAGCAGCTGGTGACCTTTCTCTGGGCCGCCAACCTGGCAGAAGAGAGGTAGAGGGGAGCGTCGGCGAGTAAGTATCAAGGGTGTCATTTATCAGGAAGCGCGAACAGATACGAAGCATTTAAGGCTGAGAATTACATAGTGTAACCAATTTGAATTTTTTTTAAAAATAAGAAAAGCAACCAACATGGGTGAATTGTAAAGTGATTTTGCTCTAGCTTTGAACATGTAAGTTTTGCTTCATCTTTCTTACACTTCTGACCTTGATCTATTGGACTATGACCTATTTAGAGCGTTGCAGCACTTACTAGAGTATAAACTGCATTAATTGTGGTGGTTAAAATAAATATTAAATATTACTTTGCCTCAAAACTCGAAGAGGTTTATGCTCGAGGGACTAACAACCTGCCAAATAAATTGGATTATGTCGTCTGAAAGTGATGAAATATATCTGAACTAAATTATACAAATTATAACTTAATAAACATTAGTTTCCTTAACCTTCAAAATGCATCAAGACATTCCCACCTAATATAAATTTTAGTCACTATAAAAGTTAAATAGTTGCAGAGAGCCATAGAATAAGATATATCTCTTCATTGGTCTTAAAATATCCTCATATTATTTACTTCTTCTTGTTGAAAAGGAGATAAATTAGGTCAATGAAAGAAGGAATGTGCGGCTTTATCTGACAGTGCTCTTGGCTGTCGGACCTGTATGTATGACGCTTCAGATTTACCTTATCTTCACACCCAAGCAAACACGCCAACATGTAGCTTCATGTGGCTTTCGACGCCTTCTACTACAGGACAGACGAAAACAACGTCCCGACGCGATTCAAAGAAATGTTTCCCTTTGAGTTCTTCAGAGACGGTAAAAATTGACGAAATTTGCAATCGCCAAAGGACGTTACTAGGTAAGGTTGTATAGGTTGTTAAAGAAAGGAATTTGACTTTATGTCCCAAATGGAAGTCACTGAAGGCTGGACCCCTAATCTTCTGAAGCACTGGTTTTCAACTGAGGTGCAACGGGAGCGACCAAGAGATCATTTTTAAAACTCCGAAATTGCCAAAAAAACTATGTATTTAAAACATTTAAAAAAAAATTAAAGATACTTGAAAGTATTTTGAAACTCGCTTCTCTCCATTGCACAACATAAAGTGAAATAGAAAGATTGCAGAGAGTGAATGAAGAAATGACAGTTGCCTTGTTAATTATACGTCCTATTATTAAAGAATTATGTGATACTAATCAAACTCAAATTTCCATTAAACTTTTAAAAGTAACATTTATTTATTTTAATTTTTTTGTCTTATTTCGATTAAATTATGTTTAAATGTCAATCGTGGTTAATTTTGAAGTGCATCTCACGTCTTTAAGTATTTATACGTAAATTATTTTATGTTGAGATGCCACGACTGCGTCCAGATAGCAATTAGGGTGCCACTATCATAAAAAGGTTGAAAACCACTGAGCTAAAGCATCGAAAAGGAGAGCAGAAAAGATAGAATGGAAGTACAAAGGAGATTTAATTTGTTCACGGATAGATACTCGTATGGTAGGAAAAACATGGTTAAATTAATTATAGCGACCATGATTTTAATAGAAATGGATAAAAATAAGGAAGATATTGACTTCATGATTTACTTTGGAGGTTTAAATGGTTACTCCTTTATATTATCTTTCAATTGCCCTTTTAAATATTTTGTGGAAAAAAACAAATGCTAGCGAAAGGGTAATTCACTGTATAGGAAGTCGTCAACATAGATCACTTGAGCGGTCATTAAAGTAGAGTCACCACTTAAGAAACCTTTTATGACAAGATGGCCGAAGTGGAAGAGAAAAATAGGTCCTGAAATTTTGCTTTTTGCTTATTTGTTTTTTTAATTATTTATAACATTTCTAAAATAAATAATTAAATAAACAAATATAAATATATAATTCTTTACTTAGGAGACGGGTTTCGAAAGTGACTGGTTTCCATCACCAGTCAATGAATAAAAAAAGCCGTAGGCAGCGTCTTACATCTCATTTTAGATCTCTATCAAAAATTAAAATATTTATGATAATGAAAATAAGAGTCCTCTTATGTCACTAATTTTCTCCATATTGACTGCGAATTCTTTAAGAATACACTCAACTGCATTCATTTGTTATATTCTAATGAAATAAAACTTTTATTTTCTAATTTTAACGCCAACAAACGATCTTTTGCTTCTATTTTACTTTGTGAAGTATCTTTTCTTCCAACGTCTAAAGTTTCTAACAGAATACAGACAAGGAATAGTTGGATGTTGAGCAGAAGGTAATGACTGATAAAACAATGGGATATTTAAGGATCTCTGGTTGGTCTGGTTCTCTCTTATACAAGAAAACCAAATCTTTCACGACCAGAAGACTGATTCACGATTCTTTTAAAAGTTTCTAAAAGAAAAATTTCCTAAAGACGTTGAAAAAAAGTAAGTTATTAAGGATGTTGAAAATAAAGAAAAATTGTTGAAAAGAAAAAAGTTGTTAAAAAGAAAAACTTGTTTGTTGATAAGAAAAAGAATTAATAAAGCTGTTGATAAAAGAAAAAGGTTGTTATTGAAGTTATTATAAAGAAAAATCAATTAAGAAGTGGTTAAAAACAAACAAAAACTGTTAAAGCAGTTGTCAAAAAGAAATAGTTGCTGAGAAGAAAAAAAAGTTTGTTGAAAAGAAAAGAATCGTTATAACTGTAGTTAAAAACGTTACAGAAGTAATTGTTTAAAAAAATAAAAAAACATTGAAAAGAAAGAGGTTAAACTATTTTTAAATATGTTTAAGCAATTGTCGAAAAGAAAAGGTTGTTTAAATAAGTTGCTAAAAAGGTTGTTACATATGTTATTATATAGAAAAGACAGCTAAAAAGTGGTTGAAAAAAAATAAAACTGTTAAAGCAGTTGTCAAGAAGAAATAGTTGTTGAAAAGAAAAAGAATTGTTAAAGCTGTAGTTAAAAAAAGTTACAGAAGTAGTTGTTTTCAAAAAATAAAAACTCGTTGAAAAGAAAGAAGATAAAAAGTTTAAAAAAGAATTGTTAAAGCAGTTGTCGAAAAGAAAAAGTTGTATAAATAAGTTGTTAAAGATGTGAACTTCTAGAAAAGAAGTTGTTGAAAAAGTTGTTGAAAAGAAAAGAAGTAAAAATTAATGTTGAAAAGAAAAAGAATTTTTGCTGAAGCAGTTTTTGTAAAAAACAATAAAACTGCTAAAATGTTTTTGAAAAGAAAAAGAAGTTGTTTCACAAGGTATGGAAAAGAAAAAAAGATTGAAAATAAAAATAAATTGTGGATAGAAAAAAAGTTGTTGAAAAGAAAAAAAAAGTAAAAAATGTTGATAGTACATAGAAGTTTAAAATAAAAGTAAGTTGTTAAAGAGAAAAGTAATTGTTAAAGATGTTTAATAGAAACAAGTTTGTTAAAAAATTAAGTTATTTTAAAAAAGGAAATTGCTAAAGACGTCATTAAAAAGAAAAAATCTGTTGTAAAGAAAAAAAATGTTAAAGAACTAAATGAACCGAAAGAGAATTGTTTAAGAAGTAGCTGAGAAAAATGCCTCCCGGTTAAAAGAAAAAGGATTGTTTAAAAAGTAGTTGAAAACAGGAAATAGAGTCTTCTTTGAAGGCATTGTTCGCTCGACTTAACAAGAGGGAGAGTCCCCCAATGACCTGCGGCGTTTTGTGATAAGGTGATAAATGGTTATTGCATTGATGGTTTCTCATGGTCCAAATCACTAAATGTGCCTTTGAATGGCTAATTGAGGCTTATGCCACTAGATGGCACCACCCACGGCAAAATCCGATGGCAGATTTGTAATCTCCAGGGTTAAAAGCCATATATCTCACGGTCATATGGGTCATCTCATGGTCCTAAATAGGTACATTTGAACTTTACTCCTTTTTTTTTTAAAAAAAAGCGACGCCTAGACCTGGCGCTTCGCCACAGGTAAAATGGCCGGAGGAAGAAAACAAAAATTGTACAATTTTGCCTCCATTCGCACGCGTTTTGAAGTCTCGTTTTCCTCGTTGGGGCCGACATTTTTTTTCCTGGAATTTGAAACGAAGTACCAAAAATGGCATCTCCAGCAGCTACTTTGCAAAGAGAGCTCCCTCAAAAGGGCGGTGCAAGATAGAGGAAGTGAAAATAGGTGGAAGATTTAAGGTCATAGTTTCTCCTCCTGGGAATGGGGCTGAGATGGCAAACTGTTGGCCTTGGGGCCGAGAGAACAAACAATTTTCCAGATGTCAGCCGCAGCATGATTGAACATGCTACACATGACATGCCTTTGTAGGTGCGTAAAAGGATAGATAAAGGAGGGGGGGGGGAGATATGCTAAAAAACAACACCATAACCTGAGCGAAGAATGAGGGGTATCTCTTCCTCCCTATCTCGAGGCACTGACCAAAGATGAATAGTTGAAAGGTGGTTGGCGACTAGCCTGCGTACCATCTGTTTATCAATAAAACAGGCAAGAAAGGGCTTTTGAAGAAATTAGTGAAAAGGGGTTAAAATGGGGGCATTTAGAAGGAATAAAACCCGGGTAGTCGTAGTCTCATTATAGTTCGAGAATGCATGGAAAGATTGCCGCTCCTTCAGGTAGCGAATATAACAGTCTATATGGGGTTCTAATTTAAGGAGCTCCCTGAAATCTGAACCCCAGCTATCCGTATCTCCCCCAACCACTGTTGCTTAAGCTTTCCTAAAATCGGAACTTTCTAAAATACATCAATTCTTTGATGTGTCCGTATATACTCGGGTATAATATTTCGAGCCGCACCTCTATTAACGAGTATATCCGGGAAAATTCGTTAAGAGGTTAAGGAAATGCGATATTCTTGGGGTGTGACGCTCAGCATATCTTAAGTGCAAACCAACTAATGGATTTCCCAGAGAATGTTTGTAAAAAAACATATGTAAAGAAAGCGATGAAGATAGTGGAATCCAAAATGTGTGGACGATATAAAATACTAGATTCTCCTGCATTTGGGTCCGGGAGGGCAAGCAATATCCCAGATTTATGCTGCAGAGTGTTATATCAGGCATACCTAACAACCTTGCCGGATGCGCGTGAGACAATATCTCCGTTACCACACTCATCCAACTATAATTACTCAACCAATACACATCATTTATGTGGCACTCACTCGGTGTAAATTCATGGGTTAATCTATGAGTGAATGTATGAAGGCAGACCAAAACAGTGGGTGTAAAAACAAGGAAAAAGGATCAGAAAGATGGCAGATGTAATTCATTGTGGGCAAGTGTAAGGTAATGCAGATAAATCATGGTCACTCACGAGGATATTACAAGATGGATGATCAAATTCTAAAAACAAATCGGAATAGCAAACAGATTTAGGAGTCATAATCTCGAATTATCTCAAATTTTCAAAAGACTGCACTGTTACGTGATAAAAAAGAATAAAGTTTAGGATACATAGATATTTATAATTTAAATCGTAACATTATTTTTATCTTATCTAAGGCACCTGTATGACTTGCTTCAGAGGTATGCGGTGCAATTCTGGTACCCAAACATGTCAAAGGGCATTGCAATATTGGAACGCGTCGAGTGACAAATTCCTGAATTAACATTACATAAATCGTGCAAAGACAGACTTTGAGGTATCTCAATTTACTTTCATTGGAATATCAAAATCTGTGTGGCCAATATATTGAAGCTTTTAAAATATTAAATAGGATTAGTAATATAATTTACCACTCAATACTTGGGTTAGATAATCGAGGGGACACTATAAATAAAGGTTTCAATCTAGTAAACAAAAGATTTAACAATACGATACCACACAATTTGTTTTAATACAAAATAACCCAAACATGGAATATCTTGCCTAGGAATGACATTGGAAGCACAAGAGTTAATGATGTTGAAAATAAATTAGAAATAAGAGTAATTAAACTAATTATTTAGCCATATCCTTTATTGCTTTTGACCTGTCGCCTGCATCAGATTTGCACCTTGATTTTTTTAACTAACTTTAAGTGGACTTAAAGGATCTTTGCTAGTTTGTAATTATGCAATCCTCATATTCTGTTTACTCAATGAAGTGTTATGGAAGTGAAAATAATTTCTTTTAATATGAGAAAAAATAAATTAAGCTAAAATAGCTTGAGCCAATCTATTTCTTACCAATGAGAAAGAAAACAAGAGTTCCACGAATAAAAAATATCTTTTTAAACATCAATAATGCCATAACCACTCAAACTAAGAAAAAAAACAAATAACGAAGGCATTGTGCTAGGTGGTGAATTAAAAGTAGGCGTGAGGCAGAAATATGAAGAAAAATGGTGAAAACATTGAGAAGATGAACAGTGAAAACGAAGTCTTGTCTACTTCCAAAATTTATTGAAAATAAGGTCCGAAAATGATGCAGTTAGGGTAAATGAAAATGTGTTCAAAGCACAGCCCATATAATCAAAATAGGAGCCTGCTTAGAGGCGGAGGTGCTGCCTATTCAAGGGTAACCATAGCGACTCTTGAGAACAATGAGTGAGAGTAGTCCCACACTTCTCCGAGGAGAGGCGCTGGTTCAGCGAGGCGCATTGTTACGATGCCACATTACATTCAATTGACACTTCTTCATTTAGAAACTTTGAATCGAGGGAAAAAGGCGAGGGGGAAACTTCCTTTACAAGGTGACGTGTTATTAATGCTATTATAGTAAAATTACTGATATTTCTAACATTACTAGTGCTATTACTTTTACAAGTATAACTATTAACACTAACTAATACGACTAAGAGGACGAATGATAAGTCAAATACTACTAATAATACTAAAAATGCAACAAGATTCATAGAACTCCCAAATTATGAATGATTTTCTGAATTTTAAAGAGGTCAGATGAATATTTGTCAATTTTAAATTTGAGTGACGCTGTCAATTTTAAACTTGGAATCTAGAAATACTTCACGTTTGATGAAAGGAAGGCTCAGTTTACAAATAGGATCAGTATATCTACTGAACCACAACATGCAGTAGTTGCAGAGATTTTCTAATTAAATCCTTTCCAAAATGCTCTTGAGAATAATTCAGGTTTAAAAATGTTCAGAGAGCAAAGAGTGATATGCAAACATATTTTTCGACTAATCGAGATTGGAGCCACATTTTTATAAAAAAAATCAGGATTCCCGCACAATAAAATGTTTGGACGAATTAAGATTTAGACCACATACTTTTCTATGAGGAATTAGGATATTTGCATAGTATAATTTTTTAATCAATCAAGATTTATATAAGGTATATTTTTTATGACGAATCATGATTTTGGCACAGTATAATTTATCGACGATTCAAGATTTGGCCATGGCACACTTTTTTTATGAAGAAAAAAGTATTCCGCATAGTATAATTTCTGGTCGGAACCAGATTTGGCTACAGCATAATGTTTCAGAACGATTCAGAAGTTTTCCACAGTATAATTTAGGGATGAATCAAGATTTGGATACGACATACTTTTTAGTCGCGGGCCACTCTACATCTTACTATGTCGGTCAGTCATCGGTGGTTGGTCGGTTCCCGTTTTGTTTGTTTTTTGTTTTGGCAATAACATTTGAACTATTCGGCTGATTCTAACGAGATTTGAAACCCTTATGTTGCTTTACATTCTCCTTCGAATGATATAATTACTAAGGTCATCTCAAGGTTAGCCCGGGAATTATATTGCTTTGTCTATAACATCATAACTATTCGGCCGATTCTAACGAAATTTAAACCCATATGGCTTATGTTGTTTTACATTTTCTTTCGAATGATATAATTGCAAAGGTGCTCACAAAGTTATTCCAAGAATTATTGAACGATTTGAAGGTCGTAAGGTCATAAATCAGAAGAAATGAGAGCACGCAACTTTTGGTCAGCAGACCTTGTTTGATTAAACAGGATTTCCGCACATCATAATTTTCAACGAATCAAGATTTGCGTACGGCATACTTTTTTCTCTGCAAAATGATGGTTTCTGCACTATATAATTTTGGGAAGAATCAGGATTTCCGCATAGTATAATTTTTCAACGAATCAAGATTTGGCCATTTCGTACTTTTTAAAGGGAATTAAGATTCCCTCGCGTATATATCATATTTTGGGTATGGGTTACGTCACACTTTCTATGACAGATCAATATTTACATACAATATTATTTGGGGACGCATCAAGCTTTAGCCACAGTACACTTTTTATGTATAACACATCGGGATTTCCACACAGTATCGTTTTTGGATAAATCATACTCGGCCACGGCATACTTTTTGACGAATCAGGATATCCGCAGAGTATAATTTTTCAACGAATCAGCAAGATTTGCGATTCTTATACATTTTTAAGATGAATCTGAATTTCATCACAGTATAATTTGTCGACGATTCAAAATATAGCTACAGGATAATTTTTTTTAGCGAATCAGGATTTACGCTCAGTAAGATTTGCAACAAATCAAGATTTGGGTGCGGATTACGTTTTATGATGAATCTTGATTTCTGCATAACATAATATAAGGACGAATCACGTTTGGCTCTCGATATAATTTTATGTCGTATCCTTATTTTTGTACAGTAAAATTTCAAATTTATGACGAATCAAAATTTCTGTACAATATAATTTTTCGACGAATCAAGATTTGTTGGCTACGTTATAGTTTTATTTAAGGACAAATCAGGATTTTAGCATGCTATGATTTGCTGACGAATACTTTTTGAAATGAATCAGTTTTTTCGATTAATTTTTTAGACGAATTAAGAATTAGGGTGGGAAACTTTTTTATGACAAATCGGGATTTTCCCACAGTATCAATTTTCGAGGGATCGAAATTTGACTTCGGCATACGGTTATGACGAATATGTTTTCCCATACTGTATAATTTTCCCTAAGAATTCAAGATTTAGCCAAAACATTTTTTTTATAAGTCAAGTAAACGTTTAGTTGCTGCATAATTATGGAGAGTAAAAAGTTCGATAAGGGATATTTTTTTAGTCAAGATTTTTCATCATCGTAACTTTTCTGAGTAAGTTATGGAAACATTAATATAACTTTTTATGTCTAATGAGCCCGATTTAGGCTCATTGAACTTTTCCCAGTCGATAAGAGATATTTTAATCCCTAAATTTTCTTGAAGAGTCAAATATATTAATTACTTTAAGCATTTAGACACATATTATTTTTTACGCATGATTCAACATTTTGATGCAGCATAATCTTTCATAATGAGTCAAGATTTGGAACATGATATTTTTTATTTCGAATCAAGATTTTTTTGGTAGTGCATAATTTTTTTCTAACTGAATCAAAATTTGGGGTATAGGATAGTTTTCATTAACTAGTGGACCTACGATGATATAAGGCACTCTAGAAATTAATGTCCTTTTAAAATGAAAGTAAAATAAATTTTAATATAAAAATACATTTACCCTTAAAGTAAATTCCATCTGTATTGACAATGTGCTCCATTGTCATACTAGACATTGGATCGCTTTCTTTCGAAATTCATTGGATGTGGATGAAAAAAATGGTTGAATGTCCCACCCCCATTATATTAGTTTAAGTTAGTGATGGAACATTAATTACAGGTTGTAAACATTGTCCTACAGACAGTTCATATGACACACAAACATCTTTTTTGTAACATAAAATAGAATTATTATTATCATTATTGTTGCTATGACCTCTGATAATGATTACGAAACATTTATTGTTATTTTACTACCCTTATGTTCATGCAGATATGGTTAACTCAGCTGCCGTAAATTGCCGATATGGATACAGACCTACGAAACCAGAAAAGGAGGCTATTGCAACGGGAGGCCAAGTACCCTGTAAGCACTTTGTGTTTGCCTGACACGCAAGAGATCCTAAGGAGTGGATCTGTGCGCTAAAATGCAGTAAAACTGGCTGGAACCCAGACCATGCTGGCGTGAGTTGCACTTTTTATTGGATGACTTTCACCACGGAACAATCCGGAAGACAGAGTGCCAGCGTAAATATCTCAAACTCAATGCTGTTCCACTGGTCTTCACCTCAAATCCAGAATAATTAATTTATGGTATCTTTAACTTTCGGTGAAGATCCGTGGCGAAGTATGGCCAAGTGTACGGGAATAAACGTACAGAGGCTCTAAGGTAGGCTTAGCAAGGCAACAACTATTATTGTTCTAAGAGTGCGATTTGAATAGTTAGCTGCAGCTGCATGAACAAGAATATTCCAAACAAAACGATAAAAATAGATTTTAATACACACTAAATAAAAGGTACACAATAAATATGCATATATATATATATATATATATATATATATATATATATATATATATATATAGGTACATGAATAAGACAGAATTAGGTTCCGAATACTAATTGGATAACGAGGGTTATTAAATGGTTATAATGAGAGATTTAGGGTAGTGATGAGCGATTTAGTTCCTTTGAACTTCGAGAGTAAAGTGGGGCGAACTTGGGGGTGGGGGTCTTGGTGACCTTGGCTATTCGCGGGTGTAGCTAGGAAGCCGAAGAGAGTGATGCTACTTTCTCCAAACTTTGGTTTAGCGAGGTGCGGGCCTCTTGTCCTCAAGAGGTCACTAGACGAACTTCGAAGGGGGGAGGTGACTTCTCCAAACTAGGATCGAGCGAGCTATCGGGCCTCTTTTCTTCAAGAGGTCACCAGAAGAACTTTGGAGGACGGCTTCTCCAATCTTTGATCCGAAGGCGGTTAAGAAAGGCTGACGATGCCTCAGAGACTCTTCTTCCTTTCCCGAAGATACGAGTATGATATACAGCTCTTCCGTGGCTTGCGACCGTCACTAAACACTTCTCGGGAGAGAGCGTCGTTAAATCGAACTCCGTTTAGGAGAGCCTCGTCTAACTGAATATGTAGGTAATCCTTGGGAGGGTGCATATATACCCGGATTTCTCCAAAACAGGAAGAGAGAGAGAGAGAGAGAGAGAGAGAGAGAGAGAGAGAGAGAGAGAGAGAGAGAGAGAGAGAGAGAGAGAGAGAGAGAGAGAGAGAGAGAGAGAGAGAGAGAGAGAGAGAGAGAGAGAGAGAGAGAAAGAGAGAGAGAGTAACAACAAGGAGTAACAACAAGGAAGGAAGGTACCCTAGGAGACCTTACGGTCCATTCAAAGAGGGTACCATTGGACTTGCAATCGAGCGGGCACAAGGCTGCTCAATTGTTTTGCGTCCCTAAACGGCCACTTTTCAAGACCTTGTCTAGTCTTGACTTGAACTGGTCAACAGATTCACTGTTGACAACTTCCACTGAAAGTGCGATCCACTTACCGCAGATACTGTAGGTGAAAAAATTTCCACACAGATTGCGGTTGTAACGCTTCAGTTCAAGTTTGAAGCCGTGATTGCGCGTTCTGTTCTCACTTAGTGTGAAAATATCCCGGTAGTCAACATTGTCGAACCCTCGAAGTATTTTGAAAACTTCGATGAGCTGACCACGCAGTCTACGGGTTTCCAGCGAGAACAGATCTAATTCCCTTAGTCTATCCTCATATCTTTTATGTCGGATAGAGGGAATCAGCTTGGTTGCCCTGGCTTGTACGCGTTCCAATCTCGCGATGTCTTTTCGCAATGAAGGACTCCAAAATTGTACGGCATACTCCAGGTGCGGTCGGACAAGTGAGTTGTACAGGCACAGTACAATCTCCTGGTTCCGATAACCAAACTGGCGCTTAATATAGCCTAACATCCTTTGGGCCTTTTTCTCCGCCTCAATGCACTGTTTCGAGAACTTGAGGTCACTAGTGATAGTAACACCCAAGTCCTTCTCAGTGTCACTCGATTCAAGAGCAGTGCCCTTAAGGATATACTGAGATTGGGGGTTTCTGTGGCCGATATGCATCACTTTGCATTTGCCCACGTTAAAAGGCATTTGCCACGTGTCCGACCACTCCCCAATCTTCCCAAGATCTTCCTGCAGGCGGGCAGTATTTTCATCTTTTGCAACGTTCATACCAAGCTTGGTATCATCGGCAAATTTGGAAATCTTGGCAACCATGTCACCGTCCATGTCGTTGACGTAGATGATGAATAGTAGTGGTCCTAGGACAGAACCTTGAGGCACCCCGCTAGTAACGGGCACCCACTCAAAAGACTGTCCATTTACCACCACCCGTTGCCGTCTGACACTTAGCCAGTTCTCGATCCAGCCGGCTACCTTTCCGTCTATGCCAAGCGCTCGCACTTTCCGGAGAAGGCGGCGGTGTGGTACCTTATCAAAGGCTTTCTGAAAGTCTAGGTAGACCACATCCACCGCCTTGTCCCGATCGTGCTCACTGAAAACGAAGTGGAGGAATTCTACAAGGTTCGTCAGGCATGACCGTTGCCTTCGGAAGCCATGCTGGGAACTCCTCAGTAGCAGGTTTGACTCTAAATACGACGTCACTTTGTCCACCATGATGCTTTCCATGAGTTTACCGACTATCGAAGTCAGACTGATAGGTCGGTAGTTCGACGGTTGGTTACGGTCTCCTTTCTTGAAGATAGGAGTCACCTCCGCCTCACGCCAGTCTCTAGGAACGCATCCGGTCCGGATTGACATGTTAAAGATAGCGCACAGATGTCGTAATACTTCATCGCACACTTCCTTCAACACTTTAGGTAGAAACCCGTCCGGTCCAGGGGACTTATTTGTCTTTAGGTCAGCGATCTTTTTCTTTATTTCTCCTTCGGTGAAGTCCATTGCCTCCAGCTTTTCCCCCCGAGTAGGAATCCGTGGGCTGGGGAATGGGACCACACTCTTCAGTAAACACTGAAGAGAAGTAGTCGTTGAGGAGGTTAGCATTTTCTGCATCTGAATGCTTTAATGTCCCCTCCTCATTCCTCAAAGGGCCAATCGTTCGACGGATTGGTTTACGGCTGTTCACATATCCAAAAAACTCCTTGGGATTCTCTTTACAGAGTCTCGCCACTCGGAGTTCCTCAGACCGCTTAGCCGCTATTATGCTGGACTTCACTCTCCTGGCTAGCCTCCGGTATTCGTCAAAGTCACCCGAGATCTTCGATTGCCGGTACACATTTCTCTTCTCCCTAAGCAGTTGCCCGATTTCTCGATTAAACCACTTTGGTTGAACAGAAGACCGACGGGGGCATTTCAGAGGGATAAAACGCGATTGAATACTCATTAATGTGGTTTTAAAACTGTTCCAAGAGTCTTCAACAGCATCGCACTCTTCTAGCCTCACGTCAGTCAGTCCCGCGTGTAGACCTGCAAAGTCTGCTCTTCTTAAATCCAGTTTCCTTGATTTACTAATTGCAGTCTCTGCCTTGGGGACTTTGACTACAAATCTAATTAGTTGGTGGTCACTGCCACCGAGCTCTTCGCCAACAGAGAGGTCCTCAACGATGTCATCCTCAGAGGTGAAAACCAAGTCGAGGATATTGTCTCCTCTCGTTGGCTCTCTCACCCATAGAGTGAGGAACTCGTTGTTCGTGAACTCCAGGAGTAGTGCGTTCTCGCCACAGGGTTCTCTGGTTTCCCAGTCAACTTGTGTGTTGAAATCACCCATGACGATACACACTCTGTCTTCGACAAGTTCTCCTAGTAGCTGGTACAGATCTCTGTCCTTTTCAACGAGTTGGGCAGGAGGTCTATAAAGCACCAGGGTCCTATATTTGGCAGGACCTATCTCTAGGTCAACACCTAGTAGTTCATGGTCGGATACGATGTTGCAATCCGTCGAGTTGAGAGTATCCTTGACATACAACATCACACCGCCACCTTCTCTGTCTGGCCTATCTTTCAAGAAGAGCTGGTAACCGGGAATCGTGAATTCGCCTTCAAAGTCTCGGTTTAAGGTTTTTATCCACGATTCTGTTATGGCTACCATTTCGGGTTCTTCCGTCGCTACGAGGCCACGGAGCTCAAGAAACTTGTTCCTGATTGACCTCGCATTGAACAGAAGAACTTTCAGGGAGTCCCCGACTGTAGGACTCCCTACGCTCTTCCGTTTCCCGGCTTGTTTGTTTGCGAGGCACCTCTTTTTGCGACCTCTGAGAAGGTCGTTCCTGGAGTGACACGGGCATACTGGCGTACGTCCGCCCTCACTCTGGGCCGGATACTCCTTTCGGTCCTCTCTACGACATCCTGGATCATGTTCGACAGAAAGGCCTTTCCTTTAAAGGAAAGATGTACCCCATCCCTTTGGTAGAGATCATTTCTACTATAGAAGGTGCGGTACGGGTCCACAAAAAAGACCCCCTCTGCCGTACACAAATCTGCCAGGCGCCGGTTTAAAGACACATTCATCGAGTGAGCGGTCCGTGTTGGACCTCTCCTCGGGAGCATCCCGACTACCACGCGCTTGCGGGTTTTCAGCCCACAGTCGTCCACGGCACCCATCACCGTGTGGAGGATTTTATCTGTAGGGCCTACCCTACCTCCTCTCAGGTAGAGGTCGTTTCCACTAACCATCAGAGCAACGACTGAGCTCTCAGAAATCTGTGATTTCTCAGCCTCTACTCTGATGTGGTGGTTACCACATCCTGGCAGGAAGCTTACCTTAACGCTTGTGCGAAGGCGGGCCGCTAGCAGGGGCTGCAGGTCCCGTGCCTGGGAATCGCCCACAAGGATGACCCTGGCACATTTGCCTGCTGAGCTCGGATTCTTTATTTTCTGAGGCAAGCTCTCCGATTCCTCTCTCTTCCCCATCATGGTCTTTTCAGGCTTTTCTTTTTTCTTCTTCCTCTTATTCTTCTTCTTCTTCTATATCATCTTTTCCCCCTTGTCATCCTTTCCATTAACTTCTTCTACCCTTTCTTCTTCTATTTCTCTCTCTTCCTCTTTCTTCTTTCCCTTTTTCGTATTTTTTTTCTTTTTCCCTTTTGGTGTCGTGCCACATTCGGGCACGGGCTCTCTGCAGAGGTAGTGTTTGCCACAGTACTCGAGAGATCGTTTAATTTCTCTTCGAGCCTGCGGATCTGGTGGGAGTGCTCCTCCTTGATCCTCTCGATTTTCTGTTCGAGGTCTGTAGTTCTTTCCCTGTAGTAGGCGACTACTTCCTCCACTTCCTTCTTTAAAATACAAGTGGTGCATACACTGTCTGGGTGGCATTTCGCATAGCAGCCTTCCGGGAAGTCAACGCACCACTTGTCCTTCTTACATGTGGCACACGTGAATTTTAGCGCTGCTGGACCTTTCTTTCCTGCCATTTTGAACACTCTATTTCTTAAGCTTGTGACCAATCAATATATAAAAAGGGGTTGGTGAGTTCTCCCCGCATGAGTCGCTCCCGCCTATTGATCGGAGTAGTTTCGGAGTCTTCCAGAAGGCACGGTCCATGTGCTGCTGTTCGTCCGACCGAGTCGTAAAGCCTCGGCGTGCCGTGGCTCCCAACCAAGCAGCACAGACGGTCCCCGAAGGGGCCATCGATTTCTCACCAGGTGAACAACAACGAAGCACACCCCTTACTAAACTCCTACTAGTTCCCTTCACAACGGCCAGGATCTCGGAGTAGCGTTCAATGGATATCCCGCCACACCAAGGAACTCGACCCAAGGCTTTTTATTGGCCTGGCAACCAACCTGGGAACAAAGGGCCGTCACCTCGGACCGATGCTACCAGAGGCACCCGTCAACGGGCACTGGAAACGGTCAATAATTACGCGCCAGGGAAGGGGTTAACGGGGCACTACCCTCATCCCATTCATCGTGCCCCAACGCCTAGGACCCCTCTAGTCCTAGTCTCTCGCAACCAGTCAGCGTCGATTGGCGTTGTTTATAGAGGTTCCAAAGCCTCTCTTCTGACGCGTGAGGTAGCTGCCAGGTCCTTATATGTAGATAGAGGGAAAAAAGGGAAAGAGTGACATGATAGGAGTAGGCTTTTTTTGTTTTTTTTTCTTTTTGTATAAGTGGGAAGTAAGATAAAAGTAAAAAAAAGAGAAGGATAGAGTAGAAAAAAGAAAAGATGACGCACTTAGTCTGAAACCTCGTTTCCGACCAAACCGACAAGGGAAGCCCTGCCAGGGGTACCCAGAAGAGGTACCCCCGCCGACATAGCTCGAAAAGTCAAAGGTCCACACAAGCTCTCTTCCCGCGACAAGTTGGCGTCACCTCTCCCTCTGGTTTATTTAGAGAGAGAGAGAGAGAGAGAGAGGCCTTCTCGAACCCTCATTATCGGCCGGAACAGCCGAGTGTGTCTGTAAGGGAAAGTGTAAGAGGCCGAGATCAGCGGGTCTGACGGAACGACCAGCTGATGGAGCCATAAAAGTTGTTCGAGGCCAATCTACAAAATAGATGAGTAATCTCCCGACCCTGATGGGAGGGAAGATTAAGACGGCGGGGAGGTAGACTTCAATTTCAGCATCATGCCTCGGTGTGAATTTCTCAGTGACCTGATGGCAAGTCCAAAATGGGTGAAGTCGGAGGGGGGGAGAGGGAGTAACGGCTCGCTTTCTCTCCTGAAGTAATATCTTAGGAAGTGGGAAAATACTACTATTTTAGTGGATCCCTCTACACTCCTCCCTATCCAAAGACATTTTTTACAGCACAGAACACGTTGGAGCGAAAAAAATGTCTACAACTAATTTCACCAAGAAGGGAACTTATAAAGCTACAATTTTAACGTTTAATATATAACAGTACACAGGATTTACATATGTGTAACTACAGATAACTTAATTTATACGTCCGCACACACAACATCAACAAGGCAAAAAAAAAGGAAACTAGTATTTACAAAATGATTCAAAAATTAATTTTACCATACAATCAGGTTGTTGTAGGGGGGCGGGGGCTTCTATTGGATTACTACTCAAGCTATCGGCTAGGCAGTTGTCGGTGCCTTTAAAATACATGATCCAAAATTGGTACTACATGAGTAGTAGGTTCCAACGCATTAAACAGCCATTTTGGCTCTTACATTTTTTTAGGTACGCCAGGGGTTTGTGATCACTTTCGACAATAAATTCTCTACCTATGAGATACATCCTAAACTTACGAATATACCACACTATGGCTGAAACCTCGAGCTCTATGACGCCTTTTCGCGATAGGACAGCTTTCTACTAGCATATCCTACAGGATATCTCATTCCATCGTCATCATATTGGACGAAAGCACAAACTAGGCCATCCCGGGAGGCATCGGTACGAACCCCGAATGATTTATTAGTTGGTAATCTCAAAATAGGGGCAAAGATTAGTTTGTCTTTTAATTAGTGGAAACAGTCTTCCACGGAAGGGTTCCAATTGACTAAATCGGGAGCCGTTCTCTTAAGCGTATCGTTGAGAGGCGAGGCTATGGCAGCGAAATTCTGCACAAAACGACGATAGAATAACACGGATCCCAAAAAGGAACGAAGCTGTTTCTTCGTTCGGGGGACCGGCATTTCCGAAATAGCCTTTACCTTGTCGTCCTGGGAAAGCATTTGATTCTTACCAACCTGGAAGCCAAGGTAGTTAATAGTGTCATAGGCGAATTGACACGTTGTAGGACCTACCGTGAACCCGTGTATGCGTAACCGAGATGGTAGCGCGCACAGAGACTGTACGTGTTGGTCCCAGGTACGAGTAGCAACGTACACGTTATCGAAATAAAAAGTCACATTCGATAGGCCATCTAACAACCGGTGCATGATCCCATGCATTTACCAACCCAAAAGGAAGTCAAGTGAACTGAAATAACTCCTTTCAGTAGCGAAAGCGATAAAGCGTTTTGATAGCTCTGAAAGCGGCACTTGATGATAGACTTTGCAGAGGTCTATCTTGAAGCTAAATTTCGCGTCTTTGAAGGCATGAAGACTTTGGTCGATTAGGGGTATCGGTTCCGCGTCAAACTGTGTAACTGCGTTTAATTTGCGAAAATTGACGCACATCCTTAACGACTCGTCAGGCTTCTTAACCATGACAATAGGAGAGCAAAAATCGGACGACGAGGGTTCTATTATTCCTAATTTTAATAAGTTCTTGATCTCTGCATTGAAAGTCGGCCGTAAATGTAAGGGTATGGGATGAGGTTTGATCCTTATTGCATCTTAAGTAGTAAGGACAATCTCATGTGTAAATTTAATTAAGCTACCCGGGAATTCTGAAATGACGTCGGGAAAGCCTTCCAATAAGATAAGCAATTGAGCCTTTTCATTAGGGGCGAGATTGGGGTTTACGTCCCAGTCGGAGTTAGGCTCCGCTTGGGGGGGGGAGGAACAGACAGCAGGGAATACTCATCGTCTGCTTCTTCGCACACCGTTTGGACGAGACACAAGGGTTAAACAGGATAGGCGGCTTCGAGGACGGGTTCTTCGTCTAGGGCGACTATGTTATTTAGGAGAGCTAGGTGGTGGTATTTTTTAGGAGGTTGATGTGGTAGATCTTTTTATCGGAGGGGGTTTCGATTAGGTAATCCACCGGGCTGCGGGGGGCTAAAACGGGGAAAGGTCCTTTCCAGTGGGAGAGGGGCTTATTTGCTTAGGAGGGAAGCAAGAGAATTACTTCGTCACCGGGTTGAACAAACGCGCCTTTGATTTTAAGTCGACGTTGGTGCAGTATTTCTTCAGGTTTACTTTGGCGATCCGAAGAGCGATGTCCGCACATTTTTCTAACCGCCTACGCAGGTCTAAAACGTACGCGTAAGAGAAGTTAATTTCATCATCCATTCTAGGATTGGACCATAATTCTTTTAAAATGTTCATCGGTCATCGAACGTTACGTCCATATAACAGCTCAAAGGGAGTGAACTAAAAAGTTTTATGGGCGACTTTGCCGGGACAAGAAAATAACGCTATGGGGAGGTAGCAGTGCCACTCTTACGGCTGGTCGTGGAACACCTTCTTGAGTACCATTTTGAGGGTGCCGTTTAACTTTTCGCACATCCCGTTAGTGGCAGGGTGCCAGGGCATCGTGAAGAGAAGCTTGATGAGAATGAGTTTACCGACATACTCCATCAATTCTGAGGTGAATTGACATCTTTTGTCGGATAAGATCTCCTTCGGTATCTTTACACGGGAAAAGATTGAGAATAAAGCCTCTGCGCAAGAAATGCTGTCAATCTTCTTCATGAGGATAGCCTCTGGAAAACGGGTGGCGTAATTGACGAGGGTTAAAATATTGGAGTGTCCCTCGGTGGGCGGGATATGAATGGGGCCTATTAGGTCGATTGAGACCCGGGCAAAGGGCTCGGCCACTCTCGGGGTCTTTTGAAGGGAGGCGGGGGCTACACTCACTTTGGATGTGACCTTCTGGCAAAGGTCACAGGACTTGCAGAAGTCTATAATTTTTTTTCCCAGCGCCTAGCCAAAGGAAATATTTGAAAACTCGCACTGCAGTTTTGTTATGGCCAAAATGTATGGCCATTAGGCTATCTTGAGCCATCTTTAGAACGGGACACATAACGCGTTGGTCGGGGGACTCTTTGGCTCAACAGAAAAACGATATAATAACGCGTCCTTCACGGTGTACTCGATCTCCTGATTTCTTCGCACCGTTTCAGTCTCATTATTCCTTGCTTTTTTCCACAAGGGTTGTAATGCGGGACAATTCTTCTGCGCCTCAGCAAATTGAACATTGGTGGTGAGGTCGACGTCTGACGACAAGAGGGGTACCGGAAGCAATACATCTTTCTCGGTTTGGGCCCTGGTAACGACCAGGGAAGTAATTGGGTTTTGGGAGAGCTGTGAGCTCTGTCCAATAAGGACGGAGCAGAATTTTATCGGGGCCGCGACTACGTAGGCCCATCCAGTAAAGTCCTGGCACTGGATATGGCACTGTACCACTGGAAACCTGGTGGCACGACCTAAAACGTCATGCACCAAGACTAGCCTGTTATTCTGGGGCTTATGGGGGGTAGTTGTTTGTTGGATACTACCATACAGGTGCAACCTGTATCTCTGACCAGGGCTGACGATGCCTCAAGAGATTTCTCTCTGACCCGAAGATACGAGTGTGATGTCCAGCTCTTCCTTGGCTTGCGACCGTCACTAAACACTTCTCGGAAGAAAGCGTCGTTAAATCGAACTCCGTTTGGGGAAGCGTCGTCTAACCGAATCTGTAGGTAATCCTTGGGAGAGTGCATATATACCCAGATTTCTCCAAAATAAGGAGAGAGAGAGAGGGGCCTTCTCGAACCCTCATTATCAGCCGGAACAGCCGAGCGTGTCCTTAAGGGAAAGTGTAAGAGGCCGAAATCAGTGGGTCTGACAGAACGACCAGCTGATACGGCCATAAATGTTGTTTGAGACAAACCTACAAAATAGATGAGTAATCTCCCGACCCGGAGGGTGGGGAGATTAAGACGGGGGGGGGGGGGGGGAGGTAGCCTTTAATTTCAGCGTCATGCTTCAGTGTGAATTTCTCAGTGACCTGGTGCTAATTCCAAAATGGGTGAAGTCGGAGGGAGAGGGAGTAACGGTTCACTTTCTCTCCCGAAGTAATATCTTAGGAGGTGGGGAAATACTACTATTTTAGTGGATACTTCTACACTCCCTTTGGTGTATCCATATTATGTTTATAAATATACTGTTTCTTAGTATTCCCATCTACATACGAGGTTTATCAATAATATTTCTTTTTTTGTTGTTTCGTAATTAGATTCAATTTGTATGGGTGACTTTTTTCCCCATTGACTACAACTGCATAACATGCCTATTACAAAAGACTTGAAGGAAAATCTGATGTTGATCAAATTCTTAAATATCAATTTATACTCTCTCCCTCTCTCTCAGTAGCCGAAACAGAGGAACTAGAGTAAAGAGTTACAGGAGAGGAAAGTAAATATATAAAAACGAGATGCGAAAGATGTGACAAGTTTGTCAATGATGGAAGTAAATTTCTTGACCAATATTGTTGTCTTTTCAACTCAGCAAAGCCTAAGCAGACCGTTGAGCAACCTACATCAATGACACTCTTATCAGCCAGACGTCAAGCTGCAGACCTGCTAATCCAGGAACAGAGGGAGGCCCTATTCATCGCCGAAAAGTGGACTCCATCGATTGCATGAGGAATAAGTTGTCTAAGGTACTTCCTCACTTTCTTTAGCATTCTAATTGAATTTTCTTTTAGTTTCAATTGGTCAGTTTCTAATAACGCTGGGTAATAATTTTCAGGAGTAACTACCGACAGGCTATTTAATGACAAAGGTACTGCTTCCTGAATACGGAAAATACGTCATTACCATCAGGATGGAAGAGCTGGAAGAAGTGACAGGTCTTCCTGTCATTAAAGCAAAACTTACTTTTCTCCCGCGTCTCCAATACCAAATGCATGTATCTGGCACTGAAGTGTAATTTCATAAGGTAAGGCACACAGTGACCCTTGCTCGTAAGTGCTCTATTCCCATTTTCTCAGTCGCGTGCTTGACATATTTAAACCCATGTAATGGTAAATTGCACTATTGTAGAACGTGTAAGAAGATTTAGGAGAGTTACGAAGCCTCTCTATATTTTACACCAAAAGTAGTCTCCTCGTCTGTACTCGAGCCCATTTTACAATGCACTGCTAAATTCACAACTTTCATTACCAAAAACTTATAAATGATCCCTTATTGGTTAGGTTATTCACCTTTTCTTAATTACACAAAAAAATAAGTGATATTAAAAGCATCGTCGCTGGGACGCCATCTTGGAAGAATAAGAACGATCGTAACTTAGGACCGTTGATGAAATTAAATGAAAGCGTCGCAAGCCAATCTTGCTTTCTGAATGTTAATATTACCAATTTTCTGCTTAGTTAAGAAAACAAAAAATTCATAACAATTATATCAAACTAACAAACCCATCCCCAAGCCTTACTTAACCTCCGTAACAAGTCAAATGACTCAAATATCCAAATAAAAACAATAAAACTAAAGAACCTAAACTACATTACGGTAACTCGGTAGCTAAATTATTCTTACCTTATCGGGGGGCTAAACCCTCAGCGCCGTAACATGGGCATGTTATGCAGTTGTAGTCAATGGGGAAAAAGTCAGCCGTACAAATTGAATCCAATTACGAAACAACAAAAAAATAAATATTATTGATAAAATTCGTATGTAGATGGGAATACTAAGAAACAGTACATTGATAAACAAAATATGGATACAACAAAGAAATGTTCACCGTAAGTTAAAGATACCATCAATTTACTTACTCTGGATAGGAGGTGGAGACCGGAATGTTTCGTGGTCAAAGTCATCCGGTAAAAAGTGCAACCTACGCATGCCAGCATATATATATATATATATATATATATATATATATATATATATATATATATATATAGGGCTTGGACAAAATAATTAGAACTATAGAAATTTAACACCAATATTTCAATCAGCCATTATATTACCAATATCCATCCAAATTTAATTCTGAGTGTTTTGTTTTTATTGTAGATACATACATAGTTTTATGTATTTATCGACTTTAATGATTACACTGGGTGACACTACTTTTGTTTCTTTAAATGTTTTTAGTGTTTCTAAGGTGGTTTTACCTCCTGATTCCAAAGATACCATTGAAAATTATATAGCATCGATATTTGTGGCGATAATTGAAATTTGTCTATAGAACTAACCATAATGAGCTACGACAGTTACTTTATTTAGCATAATCACATTATATATGAATAATAGCTGATAATATTTTCTCCTTGTATTCCTTTTTAAACTAATGAGAAAATGTGGTTATAAGAGATAACCTACTAAAAGTGCCCTGAAGAACGTGTTTTCTTACTGTGAGCTCCTTGATATTTACGCACCAGTGACCATATATAGTGCCCCATCATAGCAGTGTCTCATCTTCCTCGGTATCTTTTCTCCATTATAGCAATGTCCTGATGGAACCGCTCACCATGCTCCTCACTTACCTCTCCCAAATTTTGATGAAAAAACTCTAAATGTGAATGCAAAAAGTGCACCTTTATTGACATTCTACATCCTAAATTCTTATAACTTTCTAAATGTTTTGCTACCAGCTGCTTGTAGTTTGGGTCTTTATTTTTACTAAGGAATCCATTAACTATATTTCGAAATGCACACCACGCCTCACTTTCGACATCATTCATTGCATTCTCAAGTTGTACTGATTCAACATTTTCCATACTTGCGGTCCATTAAATATACCAGCCTTAAATTTGGCCTCTGATAGCTTTGGAAAAAGTAGACGAATCTCTTGAAATGCTTCTCCACCAGGATTTAATGCCTTTACAAACTGTTTGACCGAACCAAGCTTTATATAAAGTGTAGGTACCAAAACCTTGGCAGGTGCTACAAGAGGCTGTCAATAACATTTAGTTTTTCTGGCTGCAAGTCATCTCGAGGGGGCCACTCAACCTTCTGGCAATGTTGCTGATCAGGGATAATGTCCCATCAGCAAAGAAAACATGAATAATTGGTGTACCCATCCTGCAATCCGAGTAAGAAGGCAAGCATTTTAAAATCACCACAAACATCCCATTTAAACTTAGTATAGTTTACCTTCTCGAGAAGCTTTTTTACATTGCCATATTCTGCCTTGATCTATACCGAGTATGCTATTGGCAGGAATGGATACTGGTTCCCATTATGTAGTAAAGCAGCTTTTAGGCTTTTTGTAGAACTATCTATGAAAACTCGTCATTCTTCAGGGTTGTAAAGCAGAGACCCTCATTTAGATTAAAGTATACTTTGAATTCCTCATGGCGCTTCCTGTATACTGTTGATCTACAGTCCTTCCCCAACAGATTCAATCCATTAAGTCTGGATGCCAATAGCTCTGCTCCTGACCTAGAGAGACTCAAGTTCCTGATGATATCATCCAGTTCACGTTGATTTGGAAAGTGTGGGCGTGTACTCATTCTTGGCTCAAATGTTTCATTTATTTCTTTATTGTCATAACCTTCCCACTCTCCTGATGAGACCTCCATCATACCCTCTACCTAAAAAAATATATATAAAAAGAGATGGATTTAATAGCTGGAGCATAAATATTGATTGCATGAGTAATCACATTATGAGAAACCTTAGCCAGATGTTTTGAATATTTCAGTATTGATTCTGTTACAAAGAATATAGCTTACAATTTGATAGGATTTACTTATATTTTCTGGCGGCCGTGGAACCAATAAGGTATCATCATGTGACACAGGTGGAATAGAGGATGAAATGTTGGGATATGGAAGGGATTTTCTTCCCTTAACCTTTTTGTACTTTGATATGTCAATCATGCAAAAATAGCAATCATCGTGATGATTTTTTGGCTCTTGCCAAACTCTCGGCACAGCAAATGGCATTGATTTTCTTGGACCTCTCAGCCATGCATCTAAATTTGATTGACAACTTTCACATATCTCATGAGGGGCCCATGTTTTTTCTTGGGAACCCATACTCATTCCAAAGTACAGTCTATAAGCAATCCAGTACTTTGCACCTTTCACAATTTTATGTGATACATGCTTAGGTTAAACATACAAACTACACACAAAACAGAACAAATCTGGTGAATTTCTGCATCCTCTTATAGTCATAATCAAGAAAGTCAATATTTATTATATAAACCTGAAAAAGAAAATAAATAAATTAGCGACAAATGTCAGTGTTCTTTACCCGTACCCCATACATTTATTTATATTAGCATAATTTGTTATCTTTCAAACGGTCGATGGTAGAAAAAAGGTAAGGACATATTTGGAACCAGCATAAAGTCTAGTATTAAAGTACTCCAAAAAATAATAAAAACAAAAGTTTGTGAAAATTTGTTATCCAGTGTTATTTGTATTTCTTTTTCAGATTGTGGTATAGATGCTACGATGCGTCAACTCACTGAGTTCGAAAAGGGACGAATTGTTGAAGCTTGAATTGCAGGACCTTCCGTTACCAAACAGCTAAACTACTTGGTTTTTCGAGAACTGCCATATCAAGAACCATGACAGAATTCATGAAGCGGAGCAAAACATCCAACAGGAAGAATAGTTTCGGCAGGACTTAGAAGCTCACTGAAAGAGAGCAACGAGTGTTGAAACGCATTGTGATGAAAAATCCCCGGACAACTACCCTTAAAGTGACTGCAGAGTTGAATCAACATCTCACTAGCCCAGTTTCAAACCAAAGTGTTCGCTGTGAGCTCAGTAAAGACGGATATCATGGAAGAGCCGCCATCAATATACCTCTGCTTTCTCACCAAAATATTCAGAGAAGGCTAAACTGGTGTAGATATTACAAGGGCTGGTCGACAGACCAATAGAAGCAAGTAATATTCTCCGACGAGTCCAGTTTTACTCTTTTATTCACAGCAGGGCAAGTTTATGTGTGCAAGCAGCCCAGGGAAGCTTTTAATCCTGACCGCCTTCTTCCGAACAGTGAAGCACGGAAGAGGGTCAGTGATGGTTTGGGCAGCCATATCTTGGAATTCTCTCGGTCCAATCGTTGCCCTGCATGGTAGGATCAACAGCAACGAATATCTGAATATTTTGGAAGATCAAGTCCATCCTATGGTCCAGAAATTATTCTCTGATGGTGATGCTTTTTCCAAGATGACAATGCCCCAATATACACCGCGCATGTGGTTAAGAATTCGTATGAAGAGTATAGGAGTGAGATACAACACATGGAGTGGTCCCCACAATCTCCAGATCTTAATATTATTGAGGATTTGTGGTGCGTCTTGGAGCGACAAGTTAGAAGATGTTGCCCTCCATCGTCGTGTCTGAACAGATGGAGCAGGCATTGCAAAAAGAAGGATTCAAGATTCCTCTCAATGAAGTCCGGAAACTGTAAAAATCAATTTTAAGACGCATCGACGCTATTCAGGGAGCAAAAGGGGGGACCAACTCTGTATTAAATAAATATTCACTGAATTTTACACGTGTTCCAATTATTTTGTCCAACTCCTCTCTCTCTCTCTCTCTCTATATATATATATATATATATATATATATATATATATATATATATATATATATATATATGTATATATACACTCGTATATATACATATATAAACAGGATGACCATGACAGTGCCGTAGATGCCTCGTAACATATATTTCAAACGTTTCAGGATTATAACTAATCCCATCATCAGTGCTAAAAATTAAAAAATATAGACTTAAATATATACATAACAAGTTAACAGAGTCCATTTATATTACAAAACTTCAACCCAGTCTAAATAATAACTCATTATTTGTCCCATTAAATATAGTGAATCATTAAAAAACATGCTAATTTGTTAAATTTCACATTTTGGGGGGCGGGGGTGCAAGAATAAAATCCACTGTGAATTATTTTCCTTCCTATTTTTTATAAATTCCCTCGTTGTTTGTTTTTTTTCCGTATTTCTAATGTAATCAATTCGTCTCAAATTTAATAGTCATGTTTTTTAATTTTATTGAATGTGCCAACGTTTTATGTATTATTTAAGTCTGCATTTTGTATTCTTTCTTTAGCACTGATGATGGGATTAGTTATAATCCTGAAACGTTTGAAATAAATGTTACGAGGCACCTACGGCTCTGTCCTGGTTATCCTGTTTATACTTCGCCTGACGTTTGCGTCCATCAATTCATTTGCCACTTATATATATATATATATATATATATATATATATATATATATATATATATATATATATATAAATCTGATCTGGCCGCACTAAAATTCGCGTCTCGTGTGAATGGCTCTGTTGGTTTCCATGTAAAAATAAAATGATGACACCAGCTTGGCTGCACGCAAAAAAAGCGTCTTCCCTAGACTACACAAATTTGCCAACAACGTCTGAAGGGTTACATTTAAATTAATGCAATCGTATGGTAGCGTCGCCATGGTATCCTCGTATGAAGGAGCCCTTAGGAATTATGGAGAAACTCTAAGATTCCTAAAATTCAAATAATCAAATATATTTGATCAAACTCTTGTTAGTAATTTGAGTCCCCATGAAGGCAAACGATAGCGCAAAGCTGGAACTTCACTAAGCGTGGTGGATGAGGAGATGGGTAAATGAGTAAATAGGGCGATTGGTCGATAAATATACATTTGAAATTACTTTTAAGGTCATGGAATTCTGAAAGTTAATTAAACCATACTTTATTCTATTGCCATATATTTAAGACTATATGTATATATCTCTCAAAGTAGCGCAGGGAAGCGATTCGAACCATGGACATTGAGGCAGCGAGCACCGCTTTGATCACAGTTAAAAGTATGCCGTTAGTACAGTATGCTACGCAGATAAATATTACTGCAAGGAAAAATTATTCCGTTTTCTCTTTTAATGTGGTTTAATGGATTTACTTAATACTATATGTAAATAATTACCTCAAATGGTGCCCTCATATTTGACTGGATAAATCCTCTAACGATTTGTTAGCCAGTTTAAATCACCCTAACACTCCGTAACATTCTCCCTAAAACACTTCAGATAAGCCATTATTCTTACATAGTAAACTCTTTCCATTTTATTTTCACTTATTGCAATAATTTGAAACGTCCAAACTAAGAACTTGTAAATACTTTGCAAATGGTACACCTGTTACCACTGAAAGATACAGCGATTGAGTCGATATGTTGGAGGGTGGTGTGGGAGTGAAACTAAAAAAATGAAAT
This sequence comes from Ceratothoa steindachneri, assembly GCA_963969495.1. Classification (NCBI taxonomy): domain Eukaryota; kingdom Metazoa; phylum Arthropoda; class Malacostraca; order Isopoda; family Cymothoidae; genus Ceratothoa; species Ceratothoa steindachneri. The sequence goes on from OZ018319.1 coordinate 145,903,012, forward strand.
ATTTGTTTTGTCACCGTAAATGTGAGAAAGAATAAGAACGGTGAAAATATATTGAATTTTTCTGTTCCTATGTTTGTTTGTAAATAAAACTATTAGCGTTGAATATTTTAACCACAGACGACTATTAAACGTAGAAAAATATGATTAAAATGAATAAATCTAGAAATAAATAATGTTTGGAACAAAAGGTATATATTTATCTTTGCAACGTAAATGTTAGAACGAATAAGAACAATGAAAATATATATTTTTTTTCATGCTGTATTGGTTCGTAAATAAAATAATATGACCTAGTATTAAATATTTTAACCGACGACTATTTAAAGTAGAAAAATATGATTAAAATAGAACTAAATCACTAAAAAAATATGGTTTACAAACGTAAGCGTATGTTATAGGGAGGCATCGGTTGAAAAAGCTTGAATATCAAGTAAATAGTCGCGTCGCGCTAAGCTTTAGGTTAATTTTTTTAACGTTAATTTTATTAGTGCGTAATTAATAATTCATATGTAGTATATTATATATTAATAAATTTAAATATAAATCAAAAGTTAATTTAAATTTTAACAAAGGCTGGTCTTGGGAAGTATTACAGAAAAACATTGATCTAAACCATACTTTCGAATTAAGTTATTTTTATTCGGACCAAAAACTATCCTAAGGTCCAATCAAGGTCAGCCAAAAATTGAAAAGAAGGGGTTGGAGAGGATCATAGTACATAAATAAAAAATATAGTATAGTTTAAGTATCAGTTAGACCTATTATTAGTTTTACTAGGTTTATATATTGTAGTAATATTTATCATTTCATTTTTAATCGTATTAATTGTGGTCTTTTCAAAAACTACCGATGGCAATTTATTCCATAGCTTAGTAATTTTATATGAAAACAAATCTATGCTATCGTAGTTTAAAACTTTTGTTACCACGCTTGGATCATATATAGTATTAAATATTAAAATTCATTACAAATACTTAAATATTAACAAATAGTTGGCCATATTTTTTGAACACATATATTTTCTATTTCTTGCGAAGTCATTAACATTTTTGCCCTTGTTTTTAAATTATTGAACCTATCCCATAACCTACTTAAAACGTATAGAGGACCTCTAACTCATTTGAAGTAAACTATTATTGTTTTTTTTACTATCATTAAATTTAAATATTTAATACGATCACGTAACAAATTTAACGCGAAACCGCTCTAATTATGGCCATAAAAGGACTATTTAGTTCGCCTCATAACAAGCGGCTGTTGAAATCTAAACTGGTAATTTTTTGCTTGTATTCATTTAAAAAATTTCTACATAAAAAATAGAAAAACATTTGTATTAATTTGTTTAAGTTAGGATTTATAAATTACATATTATTACACTTGACATGAATGCTTAGATCTAAACATTGATATACAGGTCACTTTTCTGAAAAATTAAAAAAAAACTGAGTAATCGATTTACAAGCCCATTTACCAGTGATACTATTTTTATAAATTAGGTTAATATGAAATAAATTAATCATATGAGCAAAACCTAAATATGGTATTAGGTTGTGTAAATAGAATATAATTTATTAATAAAATCATTAAACTTAAACTGTAATAAAGAACTTAACAGTTGACAGAAGTCCATCTTCTAAATAATTACCGAAAATTATTCATGTACTTACCTTGGAGGACTTTTCTACATGATGTCCACCGTGGGTACTGTTCTCTTCATTTCTTATGTCGAACGTTGACATTGTCATGCTTGTAAATGACCTTAACGTGACCTAGGGGCCATGTGTTTTATTTACAGTATCATAGTGATTTTGATGGGAAAATGTCCATAGAGCCTTGATTTCATCAAACGCTTCGTTGAGATTGATGTTAATGAATGCTACCCATGAAATTAAACTGACATCTGGGGATAGAGCTGGTGTATATCATTCACTCAGAATTAATTTTTCAGTGTTTTAATTAATATTAGAATTGTTGGTCTAGTTCAAAGTTGAAGTCTTCTTCTTTATGCTGGAACATTGTCGAGTCAAAATACATCACGGTCTTGGTAATTTCTCATTTCTTTGTGTTTCTTCCAGTTTTATTATTTTCTCAAGTCTTTGTGAAAATCGTTGATATCATTTCTTGTAATTTATTTTAAGGGGGAATTTGTGATTTTTATTTACCCCAATCACTAAAGGTTATCGAAATCTTATCCAGTCAATTAGATTCGGTAATAAGCAGGTATAAATACAAACTACACTTGGTTGTACACATAAATTTGAAGAATAAACGTAACTTATATAAACACAGGATTAACGTTTATCCACATTAAAACCTTTGAATTAAGTGTATAGAAGTATATTCATTAATTGTATGTTATGAAGATAATAACGTTTAAAAAAATACTAGGTTTAGATTGCAGTAAAATATAAATTTAATAGTTATTTTAATGCTAAGCACTCATTAAACTCCACTGATTTGATATACAACTACGCAACTTATGTGAATTTAACTCAAATTTTATCCTTTATATGGCTATGAATAAGCTAAGTCATTACCTGAATAAACATCTCACTTTTAATTAGTAATAAGATAATTATTCTGCAACCATTTTACAAACAAAACATACCATTTAGAACTAAAGATTTGCTTCCACTTATCAGTGTTTCAACGTAGAAAATAAATTTGTTTTTCTCAAAATAAGAAACCTATTCTTTTAGCCCTTGCTCCTTTTGAAATTGAAGTCTCTATTGGATTTTCGAAGGCACCGAACGATACACATCCATTCACTTTCACAGTCAATAAGACACTGAAAGGAAATTCTCGCATTTTCGCTCAAAGAGTTACACAATAGATAATTGGAAATGGGTTTAGCCATAAAATTCTAAGACAGGTAAATTAAGAAGCTTAAAAAGGAGCAGTTTCAAGCCTTTTTAGACATGTCTTCTTTAACTGCAATTTCACCCTTCCAGATCGATCTGACAAATACTAATTGCCAATCTTTTATTAGCCTATAATAGAAGCGATAGAAAACCACCGATGATAAAATAAATATAAGCGAGGAAAAAATATTGACACACTGACCAAAATTGAAATAATAGTTTTTGGAATCTGGAAATTATTGGAGGAAGGCCATATTCCTTCGTCAAGAAATTTAATAAAACATGTGAAAAATTTAGGGGAACTGCCCGTTAAAACAGGCAACAGGATAAATCATGATGTTTACCTACTTACGCGCAAAAAACACCCAATTTATAAAATTTATATTCTTACTTGGGTAATTTATAATATGAAGGTAAATATAGAATGAAAAGCAAAATATCACGTTGAAACATATAAAATTAACGCCTCTTCTTCCTTTTCTTATTCTTCTTCATCTTACCATATCGGTGTCGTCAAATATGAACGCAACCTTGAATTTAGTGCTAAATCTGCCGAAACAGTTTAGACGAAGGTTCTGTGATCATTGTTTGTATACAAGAGATCTCAAAAGTTAATTGGCGAATTTCGATGAGATTTAGTGTAACTTCTTGGGAAGATCCGAATCCTAATTCGGATTATGAATCACCTATTCTTTATCGTTAACATTGCAGATAGTGCAGTTAGCGATATCCGCAGAGATATGCTGTCTCTGATTGATTTCTCGTTTATAATTATGTGTTAGTAATAAAAAAATATTGATTAATCGAACTTAATTCATTAAACTCTATATGATATAGCCTTCATGGCTGATCGGTAGATGTTCAGTTTGCTACATAATCGCACGCTACCCAATGGCAATACCCAATCCGTAATTATCGGCTGATGATTCACCAAACTTTATCGGTGGTGAATTATTAAAACTAAAGACCTCTAAAAAACTAATTCTTTAGAGTGAATTTAATAGATTAGCATCAATTTGATTACAGTATTTGTAATCCTAATGTGCAATTCAAGTTTCTTCTCATTTTCAATAAAATGTTTGTTCAAAAAAACCTGCTTTACTATAAATAACGCAAAAGGATGATTCCAAATTACTTCAGAGCATGATGATAGGCGTGATAAAATGAAAATTATTGCATAATAATACTTATTGATGTTACAAAAAATCTGTAGCATTTTGAGAGAATCTGATTTCAGATTTGAATTCAGTATGCTCTAATTAGGTAGGGAAATGTACTTTTGTCACTTCACCAAATACAGGGTGTTCCCCAGTGTTATCAAATAAAGAATGATTAAAAGGATAATGATTACTAGAAGGTTAATTTTAAATTACTTAGTAATGATAAGTTAACAATGATTACTATAGGATTAATACCTAATTAATAATAACTACTAACTTATTAATACTGAGTTAATACTGATGATTACTTAATAACTACAATTGACTAGTATATTATAAATGACAAAATACTAGTAATGACTTGATGATTAAAAATTAATGCTAATAAATAGTAAATTATAAGTGAATAACAAAAATATTTAAAATGAATTAATGACGATGAGGTGAATAAAAATGAATTAATTATGATTACTAAATAATTAAAAATAAATTAATTATGATTAATAAATTATTAACAATTAATTACTTAAAAATTACTAAATGCTAAACAATAATTATAATGATTAACTTGTTAACAATAAATTAATTATGATTACTAAATGATTACAACTTAATTGTTAATTATTACTATAACATTATCATCCAATTTCATTATATATTAAGAACAAAATCTAAAGTCTTTTTCCATAATCTGGATTTATTAATTGTGATTACGAATAGCAAAAGGGTCGAGTAATCCAGTGGGAACAGATTGATTCAGGCGAAGAGAAAAAGGAGGGACAGGAATGAAACCAAAAAGAAAGACAGGATTATGTTCAGTGGGAAGTGGTAAAACATCCCAGTTCAAAGGAAGAACATAACCAATGAATAACATAAAAGTAAGTGCCATAAAAGCCATTCAAAGGAGTGAGTGACATACCAAGAGAGTGGTACAACAAAAGAGTGAGATCAAAAGTATAACAATTATAATTTTATTATTATAGAACTTGGTTAAGTTCAATTAGTTTTGCCCTAAATTTTATTACATCATCTGTCTGCGCAAGTTCCACCCTCCCTATCTGCTTGGCCTGTTGTGTGCTTTATTTACCCTCTGAGACCAAGCCACCAAAGGCCTTTTTGGTGGCTTATATATATATATATATATATATATATATATATATATATATATATATATATATATATATATATATATATATATATATAGTACAGTAATGTACATGTGAATGTAGGAAAGAAATCACAGTGTTAGTTAGGATCAATTTATTTGCGAATTCAGGTGCTTCGACGGATGTTTAGAACGATGTCATATTCCACACTTAATGCCATAAAATTTACTTCCGAATTTAAAATAAAGTGAGGGAAATATATCACACACAGCTTGTTTTATTTAAATTTTAAAATCGAGCGACCTTATTGAAAGATCCTTTATCTCTTTCTCTCTCTCTCTCTCTCTCTCTCTCTCTCTATATATATATATATATATATATATATATATATATATGAGCAGAAGTGAGAACTCCTCGGGTCCTTTTGTTTCTCCAATTTTTAACCTTTTGTAATGTCCTTATAGAACGAAAAGTGTCCATATAACACCGTGAGAATAATTCCAACAGAGAAGCACAGGTGAACAAGTAAAAAATTAAACCTGATAGAAGCGAGCAGTGTTACCCTCAAAAAGGAGTTGAGAACCTTAACCCTGGAGCACTGAACATGGGTATAGTTTGCTCGAGGCAGGTGACATCATGCGCATTTCTCCCCCTCTCTCGCAACGCAGGATGCTGGGAGTCTGTGTAGCTTCAGTCTAGTGAACGCACGGATTGGTCCTGCAACTCATCAGGCCCTCAGCTGAGGAACGACTCAAAACCTCCAACGCAGCATCGACAGATGAAGCTGGTCGTCAGATAGGTGTAATCCCCCAACCTGCGTTCTGGCACGGCTGCTGGTACAGGACAATCGGCAGCTGAGATGAGGGAGCTCATGGTACGGTGCAGCAAATGTCAGTCAAAGGCAGACAAGAAGACACGCTTCAGGTGCCACAGCTGCCGCCAACCTGTCTGCTTGAGCCACTATTTTCCTTACTGCTATGATTGCGTCTGAGGCTGAGGTAGGTAATAAACTTAAAATGTTTTTTTCGTGTGGGTGTGTGCAAATGTGTTAGATTTATATAACTAAAACCATTAGATTCATTTTATTAGCCACCACAATCTCATACCAATAAATAGTGGAAAATAATGAAAAGTTTCCATATCAGTGAAATGAGGTTGCAAGGGATGACACCAATGGAAATGATTGGTGTGAGCGATCATAGGTTAATTTTATTATCTTAGTAGTCATTTCCAGGTGGTTTAAAAGGGTTTCATAACAGAAAAACATATTATATTGGACAGTAAGTCATTTTTGGTGCACTAAAAAAGGATGTTTACCCACTCTCTTTCCTACAGTTTGTGCATAGTTAGTGACATAGGAAGTCCTGAAAGGAGAGCCTGACATCTTTGGAGGCCTGTGCGAACGTTTGGGTGAATTCTACTGAAGGGTTTTTTTGGGTGAATTTTTCATCAAAATTATTGAAAATTTTCACTTTTTGACTGTTTCTTTTGGTATTTTGATAATATACCTTTCTTAAAGTAAGTACGGATTTTTATTAGTTTAATTAACATTTACATGTCTTATAGTTAATGTGTACATGATAGGATTATTAAATTTGTATATTTACTATTTTTATTTTATTTTCCAAAATCGGGTATAATATACCAGAGTTCAGTGACTGTGTAACAGGGAAATATATTCAGTGTTCTAGGGTTAATTAAGGAAACACAGACTGATACAAATGGATATCAAATCTGTAAAAGAAGGACAGCAGAAGATGGAGGATATTCATTCGCTGTGAAAGAAAATGGAAATGATATTATTGTAGGCAACAACTTGGTGGTTCCGTATAGTCCCTTCCTTTACAAAATATTCAATGCCCACATCAACGTGGAATTTTGCAAAAGTGTGAAATCGATCAAATATGTTTACAGGTATATAAACAAAGGTAGTGATCAATCAGTTTTTAGTTTGGAGAATCATAATTAAGTTTAACAATTTCAAATAGAAAGATATATTTCCAGTAAAGAGGCAGTCTGGAGAATAATTTCTTTCCCTATTCATGACAGAAGTTCCTGCGTTTAGCACCCGGCTTTGTATTTGGAAAATGGTCAGAGAGTCTATTACACTGAGGAAAATGCAAGAGAGCTAGCTGGCCAAAAGGTAAAAAAAAACACTACCCTAATGGCGTTTTTAAACCTCTGTAAAGAAGACGAGTTTGCCAAAACACTTCTATATCTTCAAGTATTTAAATATTTTACCCTTAAAGCAGGAAATTTTCAAAGAAGAAGCAAGGGGAACCACATACAACAGTTCCAGAAATCAGATGCAGTGATGTTCTTGGTAGGGTATATACTGTTCACCCAAGAAATCCAGAATGTATCTTTCTAAGATTATTATTCCACTATGTGAAAGGACCAACTGACTTCAAAATTCTTAGAACGATTAATGGAAATGAAATCTAAACCTACAAGCAAGCATGCATTACTCTTGAACTAGCAGAAAATTATGAACATTTGGACAAAACTTTGAAAGAGGCAGCTACCACACAGGCTCCAAAGACAATAAAAGACTTATTTACTGTGATTATTGTCACCTGTGAGCTATCTAACCTATTGGCTCTCTGGAAAAAGTATAAAGAAGATCTATCTGAAGATATTCTCCAACAGTTCAAGTTACAGCAACCTGGAGCAGAAATGAACCCAATATTTGCAAATATTGCACTATGTGAAATAGAAGACAAAGTTATATCCTTAACCCTTTACCGGGCAAATGACTATTTATGAGCACTTAAATGCGATTGAAAAATGGCGGCCTCCTAACCCACGATGTGTGTTTGCTACCTCGTCATTAGGTTATAGGGTCTCAGTAACGAATTCTCTCTTGTAGTTTCGTAGGCTGGGTTATGTAATCAGCAAACATCCTTACGATAAAGGAAAATATATATAACTGGATTCTTTATTCCTTGGTAAATAGCTGGAATAAGCCTCGTTATGGCGAACAGTAATGACAAATTTTCTTCTTGAATAATAATGATAACTCTTTCTGTACTCTTCTTTCCACTAAAGTACACCTATATAAATAGTCATTTGATCTATTCATGATACTACAAAATTCAACCAATCAGGATTGAGATACATTTTTAGTCGTCATACTTATGTTCATTTTTGCCATGATAGATTTAAAAAGTTAATAATGCTAAAATCGTTTGCATGTAACCACGGCTAAAATCCATTTTAGCCGTTTGCATGTAACCACGGCTAAAATCCAATTTCCGAATGACTGGTAAAATTTTCGTGTTATAATTTTTTCTCTCGTACATTGTATTTGCAAAAGGGGGTAGAGTCAAACAAAAAATGATAAACGCTCCCCGGCAATTTTGTGTGAACCGTTTAAATCTTCATTACGAATGTTTACTTGGTTCTACCCCCACAAGTTCCCAGCGAATCACCAATGATCGGGCTACGCACGTCACTATGACGTCAGGTCTGATGGCTCCATACCATTGACTGAGTGCAGCGTGAAAATAATTCGATGTCCAGACCCCGTAAATGTCTCATTTCGTCAATTGTTATCTTCACGCCCACCCCCCTAGCAGCCTTCTTAATGCCGTTAAGTTGATAATCATCCTTTATTCTATAGTTGAATAGTTCCTCTCTTAATTACGGATTCCACTGATGCATCTAGATATGCCATTTGAATTCAAAAGACTGCAATTTCCTATTAGAATCAGCTTTGCAATGTCTATCAACAAAGCCCAAGGCCAGTCTCTGAAGGTTGTGGGACTTCATTTGTTACAGCCTTGCTTTACTGATGGTCAGCTCTATGTTGGATGCTCAAGAGTTGGAAATGGGAGAAATCTATTTATTCTCACTGCTAATGCTAATGGAAAGACAAAAAATATTGTATATCATGCAGCTTTGCAGTAGTTGCCATTATTTGGTTTACTAAATTTTAGTAATGTCTAAATGTTTTATTACATTTAAATCAATACAAATTGTGTTGAGATTTAAAAGTTGATCCCATTATTTAATGGTAAATCAATAAATTTTCCTGTGCTTTTGTGATTTAAAATTTTATCCTTTTTACAATAAGTTTCGGGCCAAAAGTACCCAGTTTGCTCTCAGCAAGATGTATCGTTAAAGTCAGCCTGGGAGATGTTAGAAACAAAAATTTTGATTAACATTATCAAGTTTACTTATAAAAAAGTAGTACAGGGTCTTTACTGCAATTAGCCTCTTCATTATTTTAAAAAGGACTGTCTCAAATAATATAACTAATACATCCATGAATGGTTTCTTCTTTCGTCGAGGGAGTACGTGTAAATTCAAAAAGGGAATAACACTCAGAAAAAAAATCATGTTGGATATCATCTTCTCAGAATGACGGAAAGCAAAGAGGCCTCGAAATGATACTCATACAAAACTGAATGCCGCGGGCACCCAACTGCTAAGTATTAATAATTTGAGGACGAAGCTGTCCTTCTTTTTTGTGCCAGCTATAGTTTTTAGTTTACATATATTGTCTTATTGCTCTTGTTGGTATTTTGACCTAAGGAAATGTTTTTTTGTAGGTGTTTATTTTAGATAATTGGCATTTGTGGTTGTTAAATATGGTGAGTAAATAGGTTATAAAGTTGGGTTGAGAGAATGGCAACTTGGGGGACACCATTGTGAAGTGGTAGTCCGCATGAGTTATGTGGTTTGTGAATAACTTGTTCTTCTTAGTGAGCTTGTGGCTTATGATTTTTAGGAAGAGAATATGTTTAGGATCAATTTAAGATTATGCACCTGAGGTGCCTAATCTTAAATTGATCGAAACGCAGCTGCTTTATCTTGAATTAAAAGAAACGCAGGTGCTTATTCTTGAATTTTACCTATTTGCAAGGTCTCTTAGTTGATCGTAACTTACCTTAAATGTAGTTTACCTTACTTTAGAAGTTATTTTCATTTCTCGTAATTTATCTTAATTTCAATTCAATCCATACACCGTCATGGCAGGATCAGTGCTTCAAACAACAATCTTACCATTATTTAACCTAACCTAACCTAACCAACCTAACTCAACCCATTTCAAAGCTTATGTAATCATATAACTAAACAATATAATATTTAAATTACCTTTAAATATTTTTCTATTCAATAAAACTTTCCTTAGTAATTTGCAATATTTTTCTTTTTCCTTACAAGTCACCCTGTGAGTCGTTAACAGAGCGATTTTAGGAGCCTTTAATTGTAATGTGATCTAACAGGTGCCTAATCTTCAAATAAGTGACTTTAGATGCCTTATCTTAAATTTAACGAAATGCAGGTGCCTTATCTTGAATTGAACGAGATGAACGTGCCTTACTCTAAATTGAACGAAATACAGGGGCCTTACCTTGAATTGAATGAAAGGCAGGGGCCTTATCTTGAAGTGAACAAAATCCAGGTGCCTTAACTTGAATTAAACGAAATGAAGGGTGTGATAAAACGGGTTGAGGTCGCGTAATTTCAACTACTATCACATGTTATTTAAAACCACGATGCTACCCACGTGCATCTTCGCTTTGAAGCCTGGTACCTTATCGCAGCCACCTGAGTCAATGTTTAAACAAGGAGGTTTATCTTCCCCCGTCACCCCATGTGCCGACTTCGCCAGATTAAGGTAGGCTTATGGGCAGATAAGGCCATTGTTCTCAGGCTCGGCTATGCATTTCCTCGAAGCTCCCACTCCATTGTCCCCCACGCCAAGGAGATATCTCGACTATTTAGATGGAAACTTTACCACTAAGATCAGATTGGAGATCCAGATTTTCGTCGCCAAACATCACTACGACCCACTCTCACCTTGTGCGCCAAAGGACCTCGACCTCGAGATTCACCATCACTTGTCCAGAAGAAGGACAATATCCCTTGAGTGCCAAGGTTCGAGAACAACGTTAGAACAGCCATTGTTCTTTTGAGCCCGTTCGTCAAGAAACGGTTCTCACCCTTTCCCCTGCTGTTCAGAAAGAGAACAACGTTAGAACAGCCATTGTTCTTTTGAGCCCGTTGACAAGAAACGGTTCTCCCCCCCCCCTTGTTGTTCAGAAGAGAACAACGTAAAAACAGCCATTTTTCGTTGGAGCCCGTTCGCCAAGAAACGGTTCTCACCCTTCCCCTGTTGTTCAGAAAGAGAACAACACTAGAACAGCCATTGTTCGTTCGAGCCCGTTGCCAAGAAACGGTTCTCACCCTTTTCCCTGTTGTTTAGAAAGAGAACAACGTTAGAACAGCCATTGTTCTCGAGCCCGTAGACAAGAGACGGTTCTCACCCCCCCTGTTGTTTAGAAGAGAACAACGTAGAACAGCCATTGTTCTTCAAGCCGCTCGTCAAGAAAAGGTTTTCATTTTAAGACGCCACGTCAGGATCATTTAATCCCCCCCCCCTTCGGCTGGAACTCGCCAGCGGACCGAAATTCCTTCACGCCGCCTTCCTCTGCACAACAAGTATAATTACGTAAGCCGAATGTTACCTTTGAGTATTTAACCCTTTTGTTAACTCTATCCTGTGCTTTAAATGGTTTAGCGAACCATCCCCTCCTTTTAACCTTATATTTGTTTTACCTTTTTAAATCTTTTAATCCTCGGATTAGCTCGATTCCCCACGACCCTTTCCATTCTCTGTTTATGTCAATATTTTCCGTTTTGTGTGTTGTTGATAGTTATTATTAATAAAACTCTATTTTATTAATGATAGCAATATTATTATCCTTGAGCTCAGTTCCACTTTTTAAGCATATCGAAGATACATAATATCGGCCCGCCAGACATCCACGCACTCTAAAGATAATTAAATAAGTTCCCTCAACGAATAGTTATATATGGTATATCGTCGAGAGTCCATTCTACGACAGTGCTCTATCTTGAATTAAACAAAATACAGGTGCCTTATCTTGAATTCAACGAAATGCAGGTGCCTTACCTTGGATTAAAAGAAGTGCAGGTGCTTTATCTTGAATTGAACGAAATGTAGGTGCCTTATATTAAATTGAATGAAATGCAGGTGCTTATTCTTGAAGTAAACGAAATGCAAGTGCCTTATCTTGAATTGAAAGAAATGCCGGTGTCTTATCTCGAATTGAACGAAATCCAGGTGCCTTATCTTGAATTGAACAAAATGCAGGTGCCTTATCTTGAATTAAACGAACTGCAGGTGTCTTATCTTGAAATGAACGAAATGCAGGTGCTTATTCTTGAATTGGGTGACATTAGGTGCCTAATCTTAAATTGATCTTATGTTTAGATCTTGTGCCAAGCGTTTTATTATTTCGAATGCTGCTAGGAATTTGCATGATGGGGGTAAGATCGGTTGTGTTCAGTTGTTCTTCTCTGAATCCGTATTGTTTTTTTACTTTCTTTAGTCCTTACCCTATTTATTTGTCTCGTTATTTATTTATTTTCTCTAATTATTTTCAAGTTTTTAACTTTTTATACCTGGTAGATATTGCGTTAATTCATCTAAATTTCACCTATTTTCGAAGCCCAGTCGTTCTTACCTGCCTCCTGACTTCATCAGCAAGGGGATCCTATAAAATGAATTTAACTTAATAAAATGATAAAAAATATCCTTATTGGATGCTTTTTTTCTTTTTTATTACATATAATTTAGTTACCTAGCAGACCTCCATATAACTCATATTTTTCTCGATTTAATCCTTTCTGTTTTCATGCCACATCATAAAAACTCTGTGTGCGTGTGTGTATGTTTTCGTATTTTAATAATTTTAACCTTTTGTTTCAGGCGGATGAAATGAAATATTCGATTATATACAACTACCTAATTAACAAAACCTTTCTCTTTATCCCTATCAAATAATTTTTTTTTGTTTTAATTAATATTTCTTTCCTCATAGCACCAACTATACAGTCCTGAATCAATCATCTTTAGAAGGCGCTACTAAAATGCTCTCCTTTCACGTGGAAGAGAGTCTGCAAAACGTGTTCAGTATATTTTCTTTTAGCTCACTTTCGCAGCGTTAATAAAGGCGATTTGGATGTTTTAGCAGTCGGCGGCTGCTTAAGGTCAAGCTTCTTCGCCGAAAGAAGGAGATCACGCAGAGTTCAGATAAGTTAAAAGCCGTGACCTAGTACCTGAGCACTAGCAACGGAGAAGCATCAAGGTGTAGGAGACCTGCACCATACTACGTGTGAGGTTTGTTTCGAGCTGGTCCGTCGTCTAGATCTATGTCGCAAGTCCCTTAAAGAGAGACTACAGTTGGGGATTCACTGTGTGATGAGGACGAGAATTAAGTTTGTGTGGTCGTCGTTTCGATTGTGCGGCACCAACTTGATGAGTTTTGTGGCAATTGTCCAGCTAAGAAAATGCGATACTGCTATCCAAGTTGTAAAGTCGTTAGCATAACATTCTATTTTTTATTTTGCAGACAATGCTACTACCAATATTTTTTTCTACTAAAAAGTACTTGTAAAAGTACTTGTAAAAATATTATTTCAGGCATACTACCACAAGAGATTTTGGGGACTAACGCCCTTTATTAATAACTGTTTAAATGTATTCTGTTAGGAAGAAGCGGTACATTTTGTGAACTTTGGGGATCATTTTTACGAAAGACACCACCCGATTATGCAAGATAGACTAAATCTAAACGATAAATAATGTGCAAGGTTTGAGAGAATTTTAGATAATTGTCTACGCTTTTGGAGCAGAACAGTGTTATAGTCAATGGCTAATTCATCAGAAGATTGTAAGGCTTGTGCTCGGAACTCAACTGCATTGCAAAAATTCTAATTTAATGATGTAACAAATTGTAGATGTGAAAATCTAACATTGTCATATTATTACACAAAGGCGCGCATAGTAAAGGACAAAATGGACGAATTGAAGGTAGTATTTGTGGAGGAAGAATTCTATATTATTGAAGTCACAGAGACATGGATTTAAAATAATTAAAAGGATTTTAGTTTTGAATTTAACCTAGCAAGCTACAAAATGTTTAACAGGAATAGGTCCATAAAAAAATACGATGAGTTTTTTTATACAATAAAAACGGGCTAGTAGTGATAATGAAAGAGATTAATCTTGATATTACATCTGAAAAGGTAGTAATAGAGCTGCAATAAATAGTAATAAAATTTTAAATGATACAGCTGAAAATGCAATAGATTGACTTCTCCAATTTATAAACAACTTCTGTCATAAAGTTGTGGTTGGACGGACACGCGAATAGAATACCCTAGACTTGATTTTGACTAATGAAGATAATTTAGTTGATAATATAGATATTAGAGAAACGCTTGTGGATAGCGATCACAAGATAATTTTATTTAACTATACGAGTATATAGCAAGAAATGTTGGCGAGACTTCTCAATTCATTTCTGATTTGAGATCTTTCAATTTATCTTAAAACTTTTAAATTGGAATAAAGTTTTAAACTTAGAAAACCTCCAGGAAATGTATATTAAATTCCAGCTTTCATTTTTTAGTATAAATAGTGAATTAGTGTACCATAAATGTAGAGATTCTAATTGATGAATTTAAATGGTGTAGATAAATAGTGAGAATAAGAAGTCTATAAGGGAACGCAAAAGATTGTAAAACAATTTGCTAAACAGCAATACTGTTGATAATGAATCGAAAGTGATACATTTATTATCGCCGACTAGTCACACGTAAATTAAGAACAGCCAAAATTAACTATGAATTGGATCTAGCGTCGGTGTGATAACACAGGCCAATGCAGTGTTTAAGATAGGTAAATAATTATAACACCAGTTTTCCAAAAGTGAATAAAGACTGATCCTCGAAACTTTCGGCACATTTCACTTGCTTCTATCGTGGGTAAAAAACCCCCCTTAAGTACGTTGTTAGAGATAAGATAGTATAGCCTTAATCAGGAATGGTATTGGTGAGTAAGGAGTCATTTATTTATTAACAGTAATTGATATATTGTCAGGGTCTGTATCTTTGGAAGTTTTGAGAGATTTGATGACTAATTTAACATTTTCTAGGGGGAATAGTAGGGCTTGGTCTTTGGTAAGGCTTGCGCTCTTTGTCTCTATAAATTTGTCTGTTTTGTGGGTGTAAGGGTATAAAGCTACTGTTTGAGTGATGCTATTTTTTGTTGCAAGTAATCAGTGACTCATTTGTGTGGTAGGGGTTGAGTGCGAGGATGGAGGTATTTTACTTAGAGTTTTCCAGAGCTGTGTTGAATCCATTTTATAATTTATTGTCGTTGTGTAGTGGTTTTAGCTTGATGTTTTGAGGTTAGAATGGTGATACGACTATTTAAGTGTGGATTTATTGTAATTCTTGCTTCGTAAGCGCTCTGATATGACTTAGCTTAGGAAGTAAATCTCTAATTGTTTATAAATTGGAGATATGATGGAGAAGGATGAAATTACTAACGATAAGCAAGATTGAGTGGTAGGATTTCTAAACAAAGGTTCATAAATTCATTCAAATCGTCAAAGAAGCTGGAAGGATGTGACCAAGGGAACGGTAAAAAGACAAGTAGACAGAAAAAATTCTTAGAAAGTGTTAGAAGAAAAGATTCCTAATGGAAACGATGTTTTTTTCTAGAAAATAGTAGAAAAGATGTGCAAAGAAATTAGTGAATGTAGAGGAAGGGAAAATGTGCGGAAGATAAATAGCAATTGATAGTTCTATAGGCAATAGGACTGGGAGAGTGCATAACTGCTAGCGCTGCAGTAGGAAAGTCATACCGTTCCTTCAACTTTCCGTTGTAACCGGGACATCAACTCAGTTACACAAGTCTCCCTTCTCCAGGAAAAAGGATAAGAGGTAGGAAGAATAAAAATAGAGTATAAGAGGAAGTACCAATTTTTTGGGAGGTACTGAGCTTGAGAGATGGTTTCAATCCTTTAGGTACCAGGCATACTAGTCTTTATAGGGCAACTACTTGTGAGTATTATAAACGATGGAAAATGGACAAAAGATACCTTAAATTGGACATATTTATACATAACATGATTCAGGTAATGAAGAAAGTGGGAAGATGATTTTTGATGTTGGACATAGTTCGATGGCTAATTTCAGGTTGTGCAGTGATTAACTTTGAAATACTGAAAAAAAAAAGAAGGTTTTTAAGATAGTTTTTGTCAGCAAAATTAAGCTAGTTTCGGAAGTATCTTGTATCCACCAACACTCAAGAAACTAGTCTCTTTTTAATAAAAAACTTCCTAAAAATGAGCGTCATTATTTTCAGTATTATGGAAACCTCTTATGGAGGGCTTTGTTACTCCAAAAGTTGAAAAAAATATTATGAGCCCTTTAATTGAATTACTTCCCCGTTAAACCCTAATTTGTTTTTTGTTAAAATTAATGAAAATTTGTACTCCAAACTTAAACGGTTATTTTTATCTTTTCATATCAGAGCTTAAGATTCACAAAGTTTTTCGAGTTAAACCCTCAACGAATTTATCCGTATATACTTGAGTTTCGAATACACGAATCTAAATTGTTTATATAAGTATATGAGGCGTCCAGAAACAGAGGGGCATCCACGCCACTTTTAAAGGTTTGCAGTTAAGCATGGATCCTGAAAGGCATAAGCCTCATCTACATGTTGACAAAGGTTGGAAGAGAAATTCGCCCTAATAGCAGATACACAGAGGGCAGAACGGACCTTGGATTTCTCGCGTCGCAGGCAAACCATCTCCGTTTTCTGGAAGTTAGGAGAGACATCCGCGCCAGAGGCAGGCAGCCAGTCAGCGCGCTGCTCGCTGATACACACCCCCTCGCACCACCAATGAGCGCCCACAGGCGCACTACCTAGCTTTCCCTCCCACAGTCCGGGTTTTTCCTCTGTGTACATTCAGACCCTCTTGAGAGCATCCTGCACTAATTCATAGTGTCAGGTCATTGCTACCTGCCGTGCAACTGTGACTTTGGACTGATTGAGCTGAAGGTGCGCCTTGTCTCCGTGTTCAGCACCCCCCATTACATTAATCTCATCGAAAAGGTTAACAGAGTTCACCCTTTCACAGTCATCGAAGTGAAGAGGGACTTTTTCAAGGATTGCTAATTAATTATTTTATTAATTAATAATTAAAACAAAAAAGTCATCTTGCTAATACTAAATTAACTATAAAATAAACTTTAGAAAAATAAAAATAACACTGATTGCCCTAAGAATGTATAAGTGTCAACATTTTCCAAATTAATTTATTTAAAATTTGTACATTTGTACATTTTGTTATATTTTCAACATATGGGCAATTTTTCGATATTTATTTTGACATTTTGAAATTTGATTTAGTGTTTTTTTTTTTGGTTCTCAGAAATAAGTACGGTTACACATTTATTATGATCGATGAAATAGTTAGTATTATGCTATTTCTGATGATAATAGGATACAAGGGAAAATGCAAAACTTTGAACGCGTTTTTCTCAAAGGTTATACATTGGCGTGGATGTCCCTCTGTTTCTGGACGCCTCATATATGGATAAATCATAATATTGATGTATTTTAGAAATTTACACTGAGATAATACGTTTGTAATGTTATTTCTCTGGACGGTAGAGTGAGTAGGTGATGAAAAGATAGGCGTTGGATAGACAGCGATGTTGTGGTTAAATACGTGTGTGGTAACGTACATGGCTGGAAATGACAGAAGACATATCTCAAAGGTGGAAAAGCAGCACGTTGAAAAAGGTGTTTCTCAAGAAACCAACGAAGGCATCTTCACTAGAAAACTTTTGAGAGATTTTCAGGTAAAACCCGTGAAGTTAGTGCAATAAAAATGTGTGAAGGGTATGTAACCCAAGTAGAACACTTGTGACAGGTAACTCTCCTGAATCTGCCTAGTTTTTCCCGAAAGAAAGCATCATGTGTAAAATGCGCAGCCAGGTTGTAGCTGACATCTTGAGGATGATGGCCCTCAACGCACGCTCGTAAGCGGATTTGTGGCCATATATATTCAAGATAATTTTACTTCATCGTCAGAACCTTCTTGAAATAGCTCACCTGTAAAGTTTTATGGGAGGAGATGCCCTCGTTTCGCTTTCGGCTTTTATTTTTAGGCAACATTGTGGAAAGAGATGCCTTCGTTCCTGGCAGACGGCAACGGGTGGTGGTTAATGGACAGGCTTCTGAGTGGGTGCCCGTTACTAGCGGGGTGACTCAAGGTTCTGTCCTGGGACCACTACTATTCATCATCTACGTCAACGACATGGACGGTGACATGGTTGCAAAGATTTCCAAATTTGCCGAAGATACCGAGCTTGGTATGAACGTTGCAAAGGATGGAAATACTGCCCACCTGCAGGAAGATCTTGGGAAGATTGGGGAGTAGTCGGACACGTGGCAAATGCCTTTTAACGTGGGGAAATGCAAAGTAATGCATATCGGCCACAGAAACCCCCAATCTCAGTATATCCTTAAGGGCACTGCTATTGAATCGAGTAACACTGAGAAAGACTTGGGTGTAACTATCACTAGCGACCTCAAGTTCTCGAAACAGTGCATCGAGGCAGAGAAGAAAGCCCAAAGGATGTTAGGCTACATAAAGCGCCAGTTTGGATACCGTAACAAGGAGATAGTACTTTGTCTGTACAACTCCCTCGTTCGGCCGCACCTGGAGTATGCCGTACAATTTTGGAGTCCTTCGTTTCAAAAGGACATCGCAAGGTTGGAACGCGTACAAGCTAGGGCAACCAAACTGATTCCCTCTATCCGACATAAAAGTTATGAGAATAGACTAAGGGAATTAGATCTGTTCTCGCTGGAAACCCGTAGACTGCGTGGTCAGCTCATCGAAGTCTTCAAAATAGTTCGAGGGTTCGACAATGTTGACTACCGGGATATTTTCACACTGAGTGAGAACAGAACGCGCAATCATGGCTTCAAACTTGAACTGAAGCGTTACAACCGCAATCTGTGTGGAATTTTTTTCACTTACAGTATCTGCGGTAAGTGAAACGCCCTTCCAGTGGAAGTTGTCAACAGTGAATCTGTTGACCAGTTCAAGTCAAGACTAGACAAAGTCTTGAAAAGTGGCCTTTAGGGACGCAAAACAATTGAGCAGCCATGTGCCTGTTCAATTGCTAGTCCAGAGGTACCCTCCATGAATGGACCGTAAGGTCTCTTAGGCTACTCTCTTTCCTTGTAACTCCTTGTAACTCCTTTTCGCCTTTCATTTTTAGGCAACATCATGGAGGGAGATGCACTGGTTCGGTTTCGCCATTTATTTTTAGGCAACCTCTTTGGAGAAGATGCCCTCGTTCCTTTCCGCTTTCATTTTTAGGCAACATTGTGGAAAGAGATGCCGTCGTTCCTTTTTGCCTTCCATTTTTAGGCAACCTCATCGGAGGAGATGCTCTCGTTCGTTTTCGGCTTTTAATTTTAGGCAACATTGAGGAAGGAGATGCCGTGGTTCGTTTTCGCCTTATATTTTTAGGGTACCTCATGGAGGGGGGGGGGGGTGAGATGCACTGGTTCGGTTTCGGCTTTTATTTTTAGGCAACCTCATCGGAGGAGATGCCCTCGGTCGTTTCTCCCTTTGATTCTTAGGTAAAAACCCTGGAGGAAATGCCATCGTTCGTTTTCGCTTTTTAATTTTAGGCATCATCATCGGAGGAGATGGCATCGTTAGTTTTCGCCTTTCATTTTTTGGCAACATCAATGGGGGAGATACACTGGTTCGGTTTCGCCTTTTATTTTTTGGCAACCTCATCGGAGGAGATGCCCTCGTTCGTTTTCTGCTTTTATTTTGAGGCAACATTGTGGAAGGAGATGCCGTCGTTCGTTTTCCCCTTTGTTTTTAGGTAACATCACTGAAGGAGATGCCCTCGTTCGTTTTCTTGTTGATTTTTAGGTAACACCATAGGAAGGAGGAGATGCCATCTTTCGTTTTCTCCTTTTATTTTTAGGCAAAATCATGGGAGTAGATGCACTCGTTCGTTTTTGCCTTTCATTTTTAAGCAACATCATGGGAGAAAATACCCTCGTTCGTTTTCGCCTTTTATTTTTAGGCAAGATTACGGGAGTCGATGCGTTCTTTCGATTTGCCTTTTATTTTTAGGCAACATCATGTGAATGGATACCCTTTTTCGTTTTCACCTTTTATTTTTAGGTACATCACCACAGGAGATGCCCTCGTTCCTTGTTGCCTTTAATTTTTAGGCAACATCACGGCAGCTGATGCCCTTGTTCGTGTTGACTTTTCTGTTTAGGCCACATCATGGCAAATTCTAAAGGAAACATTTATGAAACATCAAATGGTATGGTATTGTCGGTACGACCAAAATAGGTGTATGTGGAAAGCATATTTTTCGCTTTCACACCACGTCATGTTCTGGGTTAGCGGATGACGCCAGCGTAAGGTACCGAACATGAACCAAGGTCCATTGACCACGGCCAAATCGCCGCGGTCGCACTGACCGTGGCCACCACGCTGTCGGCAAATATCTCCAGCTAGGTCAACACTAACATAACCTAACTTAACTTAATTTATTAAAATGCTAAAAATTAACTTATATTTTGGCTTGTTTACCCCTCTCCGCTAGGTACAGAAAACATCAATAAGATACCAGGGATACTAGTATAATTCTAAAATGGTATTTGAGAGGTCAATAATATATAAATATGCATCGAAGATTTCGCTGTAACTAATTGAGACTAGGAGCGAACCCCATTTTGCGTCTTCATTAAAAATTAGAAATTTCTCTGAATTTGGATTTGGAGTTACAACCGTTGGAATGAATCTAATAATAAGGATCTTTGGTATGTCGCTCTTCAAGGTCATTGAACTTTATACATAACCTACTAACTATGTAAGACCCTAAGCGAAGATGTGGGTCTTAAGCGAACGTTTGTAAGCATCAATGGGGGAGGATGAGATTATCCAGTGGAGACATCATTCCACAGTCTCGGTGCAAATGCAGAGAAAGCTGGGCCACATCTGCACCACGGACGACTACGACGAGCTTCCTGTAGGGTGGAAAGTAGAGCAAGAACCTAAGGTTTCATGGCGCTGAGATAGGGTCACTAAGAAAGATATGGATGTAGGAGGACTTATATGTAAGAAGAATGGCATTTAAGGGGATCATATCAAATATGCAGCCATTGCAAATCGCAAAAGAGGTGGGAGGGGTGCGCGAGTGAAAGGTTGCAAATGAAAAAGATCCTCATGGGTTGAAAAGTTTTGATCTAGTTGAAGAGATCGAAGAGTTGAGGTCTGTGATCGATCTGGCGAAAAGGAAGTTGCAGCAGTCAAGGTGGGAGGTGGCGAAGGCATGAGTGGCAATCTCAAACCTGTTGTGGTAGGAAGAGGACGGATTCGAATGAAATTATGTTTTATTTTTCATTTTGGGGGCCCATCTGGCGACTGCCTACTTGGACATAAGTTACCGTACACAATAAAGCCTACTACTAGGCTATATTAAAAAACAAATAAAAATATGTAAATAACAACGATAAAAAAGGACAAAGGCAAAAAAATAACAACAAAAAAATAAAGCAAAAATGCAAGAAGGAAGCGTGCTCCGGCGCGAGGTAATGCCGTTGATGCTCGGGGAAAAGAGTGAGTGTGACAGTGAGGACACTTTACTGCGGAAAGCCTCTACCAGCTTCATTGGGACGGAGAAGGCGCCCGCCACCCCTAAGTGGAATCGACGATCTTACAAAAATTCAGATTTATAGATTGAGAGGCGACCCTTCGTCACTACCGTGGGGAGAGTCTCCTTGATACCGTATCGCCATATGGTATCATAAGCCTTCTCCAGATCAAAAAACACTGCAGGGTAGTGCTGTCTACGAACTAAAGCATAGCAGACGGCATTTTCCAGTCGGAGCAGAGCATCCGACGTGGAGTGGAACTTGCGGAAGCTGCAATGTGCATAATATAGATGGCCTCCACTGTCCATCAACTTGTACACGCAGGAGGTTAGAGAGATTGGGGTAGAGTGATCTCTCCCTGGTTTGCGAAAAGCGAGCACAGTAGCGATTAGCCAGGAGTCTAGGAGGATACCCTCTACTCAGATCCTGTTAAACAAATCTAACAGAAAGGCTATGCCTCGCTCACCTAGGTGTCGAAGTATGTCCTACGGAAAATCGTCCGGATCAGGGGCGGTGTCGTTAAAGAGTTCTTTGCCTATGGAGGTAAAATCCAGTCGACGACCTTCTACGACATCACGACGCGCATTGAATAGTGGCGAAGCAGCATTCAGGATAGAGAATGCGGAGAAAGCGGTCGCGAAGATTCCGCCACAGACGCGGGGTCGGAGATTGCGGCCCCATTCTCTTAGAGAACTGGAGTGGGGTCATGCGAGAACTTGCCCCAAATCCTTTAGACTCACTTCCACATCTCTGCTAGAGGGTCTTTCCGTTAAGTGAAGACACTTATGCTGGCCAAGAGGAGCAGTGGTCGTGCTTCGAAACATACCGGAACCTAGCCTTAGCCCGACGAAATTCACCGACAGTGAAATTGTTCGGACGGCGCTTATAGCGCATGTAGGCATAACGCTTCTGTTTGAGGGCCGCCTTACACTCGGCTTACAACTACAGGAGCGGTCGGCATGCAAGACGTCCAGGCGTTGTAGGAATAGTAGTTAGGCCCAAAGCGATGAGGTTGCCAGAGAAGAACTTAAAGGCCTTATCAACCGACCTAAGCTCCTCGACTGAGAGAGAGAAATAAGTCATTTCCTGAAATACGGACCCCTGCGCCCGCGCCAGGCACCACCAGGGTGGGCTCTCAGGTGGCAGCGGCCCAGAAAATGATATTTGAATGAGAAAAGAATCAATACCATGGAGCTAATCGACTGAACCTCCACCCAAAATCAGGCTGTGCATTCGGAGAAAACAAATATCGATCGAGGCAGAAAAATGAAGCAGTTCTCGGGCAGTGATGTGTAAACTCATCCACATTCAGGACACTTATCTCCAGCTCGTCAATCAGGTTGGCAAAGATTTGACCCCTGGGATTAATCATCTAATCTCTCCAAAGGTAGTGTCTACCGTTCAGATCCCTGAGCAAGAGAAAGGGCATCGGCAACCGTGCCACGACGCGGCGTAAGTCCCCGCGTTGAAGTTGGCTGACGGTAAAATTTACGCATAGATAACAGTATACCTCTCATCCAGGTGCAGCTGCACAGATACAGCAAGAAATGAGGTGTTTAGAGCGAAGAGAATAACGGGGAAATCATGACGGATGTAAATGGCGCATCCTCCAACCCAGCCCCCATACTGTAGTGGTGAGGAAGAGAACCCTTTATACCCCGTGAGGGTGGGCAGTGGGCATGCGCCCAGCATGATCTCTGTAAAAACATAGCTAAAGGAAAATAGGATGAGACGAGCCTCCGCAGCTGCTCCAGGCTTAGCTCGGAGGAGATGTTGGGGCCCTCTTCGAAAAGCAGACCCTCAGGGGAATGGCCGTACGTTTCTTGGAAGCAGAACTCCGGGCGCTGTTGGCCGGACAATGCGCTTAAGGCGCTGTCGCCTTCGAGGAATTATCGAGGAAGGTTGGGTTCGCCATTCGAGTGTTTTTCTCCCTCTGCCTCGGAACCTTCGTCAGGTGGGGCCGCCTCGGAGGCAGGGGCTCCTCCTTTGGAGCATCTACTGCCTTCGGGGCGCCCTGCATAGCACCCGGTGTAGGTTTAGGAGCTTAAACTTCTTTAGTGCTGTTTTCCTTTCGGAAGTCAGCTTTATATACCCCGGAAGATGGCCTCACTACCAACTTCATGGGTGTTGCCTCCTGTGAGACTAACGAGCTGTTGGAGGCGTGCGGCCATTTCGCCTCACGGGAAACGGTCACGCTTTGTGAACCCTATACCTAAACGGAAGACATAGCTCATTAGAATTATGCAGAATATAACCATGTTTATAAAAGGTCGTTTTAGTTATTCACCTTTCAAATTCGGCGGGCTTTATGGAACACCCTTTAGTAGAATAAAAAATAGCAGAAGATCTCCCTGCAGGTTTTGGGGCCCGAAGGGTTCACAATTGAGGGTGGAATGACGTACTCTAGTTTTAGGTTTTCAGTGTCTCTTAGGAATTTACCCATGTTACAGCTTTCACCCTCTTCGGAGCTGGGGGGGGTAGGAGGGATCACCGCCTTTCCACGTTTCAATTGTAGCTAAATCTGTGAAACAGAATCGGACCGAAAATCGACACTCGCGTAACACCATAAAGGCACCTCCGTTCGGCCCATTTATAATATGAAGAGCCGAACCAGTTAAGGGCTGTTCCAGGGACAACTAGGAATTCACGGAGACGGTGAAGAAAAACAGTGAAGTCACCGAAGTTAAATGTTGCTGAGAGGTTCAGAAGTGGCCAACTCCTGGTGGTTCCCTACATGTAGAAGAGATGATTCAGTTATGTGTCCTTAAACTTAAACTGAAAAATCTCTTCATCGTTGGATGAACAAAGCGCCATCATAATTTTGGGACGATTATAGAAATGAAAGAGTCATTACAGATTGAATGTTGTATATTTACTTTATCTTTAGTACGTGTGTAGTCTCTGGACAGAATGGATAAAAGCATTATATTTATGGGTTTCACATATGTTGATTGGTTTCATAGGTATAATTGAATAATCCAGCGAATATCTAACTTAGACTTATTATTTTTGCTTCGCCTTTCGGAATATGAGCGATAAAACGATATAAATAACATAAATAGAGAGTTGCATTTATTTAAGGTTTTATTCACAAAACCATTTTATTCACCGATGATGGCACGACCACTTTCTTCTACGGCATTTTTCTACAGCTTTATACTGTTTTTTCTCACTTTATCTACCTTTAGACTTTATGTAGTTCTTTCTCGTAGTATGCCAACTTATTAAACATTCTGTCAAGTCTTGTTTTTAATCAAGACAAAAATTGAGAAAACTCTATCTGGACCTCTACTCAAGGCATTATCAAACAGACATATTCTGCTCTTACTAAATTGGATGAGTTTTGAGTTCTCATTAAGATTTTGTACCCACCTTGCTCTTTCTCAGCGGCTAACCGCTTCCACCTTGAACTCTATTGATCTCCTCAATCATTTAAATAATATGTATAAAACTGTCTTCTAGGGTAAAATCTTGTTAAACTGCAATTATTCTCGAAGTTCATTAATTAATTTTGTATCTCCACCAACCGAGTTTAACCTATTGCTAATTTTCTATTTACTAATTATTTAATGTTTATTAGTTTTTCTTACTTGATTGGTTATTTCTTATTCCTACTGACTGAAATTGAGCATAACTTTTAGCCCCTGGAAACATTGTAGTCATTGCATTCATCGGCATCCTCTTTATACGATGACCTATCAAATTAAATCCGTTAACTTCCGTATGAACTTTATCACTCCCAGAAAATTTCATTACTAGGTCTTTCAATGAAAATTTAATTTCCAGCTCAACTTAATTTTAATTCACTAACAAACAAAGTCATGAAAAAATAAACAGTATCTTGGGATTGTCATATTAGTTCATGAGATAACATTATATATGCAGTTTCTCGTGCCATTTTGATAAGAAGGCTGCCATTTACTACTCAGATTCCTACTCGGGGGGAAAAGCTGGAGGATATGGACTTCACCGAAGGAGAAATCAAAAAGAAGATCACTGACCTAATGAAAAATAAGTCACCTGGCCTGGATGGGTTTCTACCTAAAGTGTTGAAAGAAGTGCGCGATCACGTGTCACGACACCTGAGCACAATCTTCAACATGTCAATCCGGACTGAAGGCGTTCCTAGAGACTGGCGTAAAGCGGAGGTGACTCCTATCTTCAAGAAAGGAGACCGTAGCCAACCGTCAAACTACCGACCTATCAGTCTGACTTCGATAGTCGGTACACTCATGGAAAGCATGATGGTGGACAAAATGACGTCGTATTTAGAGTCAAACCTGCTACTGAGGAGTTCCCGGCACGGCTTCCGAAGGCAGCGGTCATGCATGACGAACCTTGTGGAATTCTTTCACTTCGTGTTCAGTGAGCTGGATCGGAACAAGGTGGTGGATGTGGTGTACTTAGACTTTCAGAAAGTCTTTGATAAGGTACCACACCGCCGCCTCCTCCGGAAAGTGCGAGCGCTAGGCATAGACGGAAAAGTAACCGGCTGGATCGAGAACTGGCTAAGTGGCAGATGGCAACGGGTGGTAGGGAATGGACAAGCTTCTGAGTGGGTGGCCGTTACTAGCGGGGTCCCTCAAGGTTCTGTCCTGGGACCACTACTATTCATCATCTACGTCAACAACATGGACGGTGACATGGTTGCCAAGATTTCCAAATTTACCGATGATACCAAGCTTGGTATGAACGTTGCAAAGGATTGAAATACTGCCCACCTGCAGGAAGATCTTGGGAAGATTGGGGAGTAGTCGGACACGTGGCAAATGCCTTTTAACGTGAACAAATGCAAAGTGATGCATATCAGCCACAGAAACCCCCAATCTCATTATATCCTTAAGGGCACTGCTATTGAATTGAGTGACACTGAGAAGTACTTGGGTGTAACAATCACTAGCGACCTCAAGTTCTCAAAACAGTGCATTGAGGCGGAGAAAAAGGCCCAAAGGATGCTAGGTTATATAAAGTGCCAGTTTGGATATCGAAACAAGGAAATTGTACTGTGTTTGTACAACTCACTTATCCGACTGCACCTGGAGTATACCGTACAATTTTGGAGTCCTTTATTTCGAAAGGACATCGCGAGATTGGAACGGGTACAAGCCAGGACAACTAAGCTGATTCACTCTATCCGACATAAATTTTATGAGGATAGACTAAGGGAATTAGATATGGAAACCCGTAGACTGCGTGGTCAGCTCATCGAGGCTTTCAAAATACTTCGAGGGTTCGACAATGTTGACTACCAGGATATTCTCACACTGAGTGAGAACAGAACGTGCAATCACGGCTTCAAACTTGAACTGAAGCGTTACAACCGCAATCTGTGTGGAATTTTTTTCACTTACAGTATCTGCGGTAAGTGAAACGCCCTTCCAGTGGAATTTCTCAACAGTGAATCTGTTTACTAGTTCAAGTCAAGACTAGACAAAGTCTTGAAAAGTGGCCGTTTAGGGACGCAAAACAATTGAGCAGCCATGTGCCCGCTCGATTGCTAGTCCAAAGCTACCCTCCTTGAATGGACCGTAAGGTCTCATAGGGTACCTCCTCACCTTGCTGTTACTCCCTATTGTTACTCAGTTGTATTAATTTTCAAGAAAAAAATAGAGGGTATCAGTCTCTCATCAACCACATGAAAGTCATGACGTCGTATTTAGAGTGAAACCTGCTACTGAGGAGTTTCCAGCACGGCTTCCGAAGGCAGCGGTCATGCATGACGAACCTTGTGGAATTCTTTCACTTCGTGTTCAGTGAGCCGGATCGGAACAAGGCGGTGGATGTGGTGTACTTAGACTTTCAGAAAGTCTTTGATAAGGTACCACACCGCCGCCTTCTCCGGAAAGTGCGAGCGCTTAGCATAGACGGAAAAGTAACCGGCTGGATCGAGAACTGGCTAAGTGGCAGATGGCAACGGGTGGTAGGGAATGGACAAGCTTCTTAGTGGGTGGCCGTTACTAGCGGGGTCCCTCAAGGTTCTGTCCTGTGACCACTACTATTCATCATCTACATCAACGACATGGACGGTGACATGGTTGCCAAGATTTCCAAATTTACCGAAGATACCAAGCTTGGTATGAACGTTGCAAAGGATTGAAATACTGCCCACCTTCAGGAAGATCTTGTGAAGATTGGGGAGTGGTCGGACACGTGGCAAATGCCTTTTAACGTGAAAAAATGCAAAGTGATGCATATGGGCCACAGAAACCCCCAATCTCATTATATCCTTAAGGGCACTGCTATTGAATCGGGTGACACTGAGAAGGACTTGGGTGTAACAATCACTAGCGACCTCAAGTTCTCAAAACAGTGCATTGAGGCGGAGAAAAAGGCCCAAAGGATGCTAGGTTATATAAAGCGCCAGTTTGGATATCGAAACAAGGAAATTGTACTGTGTTTGTACAACTCACTTGTCCGACCGCACTTGGACTATACCGTACATTTCGAAAGGACATCGCGAGATTGGAACGGGTACAAGCCAGGACAACTAAGCTGATTCCCTCTATCCGACATAAATGTTATGAGGATAGACTAAGGGAATTAGATCTGTTCTCACCGGAAACCCGTAGACTGCGTGGTCAGCTCATCGAGGCTTTAAAAATACTTCGAGGGTTCGACAATGTTGACTACCAGGATATTTTCACACTGAGTGAGAACAGAACGCGCAATCACGGCTTCAAACTTGAACTGAAGCGTTACAACCGCAATCTGTGTGGAAATTTTTTCACTTACAGTATCTGCGGTAAGTGAAACGCCCTTCCAGTGGAAGTTGTCAACAGTGAATCTGTTTACTAGTTCAAGTCAAGACTAGACAAAGTCTTGAAAAGTGGCCGCTTAGGGACGCAAAACAATTGAGCAGCCATGTGCCCGCTCGATTGCTAGTCCAAAGCTACCCTCCTTGAATGGATTGTAAGGTCTCATAGGGTACCTCCTCACCTTGTTGTTACTCCCTATTGTTACTCAGTTGTATTAATTTTCAAGAAAAAAATAGAGGGTATCAGTCTCTCATCAACCACATGAAAGTCATGACTATCAGACTAACGCAAATGTTCTAATAAAAAGTGCTACCAAAAGAGTAAAGTGTCAGCATTAATCCGTATTTTATGACAATTTAGAAAATAATGCAATAAAGTATTTATATACCATATATTTTTAGAACATATCGCTGTAAATATAAACACGAGCGCAATGGCCCAAATCAACATTAAAAAAAACCTATTAGGAAACAATTCGTGAGCCATCCTCGTGCACATCGCACAAAATGTGCTATTCATACTATCATAAGTATACTAATCTACAAGCTGTGGAACACATATTACAGAGGAGTAATGACTACGAAATGACCAAATATATGTCAAGTTTAGACGATGAAAAAGACACGAATTCAGATCACCCCTATTAAGTTCAAATAACGCTACAGAAACACAGGCTCAGTAAGACCTATAATGACATAATCTCTTAAATAACGCACGCAACGTTATTATTTTGCTCCAATCATATCTTTTAGTAGATACGTCACAATGGAGTAATGATACAACGAGCATACCTTCTGCAAACTATTTAAGTCTGCAGGAAGAGATAGAAGGAATCTGAGAACAAAATCGTAGTAGATATAATTAGAGAATTTCAAATTAATTTTGTATTGTAAACGATATTGTATTATTTTCTTTATTAAAAGAAAATAATTCCGAGTCCAAGTTGGACTTAAAATGGGCTTTTTAAAGACAATAATGAATACTAATTTTGCTGAATAAATGGAAATGAAAACTTATAACTAGATTTTAGAGGGAAGGCAAGAATACTTTTGCACCGACCAACTTGATTCCAGATGTTAGCATGGAATAGGAAATTAGAGGAAAAAAGTAGTTTGTATGGTAAGAGAAAAACGAGTTATACATTTAGTGCTTTAAAAGTAAAGAGTATTCAATACGTTTTATTAATTATAAATACAATACGGAATCATGGAAAAAACAACAAAATGGGGAAAATTCAGAGAAACAGAAACTTAAAATTTAATAAAGACACGCGTAAAAGAATAAACAATCGAGTCACAAACTAGAAAACACTTATAATCATCATACACCCGTCAATATTAGAAAAGTGACATATCTCGCATTGTAAATTTGTGCTCCAGCATCCCAATCCGGATTTGGATTAAATTTAGATCTATTCAACTCTCCTTTTCGTCTGCGAATTACTTTCTGAAATATTTTATAGGCAAACAGACATGGAAACAAGAGTGATCACACAACCTACACCCAACTCTAGGAAGAGATAATTACAGGAGATTACTAAAAGGAATAGGTAAAAAAAATAGTAATTAGGATGACGTCCGCAGATGAGTGTAGTAGAGGAATCATAAATGGAGACCTGTAAATAGCACAGACTCCAAAAACGCATTGAAGGAAAGAAAGTGAAATATATTGTTAATGGTAAGAATGACATGGCAAACTCGAGTGTTGGACCAGGGGCCATAAATTTTTTAAGCCTCTTGTGGCTTTTTTTGTAATTAATTTTAGTATTTAGTTTTGGTATTAAACTAAACCTAGAAATCAACACCAACGAGGCCATCTCCACTAAAGAGTTCGTGAGAAGTCCACAAGGAAGACGGTATAGTTGGGGAAAGTGAGAATGTGTCCAAAGGATAAAACCAGATTACTCGAAAGAGGAGAATTCTTAGGGCGTTTGAGAAAGGAAGGCTTCGTTATTCTCCAGAATCTGCGTAAGCTAAATAATGAAAGCAGGTTCCACCTGCAGGGGCTGGGGATTGGAGAGTACGCAATACTAGTAAGCGACCGTGTTAGAACGACTTTGACCCACTCCCTCTCTTTCTCTCTCGCTCTCTTGCTTACTCTTCGCTCTGTGCTTTTCTTTTTTCCACTTCTCTCTGTGCTTTTCTTGCCTACTCCTTGCTCTGTGCTTTTCTTTTTTCGACTTCTGCTTCTTTCTGTGCTTTTCTTTCTTTCTCTTCTGCTTCTGCTTCTCTATGTGCTTTTCTTTCTTTCTCTTCTGCTTCCTCTTCTCTCTGTGCGTTTCTTTCCGCATGTTCGTTACTTTCCTCTTCATGGACGTAAGCGATTAAATCTTTCACAGATAAGCCAGGATCTGCCCTTGTTTATAAAAGCGATCGAATGGAGACATGCAAGATATGCTACTTCCGGCCTTTGCACACGTAAAAGCTACCAGAGCTATAGAAACTTTACCCCAAAACACATATAATTTCTACTAACGACGAAATTATTAAAATTCCTTGTAAAAATCGGGTAAACTCACCCAAAAAATAAATAACTAACTAACGGGTGAATCTGAGTCAGGACACACAATAAAACGGTTAGTATTACCGCTTAGCTAGTATCCTCTTTTAAGGAACTAGAAAAACTGTGGACACACCACACAAGAATGGGCTTAAAAATTGGTTGTTACCCGTTAATAAAAAGAAAATTTCCCTAATATATTGGTGTTAAGACGCTCTAAGACGCCGAACGAAAGTATATGAACTTCGACTAGGTTTAAAAAAATGAGCCCGAGTTATTGGCTCCAATTACTTGAAGTTAGTGTTGGCATAAATGAAATCAGCTTGCAAATAAACGTTCACTTTACTAAATTTATACTCGGGCTAAGCCCGAACACCCCGAGTGCAATTACTTAATTGAAATATATATATATATATATATATATATATATATGGGAAATATCACGAAAGTATGTAAGCACGTGATAACTATAAATATGAATATGTACCACGGAAGGAAACTAAATAAAATGCGGATTAGAGTTAGTACTTTCGTCTATTCGACATTTTCAAACTCAATGGTAAGAAAAATAAGACACCCAGTATTTATACCAAGCACCTTTCCCGATGAGGTCAACATTTTAATGCTATCAGATAAGTCGGATTTTAGAAAAAGTGATAAAAACCTATTAATTTTACCCTATCATGATAATTTTATGTCTGTTGTGCCCATTCTAAAACAACTTAATATTATGGTAGCCTTTAAATACAATCATACATTAAAAAATCTCTTAATAAAGCATAGCCCCAATAATGATAATTATGTAATTTACCGAATTCCATGTTTAGATTGTAATTTATTCTATGTAGGCCAAACTTCCAAAAATGTTTCCATAAGGACCCAACAACACAAAAATGCAGTAATTAAGGGTTATCTGAATAATGCCTTAACTGTCCAAAATTCCAAGATGGGACACGGAATTAACTGGTCAAAAACTGAATCTATAATCCATAGTGATGATTTTATAAAGTGAAATATCCTGGAATCATTTTTAATCTCCCACACAAAGGAGAGTTATCTCAACATTAGCCCAGGGCTGTTTTCGTTAGATCCAATTTTATCACTGTTTCTAAAACCTGACTTATCTGATAGCATTAAAATGTTGACCTCATCGGGAAAGGTGCTCTGTATAAATACTGGGTGTCTTATTTTTCTCACCATTGAGTTTGAAAATGACGAATAGGCGAAAGTACTAACTCTAATCCCGCTTTTTATTCAGTTTCCTTTCGTGGTACATATTCATATATATATATATATATATATATATATATATATATATATATATATATATATATATA
The DNA here is from genome assembly GCA_963969495.1 of Ceratothoa steindachneri. Taxonomy (NCBI): domain Eukaryota; kingdom Metazoa; phylum Arthropoda; class Malacostraca; order Isopoda; family Cymothoidae; genus Ceratothoa; species Ceratothoa steindachneri. The sequence continues at coordinate 145,935,273 of OZ018319.1, forward strand.
TATATATATATATATATGTGGTGCGGTGGGTAATATGTCAACGTTGGCATCTCAGAATTCTGCGCATGCGTATTTTCTGGCGTCGGTTCTCTTTTCTTAGTAGACTTAGTTGTGCATCATATGTGAAGAAAAGAATACCATAGCTGAATTCCGTCCTCCATTAATTTCTAAAAGGCAAACTTTGCTGTCAGTGTTTGGGGGTGTCATCTTAGGACGGAGCTGAGGATCAGCGAAATGTTGGATGAGTCAAGCTGTAATTACGAGTTTCGGTGGCTCAAAAACCTCACTCTAAGCGTTCTGATACGAAAAAAAATCCAAATTTGTCGCGAAGATCCAGGCCATCAATGACAACATGTCAATAAGGTCTATAACCATGTACAAGGGATTGTCATATTGTCTCATCAGGCAGTTAGTGCATTAGGACATCCGCTACTACTCATAAAAGACGAAAAAGAGTCAGTTTCTGTGGCAGGAGACGAAGGAAAGGTGTGGCACAGATTTCTGTCTCCCAAAGATGTATTGAGAATCATGAAAAACAAGTTCCTGGTTCACATCATGGTGTTTGATGAGGTTAGTAGCGAAGGCTAAATTATGTTCCCTTTTATATTCTCAAAGAGCCTCAGACTCAATACGAAGGGATGCAACAATTTCATTGAGAAGTTGGTGTTGCCCTGGATCCAGAAGGTGGCCGCTGAAAGGCCATACGTGTGGGAGCAGGGTTCTGCAACATGCCTCGCAAACATGATGACCCAATCTTCGGAGTCAGACAATTTATTTGACCACATCATTCTAAACATCTGGTCTTCCAATTCCAAAGTGTGCGACTATCTTGACTATTATGTGAAAGGCGTGGTTGAGAGGCAGACCAACAAGTCTACTTGCACCATCAAGCTGAAGCTTAGGTCCAAAATCACTACTGTTTTCACCCAGTTAAACAAGAGAACCGTCTAGAAGGGCTGCAGCAGGTACATTTGATCGCAAGACACGTGATTATAACAGCGGAAACGGAGAACAGCACTAAACGCGATATGCTTTAACTTGGATAAGAAAGATGTTTAAAAAAAGTTAATTTTTATTTATTATATTACGAGTGAATTACGCAGTTTTATATTACATGAATAATAATAACAGGTCAAGTTATGCTCAATAGAATGCTTATCAGTTTAAGAATTAAAGGAAAGTCGGTGTCATCTTTGGGAGAAGGTGAAGTGGGGAATCGTTTCACTGAGCGCAGATTTCACTCCTAATCTTTTTAATATGTTCTTTGACTCGATTCCAGTTAACTGAGTGATTGGGAGTTGTGATTGAAGAGTATCTATGTTATATTGCCTATTTTAATTTTGTATCTGTAGCCTTTGGGTATTTTTACCAGATCTCTGTCTCTATGGCCGATATATATATATATATATATATATATATATATATATATATATATATATATATATATATATATATATATATATATATAATCACAATTTAACCTGTGACCTGCTTTGGGTGGGCTTTGGATTGTACTTAATAAGTTCCCCCTTTGGGGATAATGGGAATATAAATCTCGTAGAATAGGGTCGAGTTTAACCCTTCTTGCGTTTCTCAGCCGAGAGATATGACGGCTGTTGGCGAAATAGTCAGTTATCTTGGAAGCTTCTAGAAAAAAAAGTACAATAATATCTTTACTAATATGCAAATTAATATTCTTTTTACAAAGGTTAAAAGGGGTTTTGAAACAAGCTATATAACACATTAGACTTACACGAGTCTCAGCGTCTTAAAGGGTGGGGGGCTTGGCGGGGGTGGTCACCATAGACACGAACGAACAATACTGACTGAACAGTCACTCGAATGACCTTGGGCGTAGACGACACTGACGATGGAGGCTTACACTGAAAGAGGGGGGGCAGGGGTAGAGAGAGCACTTGCAGAGGAGAGTTGTGTGTTACTGTTACTTTGAAGATATGGTCCGAGGGAGTAATCCTTGCCTTGGTGCAAACTTCAAATAATAGTCTCTTGATAATGACTATTAACGCGATGAAATTAGAGACTGGGCACGTCGCGTTCGAGGACCGGGTAACAACGAGTACTGGGTAGACTCACGCGAATTAAACGAGAATAGACGGAGCTTGAGGGGATCTGAGAGGAATTGTATTGATTCCAACGGGACGCGAATAGCGGGTACGAATGAGGAAGTGCAGGCGGCGGATACTCCCTTACAACTCTGGTACCGGAGGATTTATAGTGAGGTCGAATGATGTTTTCTCATGCCTCCCAATGGGAGAGTTCCAGTGTTCGACGCATCGGCAGGCGAGGGTAGTCTCGCCCTATTAGCACAATCGCGAGAAAGTTCGTAAGACAGCGAAGCGTAACTTTGTCCGACTCCTAATGGGACCTTCAAGTTCGTCATAGCTTTCCGCGATGATGGGCTTTCAGGCCACCACGGCCTCGTGTGATTTTGCGCCTTCATTAGTGCACACAAAAAGGCTCGATCAGGTGTCTCTCTTCTCTCCCTCTCTCTCTCTTTGAAAGTCGTGGCCCCACGCATCTTTTTTTCTTTCTATATATATCTCTCTCTCTATCTCTTTCTGATCTCTGACACTAAAACTACTCTATTCTAGTGGATTTGAAAGCTTATTTATGTTGTGGAGATCAGAGTCATAAGGATCGACTATGTTCTTGGTAGTAGTAGTTAATGATAGTAGGATATGTGGGCATGAGTATTTTATTATATAGTGATTCATGGGCTTTGAGATAAGATTCCTTATTGAAGAGTAGGGCGTAGCGTCGCAACCAATTTAAGGCACATTTCAGGGTTTGTAGAGCAGACGATCAAAAATTTTTAAATGAAGAAGAAAAATTCTGAAAAAGTCGCAACACCCTCTTTTGGAGGGACAAATTTTGCTTAAAAATGATCTTTTCTCTAGGATGAGGCTGGTTGTACTCAATTATCATAGTTCTCGTCTTTGAAACTAGAAATGGGTAATTTTCCTACAGAAAGAAAATTTGCACTTTAACTCCTTATGTATCTAAGGTTTAGGCAATTTTAGATTGAAGAATTCCTTGTTTGTAAAAATGAGATAAATTAATCAATGTATGACGAATTTAAGAGATATTTACAGAGTATTTCTAACTCAGGGATATGGATTCAACATTTGGAATTTATGTTATAGATTCACTCATCACATGTATTGTTTCTGTTTATTACTAACGGGTCTTTCTATTATTCATTTTCAGGGCTAAGATGAGCAAAAGAACTAGAACATCAATAAGTCACAGTGCCTTTGGCTCCCTACTTCAAAAACTTCCTCAATATGAGCTGCCAATAAAAAAAGAGGTTGGAGGATATATTCAGTATGTAAAAGGCAATAAATACAAGGGGAACAAGGATGTTATTCTTGAAGTATCCAAGGCCCTTACTGAGTTTGAAAAAAGCTAGTACTCTAGTTCAGTTGATCAAGAATGTTAAAACCAAAATGGTCCGATTGGTGGAAGAAGCGTCTGTGGTATCAAAAGAAGGAATGAATGCCACTAAGAGTAAGAGATTTATCTCAATATTGGGCCAACCTTTTGATATACGAATAGCAGGCTGCCAGTGTGTTGCTCTCTTAGATTGTAAATGTCACATAAAAATTGAAGGAGTGGATGTAAAAATAAGTCAAATGATTTAAAATAAGGAAAATCAGAGAAGATCGAATTCAGGAAAGAAGAGACGAAGAAGCGACCAAAAGACGGAATATAAAACTACAATTTAAGACGAAGCCTTGGATGAAGAAACCTCATATTCTGACATTTCTGATGGTGAATGGAAGAAATTCTTTGCGAGAACAGAAAACAACATCATACCAATACCAACAATTGTCATGGAAGCAGATCGGTATTCTAGGTGAAATAGAGTTGCTGCTGCAGCTGCTGCTATTTGTAGTGCAGCCCTATTCGAACATGGTATTATAAATTCAGAAGAACGCTCCCATGAAATTGGACATCGCAAAGTCTGGAGAGAAGACAGAAGTTAAAGAGGAGTTTCACCGAATCTGAATGTTTGGGAAATAAGAAAATTACTGCTTTGTTTTTTGATGGGAGGAGAGACACAACACTAACTAAAAAGAAGAAAGGGAAGAAATGGTATGGCGCAAAAGAAATTTAACTAACTTTGTGCTTGTAGGAGAACCTGGTACTGTCTATTTAGATCATCTAACTTTTGAACCTAGGAACAGGAGCAGATATTGCAGACAGACTCATGAAATGGCTTGTTGAAATCATATTAAAGAAGGCTGAAATGTGAACTACATCGTCCTTTACAGTGGATCATCTGCAGCTTGCATCTAAATGAGCATCCTTTGAGGCACTTGTGCAGGAAATATATTGGTACAACAGAAAGTGGAATTTAATGGAAAGGTACCACTTGGTAAAGAGTTAACCACCTGTGAAACTCTAACTGTATCACCAAATGGCTTTGAATGTATTGCTAAAGGAACTCCTCTTTAAGATGTAGCTGTGAATGAGCTTAATCGGGACCAAGCTTACCTCTACAGAATTATCAGTGCTATTAGAAGTGGTGTAATTGACGATGATCTCCTAAATATGAAACCAGAACCAATATCCCATGCAAGGTGGCCCACCACGGCCAGCAAAAAAGGGCGATTTTATGTAGCAACAGAAAAACCTAAAAATGACTTGTATGTCCTCATAGAGTTTGTCGTGTGTAATTATGGGACCATCTGGTTCACATCAAATTCTCTCCGATTTTTTTTTTTTTTTTTTTTTTAAGAGCTCATCTGGCGACTGCCTACTTGGGCATTAGTCGCCGTATTAAAACTGGCCTAGTTCTAGGCTACTTTAAAATGAAATTAAAGAGAGAAAAAAAAAAACAACACCCCAAAAGGGGGAAAGGAAGCAAGCTGGTGCGTCGGGGAGAGGTCCCCCCGGCGCAGAAGCGTGCAACTAAAGAAAAAAAAACAAACAAAAAACAAAAAATGCAAAAAAACAACAAAAAACAACAACAAAAAACAAAACATACAAACCTTGCTTAAATAATAGGAAGAAGGCCGGCCTCCCCCAAGAAGTCAACAAGTCCACAAGTCAGTGTGCACGAATCTGTCCCGAGCACAAGGGACAGGCGGTAGCGACCCCGCCCATCCCGGTACTGGGACAGGTATCGTGCGCGAAGATCACCCAGACTGGGACATTCGACAAGAATGTGCCGAACAGTCTGGGGGACGACGCAGTCGTTGCAATAGGGCGCAGGCGAGCGCTCCATCAGATAGCGATGCGTCACACGAGTGTGTCCGATTCGGAGACGACAGAAAGCAACCTGAAGCCGCCGCGGCATTGGGGGATAGGTCCATGGGAACAGTCGCGGCGCAATGGCACGCAACTTTAAGTTCCCTTCGACCGTCTCCCATCTTCTTTGCCAAGCAGTCCGAAGAGCTGCCCGTATTTCTGCCATGTAGTCGGTGTGAGGAAGAGCGAAACGCTGGTCCGGTCGCAGAGTCCTCGCGGACTCTTTGGCGCCCTCATCGGCGCGCTCATTCCCCGCAATTCCTACATGTCCAGGAACCCAGCAGAAGATAATCTCGACATCTGCCCGGCTCGCCAAAACCGTGGCGTCACGGATATCGCGAACCAGGGGATGCGGAGATTCCAATGCCCCGAGAGCACTCAGGGCGCTTTGTAAGTCGCTATAGATCACAATCCGGTCTCCGAACCGGGCACGTCGCGTAATCTCCCGTACCGAGTGGTGTATTGCCACCAGCTCGGCCGTGAAGACAGACACAGCGCCTGGTAGAGCCCCGCTGACTTCAAACAGAGGGGATACGGCGTGGAAGCCGACCCCCTCTTGGGACTTGGAGCCATCCGTATACACTGGCACGGTACCAGCGTGACACGATGTGTGCTCCAAAAAGGTCGAACGCAATACTCCCGGCGCAGTACAAGCTTTGAGAGCAGAGGCGTGGCGACAAATAGCCAAATGTGGTACCCTCCAGGGTGGCGTCCTGGGCAGAATCAGGGGCGCCACCGGCCCGAGAGCTATATCTACCTCTCGAAGGAGTTTCCTGGCCCTAAACCCAAAGGGCTTAGGGTATGACTGGCGTCTCTCGGCGGCATAGGCACCATCGAGATCAGCTGCGGATGCAGTGAGAGCTGTTGGCGACTGAGGGAGGCGCCGGGCTCGCGCGTACAGGCGAGTGATGCACTGCACGCGGCGCAGAGCGAGTGGCATCTCCCCAGCATCGACCAACAGGCTCTCAATGGGGAAAGTGCAGAAGGCACCGGTAACAAGGCGAAGGCCGGTGTGGTGGATTGAATCCACCTTCCGCAATAAACGCTCGGCTGCGGATGCATAAAACTCGCATCCGTAGTCGAGCTTCGAGCGAACAAAGGATCGATAAAAAAGTAAGGCGGTAGCCCTATCAGCGCCCCAAGCGCTGAACGTTACGGAACGGAGAATGTCCATGGCGCGGGTACAACAGACCCTAAGGCTGCGAATATGAGCCTCCCAGGTGAGGCGTCGGTCGAATACAAGACCAAGGAAACGGTGCGACTCAACCATATCCAGGCGCACCCCATTAAGAAACAAATCTGGGTCGGGGTGAAGCCGTGGATGGCGGCAGAAGTGCACCACCTTAGTCTTGGCCAAAGAAAACCGAAACCTGTGCGCTTCGGCATAGCGAGAGACGCGGTTCAATGCCTGTTGGAGTCGACGCTCCAGAGTTGGCATCTGGGCCGCGCCAAAAGAGATCGAAAGGTCGTCCACGTAGAGCGTAGCGAGAACATCTTCCGGCAGCACCGAGGTGATGCCGTTGATGCTCAGGGCAAAGAGTGTGACACTGAGGACACTTCCCTGCGGGACACCCTCTTCCTGCTCCTTTGGAGCAGAGAGGGCTCCCCCCACCCGTACGCGGAATCGACGATCTCGCAAAAATTCAGATATAAACATTGGAAGGCGTCCCCTCGCCCCCATCGTGTGGAGAGTCTCCATGATACCGTATCGCCATGCGGTATCATAGGCCTTCTCCAGATCAAAAAACACCGTAGCGTAGTGCTGTCTACGAAGGAAAGCCTCGCAGACGGCATTTTCCAGTCGGAGCAGAGCATCCGACGTGGAGTGAAACTTACGGAAGCCGCACTGTGCAGAAGACAGATGGCCTCCGCTGTCCAGGAAATAGGCTAATCTAACATTTACCAATTTCTCCATGAACTTGCACACGCAAGAGGTTAGAGAGATTGGGCGGAAACCGGTCGGAGTAGAGTGATCTCTCCCCGGCTTGCGAAAGGCGAGCACAGTAGCGATTCGCCAGGAGTCTGGGAGAAGACCTTCCACCCAGATCCTGTTGAACATATCTAACAGAAAGGCCATGCCTCGCTCACCCAGGTGTCGAAGCATGGCGTACGGGACATCGTCCGGACCATGGGCGGTGTCCGCGCACGAAGCGAGAGCGGAACGCAACTCACTCACAGTAAACTTGTCGTTGAAGGGTTCTCCTCCTCTGGAGGTAAAGTCCAGCCGGCGGCCTTCCGCGACATCACGACGTGCATTGAATGCTGGCGGAGCAGCATCACGGCTAGAGAAGTCGGAGAAAGCGGGCGCTAAGGATTCCGCCACGGACGCGGGGTCCGAGATTGCGGTCCCATTCTCCTGGAGAACGGGAGGGGGGTCCTGCGAGAACTTGCCCCGAATCCTTTTGACTCGCTTCCACACCTCAGCTAAAGGGGTCTTCCCGTTAAGTGAAGATACGTATGCCCGCCAAGAAGAGCGGCGGGCGTGCTTCGAAATATACCGGAACCTAGCCCTAGCCCGACGAAATTTAGCGACAGTGAAATCGTTCGGGCGGCGCTTATAGCGCATGTAGGCATAACGCTTCTGTTTGAGGGCCGTCTCAAACTCGGCCGACCACCATGGGAGTGGTCGGCGTGCAAAACGGCCAGACGTCCTAGGAATAGTAGTCAGGCCCACGGCGATGAGGTTGCCGGAGAAGAACTCAACGGCCTCATCTACCGACCTAAACTCCTCGACTGAGATAGAGAATTCAGTCATTTCCTGAAATGCAGGCCACCGCGCCAGCGCCAAGCACCACAGAGGTGGTCTCTCAGGCGGCAGTTGCCCTGAAAATGATATTTGAATGGGAAAGTGATCACTACCATGGAGGTCATCGACCACCCCCCAATCAAAATCAGGCTGTGCATCCGAAGAGCACAAAGATAGGTCAAGGCAAGAAAATGAAGCGGTTCTCGGACAGTGATGCGTAAACTCATCCACGTTTAGGACACCCATCTCAAGCTCTTCGATCAGATCGGCAGACTTGTCCCCTGGGATTTATGGAGTAATCTCCCCAGAGAGGATGCCTGCCGTTCAAATCTCCAAGCAAGAGATAGGGCCTCGGCAACCGTGCCACGACGCGGCGGAAGTCCCCCGCGTCGAAGTCAGCTGACGGTGGAATGTACGCAGAAATGATAGTATACCTCCTATCCAGGTGTAGCTGCACAGCCACTGCCTGAAAGGAGGTATCTAAAGAGAAAGGAAGAACGGAGACATCATGCCGGGTGTAAACCGCGCATCCCCCAGCCCGGCCATCCCGCGGTGGTGGGGTCGCAAGACCCTTATACCCCGGGAGGGCAGGCAGGGGGCACGCGCCTAGCATGGTCTCCTGCAAAAAAATAGCTAACGGGGAACGGGACGAGGCGAGCCTCCGCAGCTCCCCCCAGTTGGCCCGGAGTCCACGGCAATTCCATTGAAGGAATATACCCTCCAGGCCTAGCTCGGAGGAGACGCGGGGGCCGTCCTCGAATTGAAGACCCTCACGGGAATGGCCGTACGCTTCCCGGGGGCAGAACCCCGGGCGCTGTTGGTCGGACAAAGCGCTGGAGGCGCTGTCGCCTTCGAGGACTTATTGGGGGAGGTTGGGCTCGCCATGCAAGTCTTTTCCTCCCTCCGCCTCGAAACCTTAGGCGGACGCTGCGGCTTCGGAGGCGGGGGGGCCTCTTTTCGAGGAACCACCGCCTCCGAGCCACTCGCTCCACCTCGGGGCGTGGGCGAAGGAGCCGAAGCTCCTTTGTTGCTGTCCTCCTTTCGGGGGACAGCTTTAGGAACCCCTGAAGATGGCCTAGCGACCATCTTCAGGGGTGTTGCCTCCTGTGAGTCTAACGACTCGGCTCTCTACCAATTGCACTAGCTAATCCTCTCCTCTGATGGATCATGTTGCCCTTGGACAACATGGTGCCATCAGTAGAGCGAATAACGAGGAAGCGTTTGAAGCCAGCGGGCTCGAAAACGCCAGGTAACCTCTGAATGAGGGGCCCCGATGTCATCGAGGCTCCGCCCTGTGCACTTTTGGTGTTAGTCTTGGTCAGGGGCTCTGCACACGAGGGGGTAGAGGTGCCGGATGTGCCGATTTTGGCTTGGTCGCCTACCAAAGTGGCAGCAGACCCATCCGTCCCGGCAGCCCCCGCGGATGGAGAGGAACCCGAGTCTTTTTCGTCTTTTTAGTCTTTTTTGTCTTTTTCTTTTTTGGAGAGGAGGGCGGGGAATGAACCCGCTTTTCACCTCCGCCGGCAGAAGCCCCCAGGCCAGATGGACCGGCCTCAGCCAGGTCCCTCTCCGAAATGGAGAAGGCCCTGGTTGTCGTGGGGGCACCTGTCGGAGGATATCCCTCCCCTCCTTTTACTGCCTCGGAGCCCTCAGCCATTTGAGGAGGACCTTGCATAGGGGCGGATTCGGGTTCGGTGCTTGGCGCCGAGCCCGAATTCCCCCCCATGGAAGGCCCTACCGTCTGAGGCTGGGTCTCCTCAAGGACCATGTTTATCACAGGAGGGGCCTCCAGTTGGCCATCCCCTCCCAGGACATCGCAGGTCGCCTTGGCAGTGTCGCCAGTCTTGTGTGGGGAGGCACAGGCCTTGACCCCAGCAAGGTTTAAAATTCTTGCCAGCAGGTCTTTTGAGGGAAGCGACCGAAGGGGCCTGGCTTCCCTCTCCCCCCTAAGGGGGTTTGCCCTACCGAGCCGCTTTGATGGGGAGCGGCTGGCTAAGGGCTGCCTGCTGGCTTTCTTGGCAGTCCCCTTGGAAAGAAAAGAGGGGACTGCCGCTGGGAAAAGGGAGGTGCCCGAAAGCACCTCCAGAGAAGGGGGTGAGGGGGAGTCCCCTGCACCCGTAGGCGAAGGAGAGGAGTAAGCCTCCTCTCCGGTTAGAGAAATATGGAGGGTCCCCTGTGCAAGCACGGGGGGGGGGGAAACCTCCATTTTTTTGCTGGAGCTGCCCGAGGGCGGCTCCGTCGATGGAACAGGGGAAGTTGAGGGTTGGGGTTTTTTTTATCATCATTGGGCATGGTGACCCTTTTTTAAACACGGGATGCAATCGCGCACACCTCTCGCAGTAGCCCGCACTGCGAGAGGTGCTTACAAGCCCGGCAGAGCCAGGCGCCGCCATTTGGGACCACCCCTCCCGCCTGGTGGCCTGGCAGTCCATCGGCATGGCGGCTCCACCTTGGACACGGCGTAAAAATTAATAGATTGTAAAGAGGAGAGGAAAAGGGATGTGAGGAAGGTATGGGTGGGGATGAAGCAGGTAGTTAAAAACCAGCCACCCCAGACCGGAGCTCAGGGGTTAGGGAACATTGTCCCCCACCCCCTCAGCCCCGATGCGGGACGGTTGGCTGAAAGGAAGGTCAGCATCTACCCTGTGAAATTAGAGGCTGACCAGAGAAAGTTGTGGGAGAGGTTGTGTGAAAAGAGAGGAAACAAGTGTTTTGAAGGAAGGAAGAGAGGCTAAGCTGGGGCCGGACGGAGCGCTGGATCCCGTCAGCACGGCGGCCAGAGTGGCAAATCGCCGCGCCCCTTACGGGGAAATTCTCTCCGAAATGCACGGAGAGATCTAAACATCTGGAACTGATCAATCTTCTGCAAATATTCCAACCTGCCAGTAAAGCCATAGCATGGCAAACAATCCAAAGGAATTCCTACTGTGTCCATCCTGAGAACGTCCTTTTTGGAATGCTGGCATAGGTTGATCAGAACAACCGGAAATTAGCTATTGACAGAATAAAAAAATCAGAGAACTTACTGTGTATGAGGAAGAGATACGTGATTTGAGGCCACCGAAAATAGATAGGATTGATAAGAACCTAACAGATCTACTTTGTCCTGAGGAGGAGTGCAGGCTTGAACAACCACTTACAATGCGTCTATCTAATGCGGATCTGGGAAATATTGTGGATGAACCACTCTCTAATGGCATTCCATTCTATTCTCAATGTGTGGAGCTGTGTGTGCGAAGAGTGACGGAAGCTTCTGGTAAAGTTTATGGAAAAAAAGTAAGAGATGGCTACATTCGGTTGGTAATAAAATCCAGTGACTTCATGCCATCGTTTGAGACAAAGCATGATTTTAATGTATCAGTTAGATGACAAAAGTTGTCATTATCTTTTAGTTAAACCCAACTCTAATGTATTTAGAAGCACTTATAACAACAAACCAACAATTCTGATGGTGTATATCTTTCTGGATCGCAAATAAAAAAAAATTGCAATTTTGAGGTAAAAAAAGGGGGTGTTCCAAATATTTCTCAAAATTCCTTTTCCACCTGTGAAATATGTGTACACAAGTGTACAAACCTGAAATGTGAATGTTAATTTGCTAAACTTTGTTTATCGATGCTACGACCTATTGAAGAGTTCCTAACGCACTAAATTTGGACTTATGCTTTTTATTTTATTTATTTCTTCATCACTGTAAGTAGTGATGAAAAATTGTAGAGCTCTCAGAAAGATGGAGAGAGATCACTCTGTTTTTTATGATCGTGTTAAATAAAAGTGTTTATATGAGTTGGAGTGGTTAAGTTTCGGGTCGACGAAAAATTCTAAAGAAATAAAAGCAGTAATTTTTGTGAATTTGTATGTCCGTGAATGGGATTGAGTCGTTGGTTTATTCCCAATAGTATATGAATATTATGGAAGTCTACGGGTTTATTTGCCAACGAATGGAAAAGAATGGTACTTGGATGGCCAAAGAAGACGGGGAAATAGTTTTTTATTTATATAAACTTTCATTATTATAAAATTTCCTACAGTTTTCCTTGAAATTGAATTTTCATCTTCCCCTATGGTACATAAATGCATTACATAAATAAAGGGTACATTACGAGAAGAAATGAGCTCCTCAATGGAAATCCATTTGAGGGGGCTGGTAAAAACCCCCTTCACATGAGAAGACATTGCTATCTATACTTCGATCAATTAAATCAAAATATCAATAATACTAATGGGAAGATTTGTGTTCAGATCATTTTCTTTTAAGAAAAATAAAATGGTTCAGTTACTGATATTTTTAGATAAAAGTAGATCGCTAATGAGTGTAGGGAGCTTTGATGTTATTGCGATAACAGAGTCATGGCTTGATTTGACAGGAAAGAAATTTAGAGCTGAGGTCCAGATTGATGGTCATAATATGTTCCATAGAGATAGAAACAAGAGAAAAGGAGGAGGGATCATTATTTATGAGATAATCTCCAGTGAAGTGAAAACATCACAATTAAAACAAACGCTAACACAGAATCATTATGGCTCGATGTTAAGGAGGAAAGGGATAAGCTTGTCATAGGATTATTATATGGGAAACCAAACTTTAGTAAGGAAGCTTCGTGTCCCCTTTGGCAGGAGATCGAAATTTAGAATGGGAAGTTTTTGTAGGTGATCAGGAGGCTGAGGAAATTTTTAATATGGTGCAGGATAATTTTCTTAGAGAGGTTGTAAACCAACCGACCAGGGGTGATAATATATTGGATTTAGTTCTAATAAATAGGGAAGAACGTAATATCGATACAGAGAGTGGGGAAACTTTGGGAAATTTCGACCATTGCGGAATTAGATTTTAGGTAGACAGATTATAGTGGTCTGAGGAGGTACCTGGAGATAGTTGTTTGTGGATTAGCGAATGAGGTCAGGTTGGTTGTGATGTTTTTTATTATATCTTTAAAACCTATTTCGGATAAGAAATATTAATAAAAGTCAACCAAAAGTGTCACAAAAATGTATTCGATTTGGTTATAAGATCGGAGTTTTTAAAAATCGACTCAGCATATAAATTTGACCTGATTGGAGGAAACGCATGCCATTTTCCGATTCAAGGGTGCAAAATTGCCCTAAATTTGCTGAAAAACTTAGACATTTTACAAAGATTTTTTTTTGTAACTTAGTGTAAAATATCATTTTTTAATTTGTCTTTATCCTCCTGTAGTATAAAGTTCCTATCGTGGAGATAGGTTTCACACTGAAGTGTACAAAGGCCGGGAAGACCGCATGCTTAAGTGTAAAAGTGCAGGTAGACCGCACGCTAAAGTGTAGATGACCTGATAGACCGCATGCTAAAGAGTTAATGACCTTCTAGACCGCACACTAAAGTAGCACGGAACTAATACTAAAGATAAAGATAAAACTACAGATGGAAAGTTATTGAGTGATAGTGATGTAATAGCTAGGATGTTAAACAAGTATTTTCTTTCAGTAATTTCATTCGAGGATATTCTAATTGTACCTGAGGGGACCTTGCTCTTCGTGGGTAAGGAGCAGGAGAAATTAGCCGATATTTTAGCGATAAAGGAGATAGCCTAAAAAGAAATTGATAAAATTAAATTCAATAAAGCAATAGTGTCTGATGAGATTTTTCCTACGACTTTGAAGGAATGTAAAGAGGTGTTAAGTGAGCCCCTATTTTCCTACTTAGAAAATCGTTCGAGAAAAGTATTGTATCAACGGCATGGAAGAAAGCTAATGTGATACCTATATTTAAGAAGTGAGTTAAAACAATCATAGTTAATTACCGCCCAGCGAATTTGACAACAGTAGTGGGAAAAATGCTGAAATCTGTAATAGCGAAATCTATTAGGGAGCACTTAGATAAACATAAGTTGATTAAGGAATCTCAATACGGCTTTACTGGGGGGCAAATCGTATTTGACAAATTTATTGTCTTATTATAGAAAGATTACGATGATGTCGATAGAGATGAGAATTACGATATTATTTAATTAGATTTTATTACGGCCTTCGACTAAAGTTAAGCGCTTGGGACCGATGGAAGTACCTTTAGGTGGATTAAGTCGTAGCTTAGTGACAGAAAGCAAAGAGTGAGTATAGATGGGATTAAATCTGTGTAGGGGAATGTCATCCTTGGGGTTTCCTAGGGGTAGGTGTTGGAGTTCTTTGTTGTTCTTGATTTATATTAATGATCTTGACTTAGGTACCTATAAGTCGCGACTTAAGTAGGTTTGCTGATTATACTAAGTTAGGTAGGATTATAGGATCTGACTCTGATGCTGAGGTATTACAAAGTGAATTAACCACACTATCTCAATGGACAGAGAAATGGCAAATGGAATTTAACATAAGCAAGTGTAGTGTACGTATTTTAGCTCGATATATTGAGAAGAGTTCAAGGGGACTTAATTGAAGTCTTCAAGTGGGTAAAAGGTTAGAATAGGGGAAAATAGGTAAGGTTCTTATTTTTAGTGAACAGGATAGGACACGTAGCAATGGGTTTAAGCTGGACAATTTTAGGTTTAGGAAAAGATTGGTAGAAATTGGTTTACAGATTGAGTTGTCGATGAATGGAATAGGCTCTGTAGTCATATGATAGAAGCCTTCTCCCTGCAGAATTTTAAAAATATATCGGAATCGATATCAAGTGATAATGTATAGTTTGATTTGTTTTTGTGAATAGTGTCAGCGGTATTTATTCAATGCTAGTTTGAGAGTAGTGGGAGTATTGGGGTGAATAATGATACTACTTCTCCAATTCTTTTAATCCAATCTTGCAAGAAAAAGATCAATAGTATGTTTGTTCCTGATCATTTGAATATAGAAAGCACTGTTATTTCCCATAGTCAAACATAATATTTATATTGACTTAAACGCACAGGAAAATATTTTAAAATGTAATTATTCTAATAAAAACTAAAACACTGAGATAAATATAAGTTGCCTGGGTTGCTCGCATATTTAATCAATAATATATGAAGAGGTGAATCATACTTGAAGGAAACGGAGTTATTTTATATTTTAAGGAGCTTCAGAATATAGTAAAAACCAACAGGCTCTTATAATTGAAAGGCATTGGAGTTGAGGTCTTGGGGAAAGTTTTTTCCGCAAACTTAAAACAAGTTTGAAGGAAATTATAAAGATATACATAATTTAGCCAACTTTGAAGATTTGGATGATTCTTCATTTAAATATTCGGAGCTTGCGACTCACAGCCAACGGAAAAATATAAGAAGGAAATAAAATGTAGAATTTTATGATTATGGGATGAATAAAAATTAAATTAAAGTAGCAATTATGGCTAAGGAGATCCCGAGGGATTTTCAACTATAGAGGAATAAGACGAGATAAAATAAGGACACAATTGCTAGGATGTTAAATAAGTATTTTCTTTTAGTATTTACAAACAAAAAAAATCTAATAGGATCCGAGGAGACTTTGATCTCTAAGGGTATTGAGGAAAAATCAGAGGATATTATAATTGCAAAGGAAATAGTCTTAAAAGAAATAGAATTAAATCTAGTAAATGACTGAAGCCTGGCAAGATTATTCCTAGAATGTTGAGGGAATGTAAAGATGTGTTAAGTGAGCCGCTACTATTCATATTTAGACAATCGGTAGAGACTGGCGTTGTACCAAAGGCGTAGAAGAAAGTTAATTTGATATATATCCTTAAGAAGGGGGATAAAACGATCATGTCTAATTACAGACCATTGAGTTTGATATCAATAGTATGAAAATGATTGAATCTATAATAGAGAAATCAATTAGGGATCGCTTAGATAAACAGAAGTTGATTAAGAAGTTCTAACACGGATTTACTAGGGGAAAATTGAGTTTGACTAATTTACTGTCTTAAAATAGAAAGAGATACGATGTTACCGATAGGTATGAGAAATATTATACATCTGTGGAGGTGACCAGTCCATCG
Organism: Ceratothoa steindachneri; assembly: GCA_963969495.1. NCBI lineage: Eukaryota > Metazoa > Arthropoda > Malacostraca > Isopoda > Cymothoidae > Ceratothoa > Ceratothoa steindachneri. The sequence goes on from OZ018319.1 coordinate 145,951,220, forward strand.
CTGTGATATTTTTGACCAGAAACTATAAGATATTAGACATAGACTTGTGAAATGCGTTATTTTCCTTTGGGAAAAATACATTCCTAGCATTTCTGGCGAGGTCTCATGCTGAGGGTAGCCTGTAATCTTCCAGGAAAGCTATTTAGCTTGATATCAAGCCCCATACCAATATAGAGCGGTAACCATTATTTATTGTGGGCAATATTCACTCTCAATTTTATTGCTCCCCTGGCTTCCTGCAGAGTTAACGTTCTCTAGGGTGGAGAACAACTGGAATGTGGACTCGTCGGACCATAAGACCCGTCCCGCTAACGCATGATCCAGTTGCGGTGAGTACATGCCAAAGTCAGTCAACATCGCTTCTTCTGAATGTTGGTCAGCGCATTCTGGCAGTATTTACATGAATTCAGGCTTTGTTCAAGCATTTTATGACGGATTTTTCTGACAAAGGAATTAACCTGGCCGCATTTGTCCATTGATGTTAGAGCTGGCCTGCAGTTTTCTTGCAAGACCTGTTTTCACGATGCGCATTGAACCTGGGTCATCCAGAACGAGTTTGTTCTTGAATGCCCCCACTTTTTTGGATCCTCTTCAGCACCTCTGCAACAACAGAATGCGACCTGTGGACCTTCCGGGTGATCTATCGAGAGCTGATACCATTATTGTGGAGAGTGCTTATCAAAATTGTAGTTAAGGGCTCAGGAAATGGAAAATATCCCGCAATTTATCTTTGCACATTTTGCATTTTATTTCTTCCGCTTTTAATCTTTTTCTATAATTAAATATAAGTATGTTTATTCTTCCTTTGAATAGAATAATAGAAGCTAAAGTATTATCAATATCTCTTTTATTTCATTCCTTTATTCCTTCTTTATATATAGCCAAACTGCTTCTTTCATTAATTCTTTTTTCCTTTCCTTATCATTGTACGGTTTTAATTTAGTTTTAAATCTTTTCCAGTGAATTTTTCTATTTGAGTTCTCTGTTGTATATATAATTTATTTATTTGTTATACATATGAAGACATTTTGATTGTAAAATAAAGCATATTGATACCAGGATTTCATATATTTTAATAGCATTGCTATTTTAGATATTAAAAAAAGGTTATAAGGAAGCTTGCAGTTTTATTTTGCTTTTCAGATGTTTTGAACACATGCATGCAAACCTACACCAATATATGCATAGGGCATACCCAAGGAAAAGAAAATTTAAGGTGTCTGAAAACTTTTGGCCAAGTTTATATATTACAATATGCAGTTACAGAATTACTAACGAACAAAAACATGGAAACATGTAATCAAACTTAAGCCAATTTGGGCAGGGAAGGGAGGTTGGAACAAGTCAAAGGTGGAGAACTTTCGATCAACGGGTAGGGAACAAAGGTTAAGCTCCTTTCTCAGGGTGATAAGTAACTTGGGGCAAATAGGTTAAGAGCGCACCTTTGCTCGACTGCTTCCTCTTGCACTTGAAAGTGTTTCGTGAGCAATGGATTATATGTTTAAATTTCGCTGCATTTATTCAATAAATATATGTAACTTCAAGGAAGAGAAACTGGCATCGATTTAGGGCAGAGTCTAAATTCTTGAATTTTTCTAGATCATTGTTCTGTTAAGGCAAATTTCGTTTTTTTCTAGTTTGTGTTTTCGGAGCTACAATGTTTAGGGGATATGTCATATATATATATATATATATATATATATATATATATATATATATATATATATATATATATATATATATACATATAGCTGGAGAGAGAGAGAGAGAGAGAGAAAGAGAGAGATGGGCGATATCACAAACTTTGGTAATCTTGAAGATTCAGATCAAGATAGTGATTTGGAGATCACTTTTCAAGATCACTTTTAGATGAACTGAAAAAAAGTTGTCTCGTAGAGTAAACTAAAAGAATTATTTTGTTAATCAATCATGAAAAATATTACTCTTAATATTCTCTTGAGGACTGAGGCACTAAAAAATCCGCAGCCAAACTATGTACTAAATAGATTTAGTTGATGAAAATTATCCATTTAAGTCTAACAGATCACATAAAAGCGATCATAACTACAGGTTATATAGACAAGAAGAAACAAAAACCACTAAATTACACACAATACAAAACATATAAAGAACAAAGAAAACTATGCACATAAATTAAGGTATTTTATTATATAAACAACAGCAAATTCACATTATGTACATAAAAAAAAAATTAAGTTTATGTAGATAAATTCCTTGGACGCTATAAAAATGCAAACTATAATCAACAACAACAACAACAATAATAATAAGAGGGAAAGTCCCTCCAATGACCTGCGGCGTTTTGTGATAAGATGATAAATGGTTATTGCATTGATGGTTTTCCATGGGTCAAATCACTTATAAGTGCCTTTGAATGGCTAAATGAGGCTTCTATCACTAGATGGCACCTCCCAGCACCAAATTTGATGGCAGATTTGAAAGCTTTAGGGTGAATAATCATATGCCCCATGGTTATATGAGTCATTTCATGGCTCTAAATGGGTACAATTGAACTTTACTCCCTTTGAAAATTAAGCAACGCCTTGAATTGGCGCTTCTCCAGAGAGTTCGTATAGATTTTTCTTGCAGGACGTTTAGCTAACTCCACATGGACTGCATGCATGTGTAGGAATATAGTACCACCTAAAACTAGAGAACAAATGACTAAAATATAAATTTTGTTGAAATTACTGATTTCACTTCCATAAGAAATGCACATAATATTCTTTGAAATTTGCCTCAGATACTGTCCAAATTTCATTGCATAGAACAAATGCTGAAAGAGTTTTGAGGAAAGAAATAATCATTTAGATAAAGCATGCATCCAAAACTAGAGAACAATAACATAATTTTCCTTTTACACATAATATTTCGTATTGAATGTATGACACCACTGTCCCATGTTTATTATAGACTAATATGGGTGATATTACTCATTTATCAGGCTTGCAAGACTGATTAAATTCAATAAATCTTTCAAAAAACAGGATATCCATTGAAAGAGGGAAGGAATGACCCTGTCTGATATTTTAAAGCTTTATAATCGATCCAAAAGTGTAGTTTTAACGCATAATAAAACTCCAGGAGGACATTAGATCATGTGAGTCGACGGAAAACAAGGTCTTCTGACTAAAGTCGCGTGCACTCACTTATTCTGATTTATAACTTTACCACCTACAAAACTTTTAATAATTTCCGGACTAACCTTGGGAGGACTTTGGTAATTATATCATTCGAAAGAGAATGTAAAATAACATAAGGGTTTCAAATTTTGTTAGAATCAGACGAATAGCTATGATGTTATTGCCACAACTAAAATAATTCCCGGGTTAATCTTGATAGGATCTTGACAATTATATCATTCGAAAGAAAATGTAAAACAACAAAAGTTTTTCAAATTTCGTTATAATTGGCACAATAGTTACAATGTTATTACCTAAACAAAAATAGCAAAACGGGGCCCAACCGATCAACATAGTGAGATATAGACACGCACGTGACTAAGCGCACACGAGTAAAAACGACTCACTGTGAAGCTTCTGGCTCATGAACTGACGAATGTTGAAAATATCTGACAAGGATTAGAAGAAGAATGGAATAAAATCAAGGTGAACAATGCTAAAAATTGGTGATGCCCTGTGGCTGATGACGTGTTTAAATCCTTCAGAATAAGGGCCTCCGCACTTCTTATTGATATTAGATCATCCCATTAGTAATGCGACTTCTTTTCATGCTTATCATTATTTTAGAGATAAAAATCAAACACTCTAAAAGTGAATCATTTTTAGGAGGATTATTACACGAGACAAATAGATTATTCCTGGGGAGAAAATAGCAGAGTTGAAGAAAGAGCCTTATCAAAGGAAGATTTTCTTGTGCGTTTCGGGGGATATGAATGGAATAATACATTTTGAACTTCTTAACCCAAATCAGACTATCACCAAAGAGGTTGCCTGTACTCATATGGACCCTTTGCATGCAGAACTTCAAAAAAAGGTAAGTGTTAATCAATAGAAGAGGCGTTCTCTTTTTTCAAGACAATGTGCGACATCATATGGCAGGATATACGATGAAAAAGCTTAGCAATTTAGATTGAGACCTATTGAGTCATCCTTCATACTCACTCGATTTAGCTCCATCAGATTATAATCTTTCAAAATTTAGCGAATCACCTGAAGAAAATGAAGATGTCAACAACAAGAAAAGGTTGAAGCAGCCTTCAAGATCATTTTAAAATCGAAGTCAAACGATTTTTACAAACATACTAGTAAAAATCTAATATACACTGGTAGAGACTGTGGAAATTAAATTATTTATTAAATTAATGAGTAAATACGCTTGTTAAATATAAACAACTTCAAAGAGCTGATTGATTGCTGTCCATACAATAATGATAAGTATGATAAAAAGCCACATTAGTTATGGGGTGACGTCATAATTTGGTTAATTGTCTATTTCCGATACATAATTAGTATTTTTAAGGAGATTAAATTGGGATATTCTTAAGATCTACAAACCCCCAAATAATCTGGTAAAGATAAGTCACCCCGAGATATGTGTATTTGGAGGGCATAAAGAAATGATTTTTTCAATGTAAAATATATTTAAATAAAATATTAACATGGCACTAGGATAGAACTTCTAAAAGACAAATAATTACTAAAATAATAATTTGAATGGAAATTTAACAGCAATTTTCCCACAGATAGCGTGAAATGTGTCTTCCTTAGTTACTTCTCTACTAACCTTATCCAATCTGTTCTAGTCTAACGTGACTGAAGTTGCAAAGAAAAGCCAGTAAAGATAAGCGGACCACAGGTACTCAGAGATTAATGATCCTTATCGGGTCCTTCAATCGTTTATAACCAAAATTATAAGATAATTCATAGAACGAAACCATTAGATAGATACTGTATATGATATATTGTTAAGTAAGGACTTTTTATATTAATTAAGAACCACTGAAAACATTGGTGGTATCAAGTTTGATTTATTCACCAACTAATCAAACTAATAAGTGAGTAAACAAACATTATCCTCCAATTAACCTCAAGGATACTAACTTTATATAACAGTGAGTTGCATATACTTTTAGCTCATAAATACTTTTAAAGCAATAGGCCCGGTTCCTAAGTTTGTTAATTTTTTAATAAGTATGTTTTAATGAAATGTAGAAAACCTTTTAATATCCTAATCCTAGTCAGTTTTAAATGGTAGGTAAAGTTATTGCGCAGCCGTATCTTACATCTTAACTTTTCTCCTAACTTTTCAGCTTAAGTGCTTCGTTTAAGTAAAGAGGGGGAAAAGTTAAGATATTCAAAATCAAAATTGCTAAAAAGTTTGTTTTATCAGGTTTTCCCATCCAAAGTCATAAATAATTAAAGCAGGACCAGGTGTGGATACCACCCTGGACTAATTCTACCCAATAAGGCTTAACATAGTTATATTAGGAATCAGTATTTCCATTCGACTAGTCCATAGCTCTGAGTAGAGGAGTGTATTTATGTATTGATAGTTTATATTTACATTTTTAGACATCTGATCACCAATTTTTGACAAATGAAAAGTTGAGTGTTTTTGTTGTAGATGTAATTTCGACATTTAGGGGGCTTGTTGAAAAATCTACCTCGATAATGTTACAATGTTGGGATGTCTTTATTTAAATTAAATCTCACCGCAAGACCAGCGAATAAATCAAATTATAGGTGCAGTTGTCGGAAGAATTGATGTAAAAGTTCATTTGGATTTCTTCCATGTGAGTAAATTGTCGCAGTCCACTATTTCTAATGTTCTTTAATAATGAAGTAGAAGCGACTAGGTATCCAAGAATAACTTGGCAAAGAACTATGCAGAATTAAGATAATAATTGTTAGAGAGAGTTATTCCAAAAATATTCGGACAAAATGGTTCGTTGGATTCAAAATAAACATACTTTTAGCCTTTAAATTCGAAAAGCCCTTAACTTGAGGATCATAAGCGACGATACTCGATTATATTGAAACTAATTCCTTAACTTAGAAATAGATCGTACGAAGACACGCTGAGGCACCTCTATTTTCTTTTACAAGGTGATGAACGGCATCTGTACAGCCAACTTATTATTAAATTCTTTATAATAAGTTGGATTTAATATTCTAAAATATAACAATATTTGAACTAAATAATTGATAGGCCACAAGAAGTAATGGTTTCAAGATAGTAAAAAAAAATTTAATCTTGTGATAGCACAAAATTTATTTTCATATAAAACAACACAAACCTGGAATAACTTGCGTAGAAATTTCATTGAAAACACAAAAGTAAATACATATGTTTAAGAATAAATCAATAAATATTCCTTTAAGTTATGAGTTTAGAGAGATAAGATTTGAAAAGGAATCTTTATCTATATCCTCTCTTCGTTTAACCTCTCTTTCACCATAAATTCGATCTATTCCCCTTCTTTTATTCAGCCTAAGTGGATCTTAGGTTCTTAGCTGGTTCGTAATGTGGTAATAATTATTTTGAGTTATGTGAAAGTAAGCCATTAATGGAGCTTCAGACGATCTCAATCCCATCGAAAAAATATTGCTTGCAAAGCAATCTTTTCGCATCGTGGAGAAAGACTATAAAATCTGTCCAAAGGATTCGGACGTTATCTCCCACCTAAATTCATCGCGTTCTCAAATTCTCACTTCTACCTCCCGCCTTTGCATTCTCTTTGGAATTTTTAAAAAAAATATTTTGCTATATAAGCGCCGATCTGGTGACCGCCACCAAAGGCATAAGTCACAGTAATTCATCCATTATGAAAAACAAAGCAGAGTGGTTCAACCTGTTCTTTTTCCTGACACTTTTGAATAAACGTTTGATTTAGTAACAAAAAAAGGAAGGCCATCAAAGAAATCTCTTCCTTAACGTTTTATGAAAAAAATCCTATAGAAGGAAAATTCAGGAGAAAAAAATGATGCCGAAGGAAAATATTTTAAGGCGAATATTTGGAACGCTCGGAACTCTCGTCGAGAGATGAGATAAGGCAGCATATAAACATGAGTTTTCTTTTCGTATATCTTCCCCTATTTACGAGTATAGTAATTATGTAGGATAAATTTCATATATTTTCACAAGGTATTTTGCCTCTTATTTCTCTCCGATCACTATAAACCCTTCCTGGACTTACTGTTTAAACACCTATGCATCTAGCTTTCCTACGTGCTATCTAACGCAATCAATTTCTCGCGTCACAGCCTTTCCCGGTATTTTATGGATGGTCTTCATGATCAACGAAGTTAATAAAGGGAGGGGCTAAATGTTCTTAACACAGACCTGCATTTTCTTGCCTGCCATTTTCATATTGGATTCGGTTCCATGACCCTATTAAAGACTGTGAGACACTATGGAAGCCGGCAAGATCAAAGGTTCACGAGAAGTGTCCAGACACGTAAAGCCAACCTGTTTGGCTCTAAGAAACTCGTTCGCACTCATTAGTACATAGTATACTCTAAATCAACACAAAACTAAACATCCCTGCAATTCCATTTTTCACACGGCCATCTAATCAGCCCATGCGGTAAGTCAGTTCTTTTTCGAGCACAAGTATCGTTAACAATATTCAGTTCTATTACATTTTCTTTCATTGATAGCTCAACATATGTTCAAGCCGTTTTCTTTAGCTTCCTTCACCAAATTCTTTATTTATTGAGGCTCTGGGCTTATTTTTTGGTTCATTTGGTATTTTAGTGCCCTCAGTGGCAGAAGAAGTTAGCATACGTTTTTATAATTGTTAAAAAGGTTTAAAAAAGATTTTCATTTAATGTTTTTCCTTTCATTAGTTGGAGCTTTTTGTGGAGAGTGATACTTTTCGCAGCTACTTTCACGCATATTTTTCAACAAGTTATGAGTGGAAATCAAAATAAAAAAATAGAAGGAATAAAGGAGAATGAAAAAATCTCAGTCCTAGTTAAAAATATCAGTGGTAAAAGGACAAATGACATCTTTAACACACAAGTTGTGGTTGAAAAGACCCATTTAAAGCTTCTAGGAAGAAAGTTTTACAAACAGTACGCATAGAGAAATCCAGGAATTTTACCAATCAACAGGATTCTTACTTATAAATAATCTCATATATGTAATATAAAGTCACGTTATATATGTTCTTTTGAAAACAGAGGCAATAACGCACTAATTTATCAGTGTAAGAAGAGGAATTTTACTATATTGTAAATACTCGGAAGTACAGCAATGTAAATTGCAAATTCATTAAGGCATATATGCCTCGGGAACGATACAAAAATAGTCAGATTGAACTGTGATTATATTAAGACACCTCCCTCATGAGAATAACTGGTGTTGTTCTTCATTATGCATTATTGATTTGATATGAGAACCTAAGTACTACTTTATGCTTTCAAATTAAAATCTCATCCATTACCTAAATGTGGATGGGAAAAGTGGTAAAATATAAATAAATATATAAAGTTAATTAAGGTGAAAAAAAGGAAATATTGGGAAAATTTGGTGACCGAGTTTTGAAAAAAACAACATTTTTCAAATGTTTCCAATCAGTACTGCTTGAAACACTGCAGTAACGAAAAAAAAACACTCAATTTTAATTTGGGGGTAAATGTCATATCTAATATATTTATAACTAAATATACCTCAAACACTCCATCCCCGATCTAATATTAATATATTAAATTGTCACTACACGAAATTCAACGAAAACTGTGATACGACTAACTGTGGTAACTTTACGTCTCTATGCATAATTTCCTGGAAGTATTAAATAGTTGAGGTTTCGGGTTATCTAACCCCATTGTGGGTTTGTGGTAACGCTTGCACCTCTTAGACGAGAGGTTGTTGCACTAATTTCTGATGGAAGTTGATGTTTTCTCATAATGGGTAAATTCTGCGTTGCAGATTTTGTCCTCAGAATCATTTGAGAACTAAAAGAGACATCCGGAAATTATGCATAGGGACGTACAATTGCCACAATTAATCATCTCACACTTTAAGCTGAATTTCGTTCAGAAAATGACAATTTAATATGCTATTATATGAGGGGGGGATTGTTGGGGTATATTTAGATGTAAATAAACTTAATATATTTATTTTTTAATCATTGACATCACAAAAAATTAGCATTGACTATTCGAGTATTTATATAATATTAAAATAATTATTTCAAATTTAACTTAACTTTGCCTCAAACATTTTTGAAAATATGACCTGACTAATTGTGGCAACTCTACATCCTATTGATATCAGTAAGGAGAAGATAAATTTGTTCTAAACATGCAATGTATAACTACCGCCTAAATTAAGTTTATATATTTTTATAATTTCAGCCCTTCTCAAATTAATTGCGACCGACAATAATAATTGAAGAACTCGTATAAAATTAAACGGATATGAATTCTTGACCTCCTCACTAAGTGTATGTAGGGTTTCTCTAACAAAGTAGAGTTCGTTAGCTTTCAACTCGACTGTGCTTCTATATAATAATAATTACAATAAAAACAAACAATGACCTCAAATTCGAGTAAGTAGTTACTTTTAACTAATATCACCCCACTTAAAAGGTTGCTAAATGAAGAACTACGATAAAATCACCTCAATAATATGTAGTGAAATTAATTAAATGTTTGATTTTTTATATTAGTTTATAAAAATGAGGTTTTTCTTCAATATTCTCCATCCGTCTGTAACAATCGCTGATGTGAAAAAGAACTGAATACATTTTTACAATATATTTTTCTATTTATTTATAATTCGATTAATAATAAACTTATCTATTTTAACAGGCATGTGGAATTTACCTGGGGGGAATAAGAATCTTTTATATAAAATACAATAGTGATCTTTTTCTTTGATATTTTGGTAATCTGTGGTTATCATGTTTCCTCTTTTTTTCATACTCTGCCCTTTTTGTGGTATTAAATTGATTATAAAGGAAAACTAACGACAGCAATGCCACAAAAAAGGATAGTGGTAAAATAAGGGGCGGTAGGTAACTCGAGTTTCTAAAAAGAAGCGACTAATTAGTGCAGCAACCTCTGATCTAAGAGGTGCAATCGTTACCACAAACCCACAATGGGGTTAGATAACCCGAAACCTCAACTATTTAATACTTCCAGGAAATTATGCATAGAGACGTAAAGTTACCACAGTTAGTCGTATCACAGTTTTCGTTGAATTTCGTGTAGTGACAATTTAATATATTAATATTAGATCGGGGATGGAGTGTTTGAGGTATATTTAGTTATAAATATATTAGATATGACATTTACCCCTAAATTAAAATTGAGTGTTTTTTTTTCGTTACTGCAGTGTTTCAAGCAGTACTGACTGGAAACATTTGAAAAATGTTGTTTTTTCAAAACTCGGTCACCAAATTTTCCCAATATTTCCTTTTTTTCACCTTAATTAACTTTATATATTTATTTATATTTTACCACTTTCCCCATCCACATTTAGGTAATGGATGAGATTTTAATTTGAAAGCATAAAGTAGTACTTAGGTTCTCATATCAAATCAATAATGCATAATGAAGAACAACACCAGTTATTCTCATGAGGGAGGTGTCTTAATATAATCACAGTTCAATCTGACTATTTTTAAATCGTTCCCGAGGAATATATGCCTTAATGAATTTGCAATTTACATTGCTGTACTTCCGAGTATTTACAATATAGGAAAATTCCTCTTCTTTCACTGATAAATTAGTGCGTTATTGCCTCTGTTTTCAAAAGAACATATATAACGTGACTTTATATTACATATATGAGATTATTTATACGTAAGAATCCTGTTGATGGTTAAAATTCCTGGATTTCTCTATGCGTACTGTTTGTAAAACTTTCTTCCTAGAAGCTTTGAATGGGTCTTTTCAACCGCAACTTCTTCTATGTATGAGATATAGAAGTAGTGAAATTAAGCGATATTGGGTAGTGTAAGTCGCTAAATGGAGGTCCATTACTGAGACACGCATCAGATGGTGCAAATTCGTAGTAAAACGGTAGAATAACTACGGAATCTTTCTTATCACCGTGAAATAGTCAGTCTTACTATTCTTAGTACTTACGTTTTCTTGTTCTTTCACGGATATCGTAGTCAATCGTTATTTTTGTTGATTATGAAGGTTTGTTTGTTGGCTAAGCGGAAAAGAAGGTTTGCAATGCATCGGCCCCAATGGACGCGGTTCCATGCTACACCGGCCTCATTATCCACAGGGCTATTTGCACCTATACATCTTCCACAATTTTCTACTTCTTCCATCATCAAAATTTTCTTTAAAAATCTCTCTTTACAGATATTTGGCTGAGATGCTTTCATTGGTTTTCGCTTTAAATTGAAAAGGGGGTAATCTAACCAAGTTAGAAGTAATCAGAAACTAGAGAATATACGGTTGGACCTGATTAAGCAAATATGCATAAAAAGAGAAGGAAATTGTCAAAACGAGGCAGGGTGAACTATCCCCTCAGAGAGAGGTAGTAGCAACCTTTAACGGTAACAAGTAGTCCTAAAGCCACCTCCACAGTTTTATTTGGCAGGTGCGACATCTCATTCAAAATGACTATATTTAAGCTATGGGTTGACCATATGTGGTCCGAATCGTTGCCAAGGTGATAAAACCACGAATTTGAAACTCCTTAGAAACCCCGATTATAGCCACTCATCTAATAGTCCGCCATCGCTATTAACTTTCACTTGAAGTGGAAAATATAAAGGGTGGCTTTGGGATTAATAGAACCTAAACGGGGTGGTGGAGATGTAGTATTCTAGTTGGTGTTGATGTGTGCATACCATAATTTGTGTAAAGGTGGTTTAAGATGGGGAATTTAAAAAAAAAAATGACTGCAGATATTCGAACGTGTGTTGTGATATTAAACCAAAAGAGGCTTTCTATAGTGATTTGGTGCATAATTTGAGAATATATATATATATATATATATATATATATATATATATATATATATATATATATATATATATATCTATATATATATATATATATATATATATATATATATATATATATATATATATATATATATATATATAGAGAGAGAGAGAGAGAGAGAGAGAGAGAGAGAGAGAGAGAGAGGCGGCATGGGAGGGAGATTGGGGAGGGGTTGAGGACGGGAAGGTAGGGAAGCGGAAAGGGGAAGTGAGGGGAGAGAGAGAAAGAGAAAGGCAAGGGGAGGGAGAGAGTGAGTATGGTAGGGGGAGGAGGGAAATAGAGAGAGTGTGTGTGTGTTACAAAAAAGGAAGTATATGGGGCTCATTTTAAAAAATAGGTAGGCTTGTGGCACCCAAATTACAAGATTTTATAGGCCCAGCGAGGAACTTCACAAAGGGAAACTCGGTGAATCTATCAAATACTAAAAATGGCCATTTGTGTAAATTAAGGAAATAATATGCCACGTGTAATAAATAAAGAACCAAAGAGAATTAGAACAAGGTCTGCTGTCCAAAAAGTCGCGTGCTCTCACTAATTCTTATTTATGGGCTTACGACGTTCAAAGTTTTCAATAATTCCAGGAATAACATTGGGAGGGCCTTGGTAATTATATCATTCGGAAGAGAATGTAAAGCAAAATAAGGCTTTTAAATTTCATTAAAATCGGCCGAATAGTTATTATGTTATTGCCTAAACAATATAATTCCCGGGACAACCTTGGGAAGATTGTGTCAATTATATCAATAGAAAGAGGCTGTAAAACAACATAAGGCATTTAAATTTCGTTAGAATCGGCAAAATAGTTATTATGTTACTGCAAAACAAAATAATTCCTGGGCTAACCTTAGGAAGACTTTGGCAAATACTCTTATATCATTCGAAAGGGAATGTAAAACAACAGGAGGGTTTCAAATTTCATTACAACGGGCTGAATAGTTATGATGTTATTGCCAAAACAGAATAATTTCCTTGCTAACCTTGGGGATACTTTGGGAATTATATTATTCAAAAGAGAATATAAAAGAGCATAATGTTTTAATTTTCGTTAGAATCGGCCCAAAAGTTGTGATGATATTGGCAAAAAATAAATTCCTGGCTAACCTTGGTTGGACTTTTGATATAATATCATTCGAAAGAGAATGTAAGAGAACATAAGGGTTTCAAATTTCGTTAGAATCAGCCGAATAGTTATAATATTATTGCCCCAAAATATTATTCCCGGGCTCCTTGGGAGGACCTTGGCAATTATATCACTCGAAATTGAATGTAAAACAACATAAAAATTTCAAATTTTGTCAGAATCGGACGAAAAGTTACAATGTTATTACAAAAAAGAAGAAGAAGCAAATCGGCAACCGACCGACCGACCTAGTAGAGCCCCTCGCGACTAGACTCGCATGCAACTAAAAACAAACAAAACATATATAGATTGTACATCTATCAAATAGATATAAAGCATGCGGTTCGTCTGAGTCATATGCAAAGACATGAACATCGTACGCTGGAAACAACTATCAAAGGTTACTACCAAAACAAATACGAGTCTCAGACAAACACAAACATATGCGTATTGAGAATAATTATCAGCAAAAATGTCACAACGGAAGGCAACAGGCAAGCTGAACAAATAAAGGCTTTGTCCAGCAAAATTTCATAAAGAACTGTAATAGACAAGCGATTCCCTATAATTAAGATAAATCTGAGACATGGGAAATATGTAGGTACAATAGGTACACATAGTTGTCAGAACTCCGCCCAAGAGGTGGAGGTAAGGAACAAATTAGATCACTGGGTCTCCCAACGGATAAGTCAAGGTCACGCCCCTGGAAACGGTACACAATATTTAAAGAGAGACTGAGACATTTAATTTGGCAGTTAATTCATTCGATCTTTAAATAAAAAATTCAGTAGTCAAGATCAGTCAATCAAAGAATCAATCAGTCTCTTAGTAGCATTACGAAGCCCCGTTAACTCGCCTAAATCCTGCTACGTTTAGACTAGATACTTCGTGTAAAAGAGAAGCCTACTCACTAACCGCAAAGGACTCGAGATGTTTCCGCTTGCCACTTTTAATAGGCCAACGTAAGAATAGTTATTTTCTTTTGCCACGTCTTTTCGAAGTCCTTTTCTTACCCTGATTAGGAAGACACCTTCAGTACACACCGGTACTTCAAGACACCTTTCGGTCCATTACAACGGAGGTACTTATGCTTTGAAATATATGTATAAAGTGTAATGTTGAAAAATAGATAACTACCAGGAAATTTTACGAGGAAAGCAGAAAGAGAGATAGAGAGACAGGAACAAAGAGAGAAAAAGAGAGGTAGAGGAAGAGAGAGAGAGAGGGAAAGAAAGAGAGGAAGAGAGAGAGAAGAAGAGAAAGAGAAGAAGAGAGTAAAAAGGAGTAACAAGGAAAGTAAGTACCCTAGGAGAACTTAACGGTCCATTCATAACGCTTCAGTTCAAGTTTGAAGCCGTGATTGCGCGTTCTGTTCTCAATCAGTGTGAAAATTTCCCGGAGGTCAACATTGTCGAACCCTCGAAGCATTTTGAAAACTTCGATGAGCTGACCACGCAGTCTACGGGTTTCCAGCAAGAACAGATCTAATTCCCCTAGTCTATCCTCATAACTTTTATGTCAGATAGAGGGAATCAGTTTGGTTGCCCTAGCTTGTATGCGTTCCAACCTTGCGATGTCCTTTCGAAACGAAGGACTCCAAAATTGTACGGCATACTCCAGGTTCGGCCGAACCAAGGAGTTGTACAGACAAAGTACTATCTCCTTGTTACGGTATCCAAACTAGCGCTTTATGTAGCCTAACATCCTTTGGGCTTTCTTCTCTGCCTCGATGCACTGTTTCGAGAACTTGAGGTCGCTAGTGATAATAACACCCAAGTCCTTCTCAGTGTCACTCGACTCAAGAGCAGTGCCCTTAAGGATATAATGAGATTGGGGGTTTCTGTGGCCGATATGCATTACTTTGCATTTCCCCACGTTAAAAGGCATTTGCCACGTGTCCGACCACTCCCCAATCTTCCCAAGATCTTCCTGCAGGCGGGCAGTATTTCCATCCTTTGCAACGTTCATACCAAGCTTGGTATCGTCGGAAAATTTGAAAATCTTGAAAACCATGTCACCGTCCATGTCGTTGACGTAGATGATGAATAGTAGTGGTCCCAGGACAGAACCTTGAGGCACCCAGCTAGTAACAGGGGCCCACTCAGAAGCCTGTCCATTCACCACCACCCGTTGCCGTCTTCCACTTAGCCAGTTCTCAATCTAGCCGGCTACTTTTCTGTCTATGCCCAGCGCTCGCACTTTCTGGAGCAAGCGGCGGTGTGGTACCTTATCAAAGGGTTTCTGAAAGTCTAAGTAAACCACATCCACCGCCTTGTCCCGATCGTGCTCACTGAAAACGAAGTGGAAGAATTCCACAAGGTTCGTCAGGCACAACCGTTGCCTTCGGAAGCCGTGCTGGGAACTCCTCAGTAGCAGGTTTGACTCTAAATACGACGTCATTTTGTCCACCATCATGCTTTCCATGAGTTTACCGACTATCGAAGTCAGACTGATAGGTCGGTAGTTTGACGGATGGCTGGGGTCTCTTTTCTTGAAGATCAGATTCACCTCCGCCTCACGCCAGTCTCTAGGAACTCATCCGGTCCGGATTGACATGTTAAAGATAGCGCACAGATGTCGTGATACTTCATCGCACACTTCCTTCAACACCTTGGGTAGAAACCCGTCCGGTCCAGGGGACTTATTCGTCTTTAGGTCAGCGATCTTTTTCTTTATTTCTACTTCGGTGAAGTCCATTGCCTCCAGCTTTTCCCCCGAGTAGGAATACGTGGG